>JAUJYZ010001418.1:0-77500 GCA_033675265.1 Actinostola sp. cb2023 | reverse complement strand
CCTGGTCTGTCACCTGGTCTATCACCTGGTCTGTCACCTAGTCTATCACTGACCTCTCACCTGGTCTGTCACCTAGTCTATCACTGACCTCTCACCTGGTCTATCACCGTTGCCGCGAGGCTGGAATCAAAGAACAAAGCCACAACCTCCACAGGAGCATTATGAAGGTTCTGAAGCTGTCGCTTTGTGTCGCCACATAACATGTTCTGGTTTTCTATTTCTAAAGTGAGTTTACTGTACTTGGTGTTGCGTGGTAGAAGCGCGATAAATGCATTGGCTTGATTTCTCCATCGAACTGAAGGAATAAACGAGCACAGAGTATATCAGTTAAAACCACTGAACAGCTACAACAACAACAACAGCATAGCAACAACAACCTCGACAATACAACCAATAGCAACAACAACAACAACAGCATAGCAACAACAACAGCATAGCAACAACAAAAACAACAATATAGCAACAACAACAACAACAGCAGCATAGCAACAACAACCATGACAATACAACAGCATAGCAACAACAACAGCATAGCAACAACAACAACAACAACAACAACAACAAAGAAGACGATAAGAGTTGCTTACTGTCATAGATAACAACAATATCAGTCCATTTGTGTTCTTTAATTACATCCACCATGGCCTCTCCTACGTCATGTCCGCTAGAACCCAGGCACACACTATATTGTGCTTGATTGCTATTGGTTGAATAGTGGTCACGTGATTCATACATTGTAACCAAGGGGATGTGCAGCATTGCGCCCAAGACATCATGAGAAGGACTGGTTCGAGAGTCCACAAGTAGAGCGATGACGTCATGATAAGACAGCGATTGAACTGCATTGTGGGAAATAAATTATATTGATAGGTAATAGGTATCACGATAATAATTATCAATAGTATTAATGGTTATCTATCAGGAACGATAACAATCAGGGCTTCATTTCAACTAGCTCACTAGCTGCTGTATTGGATGTACATGATGATATACAGCCACACTAATTGATGTATTTTTCTTTCATTTCTTTCAGTGCGGCTTGTATGTATTCAGAACTGTGGCTACGATGCTATTTTACTCATTAAAATCATTATTGTTCAACGTCATTAACACTGCTTGCTGCGGTCACAACAAAGAATAGCAAAAACGCCACATTATGAATCAACAATAAAAAATAAGCTGCAGAAAGTTAACTATTTTGTGACTGAGTCCACTAAACCCCCAAAGCCGCTGCCAGCAGTGTTCCGTGTGGTGTAGAGAGGTTGAGATTAAACAATGTCGCTTCTAAACAACGATACAGCAGTAATAAACTATTTGACGAGAACAAGTCAATTAAACTCTCCTAGTGTTCCGTGCGGTCTAGAGCAACGGTTGATATTAAACCCCAAAACACTGTCGCTTCTAAACAACGCTACTGCACTAATGAATGGCTTAATGTTATCCCAAATGTAATTAAATTCTTAGCAGATGAACGAGTAGCAAGCACTACACCCTGCAGATATTCATCTCACTGGGAAATATCAATTTCCTACGATTATTACTAGAGACGCGCACGGTGAAACTCGAGTATAAGCGCAAGAACATTTTAATTAAAAGGAAACATTTTGCTGATCCATATTCATATACTTGTGCTTGTGTTTATGCTTGCGTCAGCCCATTTTTAGTGACATATTTTAGTAAAGTCAAAATAGTTTAAAAAAGTTATAATAATAATTATAATTATAAGTCATACCGTATTTGAGCAGGTTTTCTTTGATCGAGCTGGTCGAGTTTGTAATAAGTTTGAGTTTCGTTACTGGAAGCAGGCTGGAGTCGTTGTTGATGTACGCGATGGCAGAAACAAGAGCTTGGTGAAACGAACTGCCGCTACGCTGGATGGTTGCCGACGCTGAAAATGCAACATAAATTTAATTTAGAATTTAGGATTTAGTACTGACAAAGGGAGAGGAAATATAGAATAAAGTAAAATAGAATAGAATAGAATAGAATAGAATGGAAGAAAGAACAATGAAAGGAAAGAAAATGAAGGAAGAAAGAAAGGAAAGAAGAAAAGAAGGAAGGAAGAAAGGAAGAAAGGAAGGAAGGGAGGGAGGGAGGGAGGGAGGGAGGGAGGGAGGGAACATATCAAACTTATGTTATACAAAAGGTCATTGCTTCACATATGGAGATGAGGCGACGGCGGTCTATCAATAAAAACAGCTTGATTTTGATACATTTTTGCTTTTTACTGCATTGTTAAAATAAAAACCAAAAACCTACCATCAAAATATAAAAGACGAATATGTAAGGAATGAATAAGCAAAAATAAATATGTTTGATCGTGGCATTTCTCGTTTCTTCAAAATCGATCGAACTGAAATCTCCAAAGAGATATGGGAGAGCGTGACATACGCTGCACACAAAATCCCTCTGAATCGCTTGGGAATTGTGTCAATCAAAAACCTACCGCCAGATTCTAATGCTCTGTAATTTTACGCGCATTTTGATATAAAATACATGTATATTGAACTTAATTAAGCTGCGCCAAAATGAAATCTAAAACTCTTTGTTTGGTAATCGTGAACATCATATTGGTGCTCTGTATCCCGGTCTGTATGTAGAAGCTACATAGGGGAATTCGCAAATAAATTATGACTCGGAAAGGACGCTTTTTCAAGGCAATTTCCAATATTTACACGCACGAGATCAATAAGTTAGTTCGAATTTGTGATATATTTTCCCCTGTTGAAGAAACATATGCAGCTTACCATCCTCTTTTATATTTTAGCTACCTGATTTACACCGGCATTGTCAAAGGAAAAAGATGAATTGAGAAATGATAAACCAGTCACGTACGATTCTGATTTATTTAGCGGCCACAGAACAAATTGCTGGATCAATCGGGCCTCAAACGTGCATTAGTAAACAAAGTACCTTTGCAATTCAATCATTTTGCGCAAGCGCATTAACAAAAACGTTGTCCGCGTGATACTGGATCCCAACAGGAGCAAATGTTCAATGATGCAGGACATAAGTTTGATATGAAGGAAGGAAGCAAGGAAGCAAGCAAGCAAAGAAGTAAAGAAAGAAAGAAAGAAAGAAAGGAAGAAAGAAAGAAAGAAGGAAGAAAGAAAGAAAAAAGAAAGAAAGAAGGAAAGAGAGAAAGAAAGAAAGAAAGAAAGAAGGAAAGAAAGAGAGAAAGAGAGAAAGAGAGAAAGAAGGAACCAGCCAACCAACAGAGATGTAGCAACGAATGACTAATGAAGAGAATAACATTGAGAATATGGAACCGTTTTTCTTACCAATATACACAGTTTTCGGTCTGTTAGCAACATCTGAACCAACAAAGCCAAGAAAGACGAAGACCAACAGACACGAATAGTACATCCATGCTGCTACCATAACGCTGCCTGAAACAGCCTTCGTCTTATCTGAAAACAGAGGCCAAAAACAATCAATTGAGAGTCAAAAGCCTTCCGACTCATAATTGTATTATACCGACTCATAATTGTATTATACCGACTCATAATTGTATTATACCGACTCATAATTGTATTATAGGCGTTATACAAGTATATATTATTATTATTATTGAACTACATAGAGTCAGAAAGTATATTGCAACTACAATGCAAGGTTTAGCTCAGTAGTTTTTGTAAGTCAATTAATATAAGTATGGTTGAATTAGATGTTTTCTGCAGATGAAAACTGGCTGCTCAGATTTAGTCGAAGCAACAGGAAAAAGCTCAGCACAAACCAACTCTTCATATGTTACACAAATCTTGAGTTGTAAATCAGTGTAGATAGATAGACAGACAGATAGATAGATAGATAGATAGTACCTTTATTTAAAAACGATAGTTCCATAAGTATTAAACTTCTTTACATGAAAGTCGTTAAAATGATTAATTAATTAAGTTAACAGTTTATCTATTAAATAATTAAATGATGATAGAAAGACTTTACTGAGCACTGACAGCACGCCAACTTGATATTGCTTTTTTAAAACGAATAATTCCATAAAGCAGATTTAAACTTTCTTTACATGAAAGTTCCATGTCTTCGCACAATGATTAATTAATTAAGTTAAGAGAGAGAGAGATCTATTAAGATAATTAAATGATGATAGAAAGATAGATAGATGAGATAGATGACAGCACGCCAACTTGATATTGCTTTTTCCATAAGTATATCAAAATCTTTTTTACATGAAGCAGATTTAATTAGATAGGGGATAGAGTTGGATGGATGGATAGACAGACAGACAGACAGACAGAGAGAGAGAGAGATAGAGAGATAGATAGATAGATAGACAGAGAGAGAGAGATAGATAGATAGAGAGATAGATAGAGAGAGAGATAGAGAGAGAGAGAGATAGATAGATAGAGATAGATAGATAGATAGATAGATTTGATAGATAGATAGATAGATAGATAGATAGACAGATATATAGATAGATAGATAGACATGAAGAGATACGATAGAGAGAGAGAGAGAGAGAGAGATAGATGAGATAGAGAGAGAGAGAGGAGAGAGAGGGATGGATAGATAGAGAGAGAGAGGAGAGAGAGAGAGAGAGAGAGATAGATAGATAGATAGATAGATAGATAGATAGATAGATAGATAGATAGATAGATAGATAGATAGATAGATAGATAGATAGATAGATAGATAGATAGATAGATAGATAGATAGATAGATAGATAGATAGATAGATAGATAGATAGATAGATAGATAGATAGATAGATAGATAGATAACTGTAGTAAAAGCTGAATGGTGTAGTAATGCGAGTAACTGTCTTTTGAAAACCGACAGTATTTTCAAAGGTATAACCTTTTTGCAATTACAATATTCACTTTTTTTCAAAACACATTGATGAAATGACAGTTTTAGAAAATAAAGTCAAAACCGAAATCAAACTGCAAAGAAAAGCATCCATTACCAACTCCAAGTCTACTGTCCAATCAGATTGTTGTATGATTCACGGAGATGTTTTGACGAACTGTCTAGGCTAATTTGTCCTGTGAAGATGTCTAATTAAAAGCTATACTCCTCAAATTACCGGCAGAAATGTCAAACTCAAAGACAGTTGAGCATAGAATAAAGATGACACACTGACTGACCTGGCTACTACCTGTTAACCAACAAACGCGTGAGTCAACTCAACCACAACACGATCCACAACAGGTCTCTCTGCGACACACGTCAATCAACGTGAAATTTGTCAATGAATACAGCATTTACAACCTCAAAAACGTCTAACTAAGATAGAGACATGATTCATGGCATACTCCTTGTAGTCAAATGTCTTTTTTTAGATTCATTTGTTAAATTATTAAATTATATTTCTCCCATGGAAAAGACACCATGCTGACATTGCTTATTACACATGAAGTTGTGTTGTGGAAGTCTCTCGTATCCAAAGTCCTTCAGAATTACAACAATACATAGCATTGAAGTTCTTCATCATTTCTTATTTTCAACAAAGAAAGACTTCAATAAATAATGTACTTCTTCGCCATTAACCTGTGGCTGTTCTGACGTCCTTCAAGCCGCCATTGACCGAAATAGAGTGCTTTGAAGAAAAATGTTGTCATATATCGTATGCTCGGGCATCTAGTAGTATTGTCAGCCAAGGAAATGAAAAAAATTGCGGGGAAAAGTTGTCGGCATTATTCAAATAAATCAGTAACTATCAGATGAGGATTTGCAGGACTGCACTTTTCTCCCTCCCTCCCTCCCTCCCTTCCTTCCTTCCTTCCTTCCTTCCTTCCTTCCTTCCTTCTCCTTTTTCCTCTGAAATGCAATCTAGATGCTCTTCGTAGTAAATGTTTATCTTTAGATTTCATTCAAAAATTAAATTCAACCATGAAATTCCGCTGAACATCCCGCTAAAATGACTTTCAATGAATGTTCAACTCAAATTAAACCCTTCAGAAATCTCTTTAGTGAATAATAGTGTTAATATCTTGGTAAAAACTCACGTAGAGTAAGACACAATCTCGTAGAATTCTGGGTCTCGTAGGCGTCTACTACGAATACACGAGTTTCCTCGCATGCACCAGCGTTTCATGGAGAAGAAACTTGGCCAAATCCTGTCAGCAAATCAGCTGTATCAAAACGTTGAGGTAGATTTTCACGATAAGATACGATAATTATTGCATTACATGCGGTCGGGGAGAAACACTATATTAAGATAATTATTTTATCAGCTAATTCGAGAATGCTGGGCTGGGCAGCGTTCCTGTAAAGGCTACTCAAAAACGGGATGTATGAAGTGAATAATTTAAGAATTACATTTCACAATATGACGAAGAGGATTAGCGCAATAGAATACAAGGTATAGACAAGGCTTTTAAGTAATAAAATACAAGGGGGAAACGCTTGATTACGACTTATCTAAAACAAAATTTATCATTTTTTGATGAATAGATATTATCGTCACCTTCGATTATCCCTAGAACGCCGATAGACCTTCAAAGAACACACCAATTAAACACTACAGTCTTACCTTCAGTCTCCAAGTCTTTAAGTCTTCATGATATAGAGTTACTTGAAAGGCAAGGGCCACATGTATAGAGTCAGCGAGACAGTGAGTGTTGGATGTGATTGTACGATGCTCTAAGAAATCAGTGTTGTGAGTGGCAGGCTCCAACAGCGACAATCAAGGAGTTGTGGTTAGCAGTGAAGCTGGTTACAGAGTGCTTGCTACGAAAAACAATTTATTCTAATTTATCTCAATACTCCTTCGTGAATGTGTCAAAACCCTTCTTTTCACGTCTTGGAAAACTTTGGATGAAAGGAAATTGAAAATTAACAGTGGAAATTTTGCACAAAGTGTTACTTGAATGTTGGTACCTAAAATCTGAATTTTCAACATTTGTTCAAAAAAAATGCCCGAGATATTTACATTGATAATTGTGTCCTATTTGTTTGTTATTAGTCAATCCTCGTTGAAAACTGTCTAAATCAGGTTTTTGGTAATAATTATAAAACTGTTTTTCCGGTGAAATTTCGTCAGGTTACTCAGTATGGCGTCCAGAAAAACAAAATCTTTTTGAAAACAACAGGAATAAATAACAGTGACTACGCCAAATGTCCATCAATACTTTTATCTATAACTGTAGATGCTATACTCACAAGTTGAGCTGTATAGTAAGTAACCTATGCTTATGGTGCTTTAAAGTTGAGCTGTATAGTAACCTATGCTTATGGTGCTCTAAAGTTGAGCTGTATAGTAACCTATAAAGTTCTCGAATGTTGCATAATGTACTGACGCTACGCGTAGAAGCATTAGTATTGCCACAAAGTGAGTGTTGCGAAAGGAAAGACGAAATGCTACCAAGTCAATGAGGACGTGAATGGAGAAGAGGGAGCGAAATCGACTGAGTTTTGTCTCTGGAAGCCATTTGTATCGTAAAAACGAAAACACGACAAGCCTTCTCAGTAGTCGTTTATAATGGAAAGGTAGATTTATTGTTCTTTAGACATAACGGTAAATGCCAAAAAGCTAAAATTCACAACACATTTTGGTCATAAAAATCAAATTAAATCTAATGTGTTTCAGCTTCGATTCTTAATGAACGATAATTAATCAAAGAGTTTTGAATCAATTAAATATTTAAGAGAAACGTGGTCAAATCCGTCTGCATGCAGTTGTACTATATTCTATGCTATTTTCTATACTATGCATTTTTGTAACCCATTCACAGACTGACTGACTGACTGACTGACTGACTGACTGACTGACTGACTGACTAACTGATTGACTGACTGACTGGTCGACTGACTGACTGATTGACTTGACTGACTGACTGACTGACTGACTGACTGACTGACTGACTGGATTGATTGACTGACTGACTGACTGACTGACTGACTGACTGACTGGTCGATTGACTGACTGACTGACTGACTGACTGACTGACTGACTGACTGACTGACTGACTGACTGACTGACTGGTCGATTGACTGACTGACTGACTGGTCGATTGACTGACTGACTGACTGACTGACTGATTGACTGACTGACTGACTGGTCGATTGACTGATTGGCTGACTGACTGACTGACTGACTGACTGACTGATTGACTGACTGACTGGTCGATTGACTGATTGACTGACTGACTGACTGACTGACTGACTGACTGACTGACTGACTGACTGACTGACTGACTGACTGACTGACTGACTGACTGGTCGATTGACTGACTGACTGACTGACTGGTCGATTGACTGACTGACTGACTGACATGCTGACTGACTAACTGGTCGACTATATTGTTAGTGATATTAACTGTTACAACTTTGAGACAAAAATGACAAATAAGAAAACGAAAGTCATTGTTGGTCGGAAGGTTTCACATCTATTTTAGTCGTGTTCTTCTTCCCCCATTTCTCCGTTGACTTCGCAAACGACAAGATCGTTTGCGGGAGGCTTCACTTCACGCTTGTTTTCTGGTGTCATTAGAGAACTTGTTCCGCTACGAGACTCCATTAACAGCACGGAATCTTTTTGTGAAGTCGCTGGGACTTCGTGTACCCGTGAAGACTCCATAGAATCATCCCGAGCAGGTGAGTTAGTCTTCAAAGGCACTGTCCAGGGATTTTCTCGCCACCCGACCTGCTGTGACGCGTTTGGGGTCACATCTTCACACACTTCGTTTATCACTCCAAGATCGGTGACGTCATTGTCGAGGGACAAATCACCTAATGGTACCCCCGAGGTGTTTTTTGGTACAGCGTTAGCTTTAGGTTTCAATTCAAAAGCCTTCACGACAGTAAGGGGGTCTGGTTTCTTGCGAAGCCTTTAGATAAAACATGGGTTTTCTTCAGGTCATTTATTGTGGATGAATAATTGTGGATACGGTCAGACAGTCAGTCAGTCAGTCAGTCAGGTAGTTAGTCAGTCAGACAATCAGACAGTCAGACAGACAGTCAGTCAGTCAGACAGTCAGATAGTTAGTCAGTCAGTCAATCAGCGAGTGAATGAGTCACTCAGACAGTCAGTCAGACTTTTAGTCAATCAGCCAAACAGACAGTTAGTCAAACAGACAGACAGTCAAACAGACAGACAGACAGTCAGTCAGACTTTTAGTCAATCAGCCAAACAGGCAGTCAGTCAAACAGACAGTCAAACAGACAGTCAGTCAAACAGAGAGTCAGTCAGTCGTTCATTCATTCAGTCAGTGAGTCAGTTCCAATCTATCCATACCGTCTAAGACACTTACTTCAGAACATTAGTTGTACTTTTGACCACTGTCCAGCCATGCTTTACTCTAGCGTGAATTTTAGCTCTTCGTTTCGCCCACCATTTCTCGACAAATATGGCAATGGCCGCAGCAAACCCTCCCGCAGCCAGCACAACGTACACCCCCACCATGTTCTCCAAATGAATTCGCATACTGTTCTGTGTCTCTGTACAGTGAAGTAAAAGTTATAAGTTATTCAAATGTTTTCCTGTTGTAAGAACAAGGGAGGGTTGGCTATTGGTGTGCGGTCTACTTCTGATAGGTATGCGCGCGCATACTGTCCTGTGTCTCTGTACAGTGAAGTAAAAGTTATAAGTTACTCAAATGTTTTCCTGTTGTAAGAACAAGGGAGGGTTGGCTATTGGTGTGCGGTCTACTTCTGATAGGTATGCGCGCGCATACTGTCCTGTGTTTCTTGTACAGTGAAGTAAAAGTTATAAGTTACTCAAATGTTTTCCTGTTGTAAGAACGAGGGTTGGCTATTGGTGTGCGGTCTACTTCTGATATACGTATGCGCGCGCATACTGTCCTGTGTTTCTTGTACAGTGAAGTAAAAGTTATAAGTTACTCAAATGTTTTCCTGTTGTAAGAACAAGGGAGGGTTGGCTATTGGTGTGCGGTCTACTTCTGATATACGTATGCGCGCGCATACTGTCCTGTGTTTCTTGTACAGTGAAGTAAAAGTTATAAGTTACTCAAATGTTTTCCTGTTGTAAGAACAAGGGAGGGTTGGCTATTGGTGTGCGGTCTACTTCTGATAGGTATGCGCGCGCATACTGTCCTGTGTTTCTTGTACAGTGAAGTAAAAGTTATAAGTTACTCAAATGTTTTCCTGTTGTAAGAACGAGGGTTGGCTATTGGTGTGCGGTCTACTTCTGATATACGTATGCGCGCGCATACTGTCCTGTGTTTCTTGTACAGTGAAGTAAAAGTTATAAGTTACTCAAATGTTTTCCTGTTGTAAGAACGAGGGTTGGCTATTGGTGTGCGGTCTACTTCTGATATACGTATGCGCGCGCATACTGTCCTGTGTTTCTTGTACAGTGAAGTAAAAGTTATAAGTTACTCAAATGTTTTCCTGTTGTAAGAACAAGGGAGGGTTGGCTATTGGTGTGCGGTCTACTTCTGATATACGTATGCGCGCGCATACTGTCCTGTGTTTCTTGTACAGTGAAGTAAAAGTTATAAGTTACTCAAATGTTTTCCTGTTGTAAGAACAAGAGAGGGTTGGCTATTGGTGTGCGGTCTACTTCTGATAGGTATGCGCGCGCATAATTTGCCTTACCATCGGCAGAAGGTTTATGGTACGTAGGGCACGCTGTGTTGTCACTCCACCACTTCCTTCTCAAATCTTCTAGGCTTCCACTTTCTTGCATTTTCAATATGGCAATGGAGATGTTGTTGATGTATGGGTAGTGTTTAGGCATCGCTATCCCATAGCTACTGGAACCTGTCACGTCTTTAGCTGAAATAGATCGAACAACAATCGTTAGAACGCGGGCTACCTGTGGTACAGTGACTTGTTTAGTTGGGATCCCTGTGCATTGGTAAGCATCGCTAGAACGCGGGCTACCTGTGGTAGAGTGACTTGTTTAGTTGGGATCCCTGTGCATTGGTAAGCATCGCTAGAACGCGGGCTACCTGTGGTACAGTGACTTGTTTAGTTGGGATCCCTGTGCATTGGTAAGCATCGCTAGAACGCGGGCTACCTGTGGTAGAGTGACTTGTTTAGTTGGGATCCCTGTGCATTGGTAAGCATCGCTAGAATGCGGGCTACCTGTGGTACAGTGACTTGTTTAGTTGGGATCCCTGTGCATTGGTAAGCATCGCTAGAACGCGGGCTACCTGTGGTACAGTGACTTGTTTAGTTGGGATCCCTGTGCATTGGTAAGCATCGCTAGAACGCGGGCTACCTGTGGTACAGTGACTTGTTTAGTTGGGATCCCTGTGCATTGGTAAGCATCGCTAGAACGCGGGCTACCTGTGGTAGAGTGACTTGTTTAGTTGGGATCCCTGTGCATTGGTAAGCATTCCTGGCGGGCTTCCTGTAGATGTTATTTCTGTTCAAAGCTTTGGCTGTTATGGGGCGCCTCAAGGATTCAACGGTTTCAAACAGCTGTTAAAAGTCCTTGAATCTCAATGTATTCCTTCAAATAAAAGGCAAGCACTGCCTCCATCATGCTCGAGGACAAAAACCGCTGGATCCATGTGCTATCAACAGAGAGTATTCTATTGAAAAGGTTCAATATTCAGCCTGATAAAAATTCCTCGCGAGACAGGAAATGACGTCTATTGAAATCATGCAATTAATTGTATCCAGTCTCATTCGCAGCCGTGACGTCACGCAACGCTAACTCTCGCAAGAGTTTCACGACAACACAGAAAACGACTGCGAGAGACCAGGGTACCTATGATTGCCCTCATGTTCTAGGACATGTAGCTTGGGCTCCCTGTGTAATACTTACACGACTGCGAGAGAGACCAGGGTACCTATGATTGCCCTCATGTTCTAGAACATGTAGCTTGGGCTCCCTGTGTAGAGACTGCGAGAGAGACCAGGGTACCTATGATTGCCCTCATGTTCTAGAACATGTAGCTTGGGCTCCCTGTGTAATACTTACACGACTGCGAGAGAGACCAGGGTACCTATGATTGCCCTCATGTTCTAGGACATGTAGCTTGGGCTCCCTGTGTAATACTTACACGACTGCGAGAGAGACCAGGGTACCTATGATTGCCCTCATGTTCTAGAACATGTAGCTTGGGCTCCCTGTGTAATACTTACACGACTGCGAGAGAGACCAGGGTACCTATGATTGCCCTCATGTTCTAGGACATGTAGCTTGGGCTCCCTGTGTAATACTTACACGACTGCGAGAGAGACCAGGGTACCTATGATTGCCCTCAGTTCTAGAACATGTAGCTTGGGCTCCCTGTGTAATACTTACACGACTGCGAGAGAGACCAGGGTACCTATGATTGCCCTCATGTTCTAGAACATGTAGCTTGGGCTCCCTGTGTAATACTTACACGACTGAGAGACCGAGAGATTGCCCAGGGTACCTATGATTGCCCTCAGAGAGACTAGAACATGTTGCCCTCATGTTCTAGAACATGTAGCTTGGGCTCCCTGTGTAATACTTACACGACTGCGAGAGAGACCAGGGTACCTATGATTGCCCTCATGTTCTAGAACATGTAGCTTGGGCTCCCTGTGTAATACTTACACTACTGCGAGAGAGACCAGGGTACCTATGATTGCCCTCATGTTCTAGGACATGTAGCTTGGGCTCCCTGTGTAATACTTACACGACTGCGAGAGAGACCAGGGTACCTATGATTGCCCTCATGTTCTAGAACATGTAGCTTGGGCTCCCTGTGTAATACTTACACGACTGCGAGAGAGACCAGGGTACCTATGATTGCCCTCATGTTCTAGAACATGTAGCTTGGGCTCCCTGTGTAATACTTACACGACTGCGAGAGAGACCAGGGTACCTATGATTGCCCTCATGTTCTAGAACATGTAGCTTGGGCTCCCTGTGTAATACTTACACGACTGCGAGAGAGACCAGGGTACCTATGATTGCCCTCATGTTCTAGAACATGTAGCTTGGGCTCCCTGTGTAATACTTACACGACTGCGAGAGAGACCAGGGTACCTATGATTGCCCTCATGTTCTAGGACATGTAGCTTGGGCTCCCTGTGTAATACTTACACGACTGCGAGAGAGACCAGGGTACCTATGATTGCCCTCATGTTCTAGGACATGTAGCTTGGGCTCCCTGTGTAATACTTACACGACATGAGGTTGCACGGTTCTTTGAGGATGAGATATTCTGAAAACGGACTTTCCTCGACATAGACGGTATTCTCTTCCAGTCTTACTTTCTCCAATCCTTCGTCAGGAGAATCTACAAACGTCTTCTCGGCGGAAATACGTTCCCATAAAAGTCGGTACACCCGGTAGTCAGAGTTGGCCAGGTATTGTGAGAATGCAGTGCCTCGTAGTACGTATGCATGCCATTCTCGTGTAAGTATGGCTTCGAGATTGTTGACCTGGGCAACAGCTTGAGAAGTCGTCAACACAGCTGCTAAGTTAGCGGTGTAAGTAGAGACCCAGACGATGACACAAAACCAAAAGAAACCAACAACTACACGACCTGAAGGGAAGGAACGACAAACTGTCGGTCGTACAGTACCGTAGAATCCCGGTTATAAGCCCTGAGGGGCTTATAACCGGGGGACTTATAACCGGGATTCTACGGTATCTTGTATGAAATGAATTACACATTATTCAAAATTGCGTCTGACCAGACTTAGCTCGAACGTGATTGGTGGAAACAGTTTGGCCAATAAAAAATCGAATTGCCTAATATGGAATTTGGTTACCATATATGGAATTGACCATCTAAACGATAATTTTTCCATCAGTGAAATTTGATGAGACAAGAACCAAACACCAAACACGTTTAGGTCAGACGCCATTGTGAACCAGACTCAATCTTCTCCTTGAAGTGATCACGTGACATTCATTGACTGGGTAGCTGATCAGCGGCAGTTACCTGAGAACATGCGTGGTGTACTATCCCCGCCTTGTTGTAACATACTAGCGAGGCAGAACCATAAACTGTTGAACCAATTGAATTCATCACCATTCTGTTCTTCATCACACAGACGATGGCCGTACGGACTGGGTACGAAACAAGAATCACAGCATTAGATTCCGCTGGATATGAAAAGTAGTAAGAAAGTGAGAAGTGACTAGAAGTGGCCACAACTCCTGTAAGTAATATGTACTATTCAGTGGTGAAGTTAATAAAAATAAAAATAAAAATAAATAAAAATGTTGGTCACACGACATGGCGTGACAACAATTCATACATACACTTCGACTTAGGGTCACGTGAAAAGTGTATGGCGTGACACCAACTCCTTTTTTCACTTCAACATGTGTAGTGAATAGCGTGACCCTTGAAAGCACTTCAACTTAGGGTCATGTGAACTGTGGATATTGTGTTATCCAACAACAGGTCGTCGTGGAACGTGACAGTCTGTCACGTTTTTTAAATCCAATATATACGATACGTACCTGTAGTAATTGACAAAAGTCAAGATGGCAGAGACGACAAGCCACGTGGCAAATGTCATGATCCATACTGGGATAGTATATGGTGTCATAAATCCTGTGATATCGAATGCTTTTTCTTTGGGTTTCTTCGTGATCATGTCCATGGAATAGAACATGAAGGGTTTGCTGAATCCAAGAAGCTCAAGTCTCTCAGAATTTATGGTCAGCGGCATAGATGACATATCGGCATTCTGTACAACAATAAACCGTTCTGATTAAAACGATATACGTAAGCCTGCTGTCTGTCATTCCAGCGGTTAAACGAGCGAGGTGGTCAGCGGGTTGTTGTGTTTATAACAAAATCAAAATACATTTTTGTATGGGTTTAACAACAGAGTTTTGTAAAACAGGTCAGTCAGGCTCAGAAATCATACCCGAAAATACCTACACAATTTATACCACACCCACTCACCCTCCCCGAGACTGGTCCAGTACGGCGGGGTTTAACTACTCACTTCTTTAAAGACTTCGCCTATTACACCAGCAAGCGAACCATCAGGATTTGTTCCACCATATCCACCTACCTACCTACCCACCCGCTCACCCTCCCCAAGACTGGTCCAGTACGGCGGGGTTTAACTACTCACTTCTTTAAAGACTTCGCCAATTACACCAGCAAGCGAACCATCAGGATTTGTTCCACCATATCCACCTACCCACCCACTCACCCTCCCCAAGACTGGTCCAGTACGGCGGGGTTTAACTACTCACTTCTTTAAAGACTTCGCCTATTACACCAGCAAGCGAACCATCAGGATTTGTTCCACCATATCCACCTACCTACCCACCCGCTCACCCTCCCCAAGACTGGTCCAGTACGGCGGGGTTTAACTACTCACTTCTTTAAAGACTTCGCCAATTACACCAGCAAGCGAACCATCAGGATTTGTTCCACCATATCCACCTACCCACCCACTCACCCTCCCCAAGACTGGTCCAGTACGGCGGGGTTTAACTACTCACTTCTTTAAAGACTTCGCCAATTACACCAGCAAGCGAACCATCAGGATTTGTTCCACCATATCCCCTACCTACCCACCCACTCACCCTCCCCAAGACTGGTCCAGTACGGCGGGGTTTAACTACTCACTTCTTTAAAGACTTCGCCAATTACACCAGCAAGCGAACCATCAGGATTTGTTCCACCATATCCACCTACCCACCCACCCACTCACCCTCCCCAAGACTGGTCCAGTACGGCGGGGTTTAACTACTCACTTCTTTAAAGACTTCGCCAATTACACCAGCAAGCGAACCATCAGGATTTGTTCCACCGTATCCACCTACCTACCCACCCTCTCACCCTCCCCAAGACTGGTCCAGTACGGCGGGGTTTAACTACTCACTTCTTTAAAGACTTCGTCAATTACACCAGCAAGCGAACCATCAGGATTTGTTCCACCGTATCCACCTACCTACCCACCCTCTCACCCTCCCAAGACTGGTCCAGTACGGCGGGGTTTAACTACTCACTTCTTTAAAGACTTCGCCTATTACACCAGCAAGCGATCCATCAGGATTTGTTCCACCGTATCCACCTACCTACCCACCCTCTCACCCTCCCCAAGACTGGTCCAGTACGGCGGGGTTTAACTACTCACTTCTTTAAAGACTTCGCCTATTACACCAGCAAGCGATCCATCAGGATTTGTTCCACCGTATCCACCTACCTACCCACCCTCTCACCCTCCCCAAGACTGGTCCAGTACGGCGGGGTTTAACTACTCACTTCTTTAAAGACTTCGCCTATTACACCAGCAAGCGATCCATCAGGATTTGTTCCACCGTATCCACCTACCTACCCACCCTCTCACCCTCCCCAAGACTGGTCCAGTACGGCGGGGTTTAACTACTCACTTCTTTAAAGACTTCGCCTATTACACCAGCAAGCGATCCATCAGGATTTGTTCCACCGTATCCACCTACCTACCCACCCACTCACCCTCCCCAAGACTGGTCCAGTACGGCGGGGTTTAACTACTCACTTCTTTAAAGACTTCGCCTATTACACCAGCAAGCGATCCATCAGGATTTGTTCCACCGTATCCACCTACCTACTCACCCACTCACCCTCCCCAAGACTGGTCCAGTACGGCGGGGTTTAACTACTCACTTCTTTAAAGACTTCGCCTATTACACCAGCAAGCGATCCATCAGGATTTGTTCCACCGTATCCACCTACCTACCCACCCACTCACCCTCCCCAAGACTGGTCCAGTACGGCGGGGTTTAACTACTCGCTTCTTTAAAGACTTCGCCTATTACACCAGCAAGCGATCCATCAGGATTTGTTCCACCGTATCCACCTACCCACCCACTCACCCTCCCCAAGACTGGTCCAGTACGCCGGGGTTTAACTACTCACTTCTTTAAAGACTTCGCCTATTACACCAGCAAGCGATCCATCAGGATTTGTTCCACCGTATCCACCTACCCACCCACTCACCCTCCCCAAGACTGGTCCAGTACGGCGGGGTTTAACTACTCACTTCTTTAAAGACTTCGCCTATTACACCAGCAAGCGATCCATCAGGATTTGTTCCACCGTATCCACCTACCTACCCACCCTCTCACCCTCCCCAAGACTGGTCCAGTACGGCGGGGTTTAACTACTCACTTCTTTAAAGACTTCGCCTATTACACCAGCAAGCGATCCATCAGGATTTGTTCCACCGTATCTGCCATCAGCACTCAAATAAAACTCGTACTGAAAGTGAAGTATTTCTGCTATTGACTTGATCAGGTCTACACTAAAACCAACCAGTTCCTTCGTCTTTGACTTCTCGTCAAGCCTGGTCATGACAAACGGTGGATCCTAAACAGATGTGAATACAAGCATTAAATACAAGGCACGGAAAACGGGTCAAGGAGAGCTACTGCAGGCGAACATGATTGCAACAATGAAGCGAGGTACAAGACGACAGACAATTAGAAACAATTAGGGAATGAATTCGTTCAACTGGTCGCGAAACGATTTCTACTCCAGCATCACAGAGTGGTTTTCGTACGAGTGGGAAACCTACGGCACAGAGTTACGGTCACGGTATGGAATCGAAGACATTCTATTCAACCAATCACAGCTCGTAAAATCACAGCTCAACCAATCAGAATGCTTGGACACGGCACAGTCACCGCACGAACCGTAACTACTTCCCACTCGTACGAAAACGACTCTAATAGCATTTACATGTTGCAAGTTGTCAAATGCGTGAACAACGCAGAGTTAACTACGTACAACTACCGCACATTGAAAAGAGTCACGCACCTCCGTCACGCACCTCCGTCATGCCATCATCAAGGTCACACAACACTCACCTCCACAAGAACAACTTTTATTTTTCTCTTTAACTGGCTTAAAGGTACAACCTCCGCGATCACCTGGTTCTTTGTTGGGGGTGACGTTATTGTCAGCTTGGCAATGTCGCTCCATTCTCCTATCTATAAAGAAAGCAATAGTTTACCTCAAGTTAAAAGTTCCTTTCTTGTTGTATTAAGACTTTCTTCAACAAATTTGCTCAGCGTCCATTTCCAGTGTTATAATTGTCAAACCTTTGCTTACAACAAAATACGTGTTCATCTCCTGGCACGCGAGACCTAACATTAAACTGCGAGGAGTTTCATGCCGTTTTCTACGGATAGTATTTCTTCTTTCGAGAGAGAGATACGAGGAATTAACGGTACTGAAGGATCATGGGGGTTTCTATTTGCAGCCATATTCTTCATGAATGTCTAGTTAATAAATGAATTTGTTTGTTTGTGAATCAGGGAATTCGGGTAGAAAGACATAGAAACAACTCCCATGATGCTCTGGGGTCACACCTTACTGAGGGTAACGAGGTGAGGAGAGGGGAGAGTCCCCATTACATCTAGTTTTCTAAAATCTTGTCTATACATGTAGCTGAGTACAGAGGGAAGTTGGGACTGTTAACAGTCTATGATGTCCATGGATTTGAACTTTTCTTCTTCTATTTTTTTTTGCAAAAAGGTTATAATATTCTAATATTCGTATTAAAAGCCTAAGTAGAGTAGAGATGCCGTCTATAAGACAACTTTACCTTTACAAATGTCCAGTTTCTCAAGTTCATTAATATATAATAATAATAATAATAATAATAATAATAATATTCGTATAATAATAATAATAATAATAATAATAATAATAATAATAATAATAATAATAATAATAATAATAATAATATTCTCATATTCGTATTAAAAGCAAATTACAAAATAAGAGATAGAAATTTAATAGATAAAAATCCTTATTTACAAAATTTAAAATGATCGCTTGGATTGTTCAATAACAATTAACTAATGATATTAAAATACAAACAATAAATATGAATAATAAATATAATAATAATAATAATAATAATAATAATATTCTAATATTCGTATATTAAAAGCCTAAGTAGAGTAGAGATGCCGTCTATAAGACAACTTTACCTTTACAAATGTCCCGTTTCTCAAGTTCATTAATAATAATAATAATAATAATAATATAATAATAATAATAATAATAATAATATTCGTATTAAAAGCCTAAGTAGAGTAGAGATGCCGTCTATAAGACAACTTTACCTTTACAAATGTCCCGTTTCTCAAGTTCATTAATAATAATAATAATAATAATAATATTCTAATATTCGTATTAAAAGCCTAAGTAGAGTAGAGATGCCGTCTATAAGACAACTTTACCTTTACAAATGTCCCGTTTCTCAAGTTCATAACGTTAATGACAGCGTTTTTTCGATTACCAATGCTGTTAAACTGCAGAATACCAGTCGTACCAACAGCATTCACCTGACAAGAAATACTTCTATCGTCAAACCTTTTTTGCAGTTCATCCATAAAAGGATGGGAGAAAAGGGGGAGATGGGAAAATGGGAAAAAGAGATGAATGGGAGGGCAAGGAGAGAAGTGCTTAGCTGTGGGGAGAGGAAGCTACGATGATGAAGGCAGCAGCTAAAGTAGGAAATACTTTCACTTGTTTTGCGTCGAAACTTTTCCACCAAACAATCAATCAATTGTTTTATTTACACCATCTTCGCACTGCCTCGCTCTACCTTTTTGATGTATTTTAGTAGTCTTGCTCCATTAGTCAACTCCACCAAACTACTTCCAGTTGCCCAGGCCTCCCACGCTCTGTCCACAAGCATGTCATGAAGCGCATGCGCGTAAGCAAAGACCGCATCGAACACCAAAAATGACGTGAACTAGAGAAAAAGAAATAATCATAATCATAATAATAATAACTTAATAGAAATGGTTGGGCTTCCTGTGGATTGGCTAATGTCTGGGAATAATAGTATTACAACGTTACCCTTGTGTTGCTGAGAGTAGTTGATAATGATGATAATAGCGATGCTGTCATGGGATTGTTGTAGACAGAAGGTGCAAATCCAATGATGATCTGTGACGAGTCAGCGACAAGATTCAACGAATGTATCTACAAACACATACCAAACACATCAGCCTTACGTAAATAGATCAGCCCTACGTAAATAGATCAGCCCTACGTAAATAGATCAGCCCTACGCAATGGCTCATTAACCCTACGTAAATAGATCAGCCCTACGTAAATAGATCAGCCCTACGTAACTATAGATCAGCCCTACGTAAATAGATCATCCCTACGTAGCTATAGATCAGTCCTACGTAAATAGATCAGCCCTACGTAATTATATCAGCCCTACGTAATGGTTCATCAGCCCTACGTAATGGTTCATCAATCCTACGTAATGGTTCATCACTAGGCGTACAGATCAGGCCCTGGTTGTCAGGAAAGGTGAATAGCACTATACACCTTTCGTGCAACCGGAGCCAGGTCAAAACACGAAAGGACAGTATGGTGGCATTAGATATAAACTTACAGGATCAGCAAGCAGCCATCGATGGGTTCGCTTTGGTGTATGAGCGAGCAAAGGAAAGACCTGAAACATTAATCATTTCTATTTTATAAAACGACTGCATCAAACTAGAACCCAGGCTTTTACACAAATATCACGGTCATTATATGTCGTGAGGAGACTGGTAGTGATGTTCTAAATACCTTGTTTATGATTCTTTCCACGTACGAAGCATCACAGAACAACACTATGACTTCCGCTGGATCGTTTCGAAGGAAGAATAATTTTCCGTCTGACGTATCTTTAATGAGACCTGATTGGTCGAGTAACAGGTCGACCGTGTAGTAATCAATTGATGAGGGAAGACTGGACAAGAACAGTGCCACGTGACCGCGCCATGGAACTTAGACAAAAGAAACAATGCAGAAATAAGCAAATATAAGACGATTGCTTGGGTAAGCCGTTTGTGTTTTTGTTTTTATTTCCATATTTAGAATGGAATTCTATATTTGGTAAGGAAATTCCATATTTGATAAGGAAATTCCATATATGGTAAGGAAATTCCATAGAGTCGTTTTCGTATGAGTGGGAAGTAGTTACGGTACGGTTCGTGCCGTACCGTGACGGTATCGCGCCATCATCGTGCGGTATCCAAGCATTCTGATTGGTTGAGCAATGTCTTCGCGCGCTGTGATTGGTTGAATACAATGTGTTCGATTCCGTACCGTGACCGTAACTCCGTACCGTAGGTTTCCCACTCATACGAAAACGACTCTATATGGTAAGGAAATTCTATATTTGGTAAGGAAATTCCATAATTGGTAAGGAAATTCTATATTTGGTAAGGAAATTCTATATATGGTAAGGAAATTCTATATTTGGTAAGGAAATTCCATATTTGGTAAGGAAATTATATATTTGGTAAGGAAATTCCATATTTGGTAAGGAAATTCCATAATTGGTAAGGAAATTCCATATTTGGTAAGGAAATTCAATATTTAGTAAGGAAATTCTATATTTGGTAAGGAAATTCCATATTTGGTAAGGAAATTCTAAATATGGTAAGGAAATTCCATATTTGGTAAGGAAATCTATAAATTCTATATATGGTAAGGAAATTCCATATTTGGTAAGGAAATTCTATATATGGTAAGGAAATTCTATATTTGGTAAGGAAATTCCATATTTGGTAAGGAAATTCCATAATTGGTAAGGAAATTCTATATTTGGTAAGGAAATTCCATATTTGGTAAGGAAATTCCATAATTGGTAAGGAAATTCCATATTTGGTAAGGAAATTCAATATTTAGTAAGGAAATTCTATATTTGGTAAGGAAATTCCATATTTGGTAAGGAAATTCTAAATATGGTAAGGAAATTCCATATTTGGTAAGGAAATCTATAAATTCTATATATGGTAAGGAAATTCCATATTTGGTAAGGAAATTCTATATATGGTAAGGAAATTCTATATTTGGTAAGGAAATTCTATATATGGTAAGGAAATTCTATATTTGGTAAGGAAATTCCATATTTGGTAAGGAAATTATATATTTGGTAAGGAAATTCCATATTTGGTAAGGAAATTCCATATATTGGTAAGGAAATTCCATATTTGGTAAGGAAATTCAATATTTAGTAAGGAAATTCTATATTTGGTAAGGAAATTCCATATTTGGTAAGGAAATTCTAAATATGGTAAGGAAATTCCATATTTGGTAAGGAAATCTATAAATTCTATATATGGTAAGGAAATTCCATATTTGGTAAGGAAATTCTATATATGGTAAGGAAATTCTATATTTGGTAAGGAAATTCCATATTTGGTAAGGAAATTCCATAATTGGTAAGGAAATTCTATATTTGGTAAGGAAATTCCATATTTGGTAAGGAAATTCCATAATTGGTAAGGAAATTCCATATTTGGTAAGGAAATTCAATATTTAGTAAGGAAATTCTATATTTGGTAAGGAAATTCCATATTTGGTAAGGAAATTCTAAATATGGTAAGGAAATTCCATATTTGGTAAGGAAATCTATAAATTCTATATATGGTAAGGAAATTCTATATTTGGTAAGGAAATTCTATATATGGTAAGGAAATTCTATATTTGGTAAGGAAATTCCATATTTGGTAAGGAAATTCTATATATGGTAAGGAAATTCCATATTTTTGGTAAGGAAATTCCATATTTGGTAAGCAAATTCTATATATGGTAAGGAAATTCTATATTTGGTAAGGAAATTCCATATTTGGTAAGGAAATTCCAAGGAAGGATTCTATATTTGGTAAGGAAATTCCATATTTGGTAAGGAAATTCCATAATTGGTAAGGAAATTCCATATTTGGTAAGGAAATTCCATATTTAGTAAGGAAATTCTATATTTGGTAAGGAAATTCCATATTTGGTAAGGAAATTCTAAATATGGTAAGGAAATTCCATATTTGGTAAGGAAATCTATAAATTCTATATATGGTAAGGAAATTCCATATTTGGTAAGGAAATTCTATATATGGTAAGGAAATTCTATATTTGGTAAGGAAATTCCATATTTGGTAAGGAAATTCCATAATTGGTAAGGAAATTCTATATTTGGTAAGGAAATTCCATATTTGGTAAGGAAATTCCATAATTGGTAAGGAAATTCCATATTTGGTAAGGAAATTCAATATTTAGTAAGGAAATTCTATATTTGGTAAGGAAATTCCATATTTGGTAAGGAAATTCTAAATATGGTAAGGAAATTCCATATTTGGTAAGGAAATCTATAAATTCTATATATGGTAAGGAAATTCCATATTTGGTAAGGAAATTCTATATATGGTAAGGAAATTCTATATTTGGTAAGGAAATTCCATATTTGGTAAGGAAATTCTATATATGGCAGGAGCCCATTACTAGGAGCCTCCCTCTAGTAATAGGTTCATACGACATCATTTGCACAAATTGGGCTATTTTTAGATATGCAAATTTCCGAAGAATTTCAAATTGAAAAATAAATGGCGGCCAAACGGAAGACGCGAGGACTTGATCCAAAATATTGATATTCTTAATCCATGGAAGTACAAGTCTATTTTTCCCCTGCACAAGAACGAGACGAACTGTACAATAAATGTAACACATGTATCAATAAACTGACATACTGCCAGAGCGCTTAGTGGCGACTTTTAGTTTGGCGACTCACGATGTCGCGAAATTCTTCAGTCTACGTTCTTCTACCTATCGCTTCATGTTTATTCTTGTTTTATCAACTTTCTTCTGTTGGTTTTTGAATCACAATTTAGTTTTCGTAAGAATGAAGCGTTCTCACAGTGCCATTTCGACTCTGATGAACTGAGCAACCATCACCTTCATCATCACTGATATAGTTTCAGTGGACAGCGACGCCAACATAACCAACCACACAAATGTGCACTTTGCTAAATAACTTCTTCGCCGAAAGATTGTCGAAAAACAACTGAAACTTTGAACCGACGAACCGTGCCTTAAAGAGCGGCAAAGAACACTAAAACAAGAGGGTTATCACTGAGTGTATGGCGAAGTTCTTTCGCCAAAGACGACTTCAGTTCAAAGAAGGCAAGATAACCGGCACTCCAAGATCAGCCACTGAATAAAAATGCGATAAAATCTTCATCCAGGCCACAGAAAAAGAAGCTCCCCTGTATCTCACTTCGCTGTTTTAGCTATAGAAGGAACTTTGTGTCAATGTCGAGAATTTTCGACAAAATCCTACTTCAGTTCGTGATTCATTTTGCTGCGTTTCAGACAACAAATGCTAATTAGCAAAACACACCGGCGGTTTGGAATATTCATTAGCTTGGTTCTCACTGTCCTGCACAAGTTTAATTAGGTTCTTCGTAACAGATTATCCATGATACCAGATCGTTGAATTCCTTCTCAGAAAGAGCAGAAGATGTTCGTTTTTTGGCCGGGTTTTGAACTGGCCTTTGAAGTCTTTGAACTAGCTAGCTTTGTTTTTAGACGTTCTCGCACTTGAAGTTTTGATATAAATAATAATACCTGGAGTTAGTTTTTTGTTGTTTTGTTTTTAATGTTTTCAATCATTGTTCTTCCTCGCTTGATGAAGTACTGAAGTCAGATGACAACACTGTCAGATCTGCAATTTCACTAGATTCAGATTCTTCACTAGAACTACAATACGCTTTCGGCTGCCATCAGTGTTGAATCTGACGTCAAATTCCTATTGTGTAAGACGCGACATGATTGGTTCATCGCGCGGAATTTATAATGAGTGTTCTATTTTTAGCTCAATTTGTGCAAATGATGTCGTACAGACCTATTATAGGAGAGGAAGGCTCCTAGTAATGGGCTCCTGTATATGGTAAGGAAATTCTATATTTGGTAAGGAAATTCCATATTTGGTAAGGAAATTCTATATATGGTAAGGAAATTCTATATTTGGTAAGGAAATTCCATATTTGGTAAGGAAATTCTATATTTGGTAAGGAAATTCCATATTTGGTAAGGAAATTCCATATATGGTAAGGAAATCTATAAATTCTATATTTGGTAAGGAAATTCCATATTTGGAAACGACTTAAACGTGCTAGGCCAATGTACTCAGCCTAAAATGTACCACAAATTGTGTGACGTGATTATGATAAAAATGTCACGAAGTGAAAATTCAAAATGGAATGATGTTCCGCTATGTTTCCTTGTTACGAAGGCAACAAGTCGCGTGAGTAAATCATTGTTACACCCCACCCCACCCCCTCTAGGTGAATAAGTTCTTACCATCAAAGAGGACAACCAAGTTCGTCCACTTGTACTTTGCTATTAGGTCCAGTATGGCCGAGTGGGTACTGGGACCAACGGCAATCTCATAACCACCGAGCGAACTGTTGGAAGGATTTGCTCTGAAAGGATGGGTGCTTAGCAACGGTGTGTGTAACATGGAACTCAAAGCATCATGGGATTCCTTGGGTTTAGATTCGAAGATCAGCGACGAAATGTTATTTCGGGAAATATTCATGGCTAAAAAGAAAGCACAGTATATTATGGGGTGTCGGCACAGGGATCCCAAGCGGGTAGTGACTATATTTATTATCAGAAACAATAGACACTGTGTATTTACCACATTCTATCATCTTTGACTCAGTGAACGTTGACTCCACTAAATGCAACGTTGTGTTGGGTAAAAGTGAAGAGTTGGCGTTGACTTGGCTGACAGCAGACAAAACAGTCTGTTTCTCTTGTGACGAAAACATTGCTGTAAGAAAAAGGATTACCAAAGCTACAAAGATAAACCTGCCCAGTAAACATGGATACAGTCTGGCTTAGTGGACGGAGCATGGTAACTAGACTACAGCCAGTACTTACATATATAGACGTTGCTAGGAATATCAAAGACTGCATTGGATACTTGCCCATACAGTAACATACACAGTACACATAAAAAAAACATGTACTTACATATATAGACGTTGCTAGGAATATCAAAGACTGCATCGGATACTTGCCCATACAGTAACATACACAGTACACATAAGAAAACCATGTACTTACATATATAGACGTTGCTAGGAATATCAAAGACTGCATTGGATACTTGCCCATACAGTAACATACACAGTACACATAAGAAAACCATGTACTTACATATATAGACGTTGCTAGGAATATCAAAGACTACATTGGATACTTGCCCATACAGTAACATACACAGTACACATAAGAAAACCATGTACTTACATATATAGACGTTGCTAGGAATATCAAAAACTGCATCGGATACTTGCCCATACAGTAACATACACAGTACACATAAGAAAACCATGTACTTACATATATAGACGTTGCTAGGAATATCAAAGACTGCATTGGATACTTGCCCATACAGTAACATACACAATACACATAAGAAAACCATGTACTTACATATATAGACGTTGCTAGGAATATCAAAGACTGCATTGGATACTTGCCCATACAGTAACATACACAGTACACATAAGAAAACCATGTACTTACATATATAGACGTTGCTAGGAATATCAAAGACTGCATTGGATACTTGCCCATACAGTAACATACACAGTACACATAAGAAAACCATGTACTTACATATATAGTCGTTGCTAGGAATATCAAAGACTGCATTGGATACTTGCACATACAGTAACATACACAGTACACATAAGAAAACCATGTACATACATATATAGACGTTGCTAGGAATATCAAAGACTGCATTGGATACTTGCCCATACAGTAACATACACAGTACACATAAGAAAACCATGTACTTACATATATAGACGTTGCTAGGAATATCAAAGACTACATTGGATACTTGCTCATACAGTAACATACACAGTACACATAAGAAAACCATGTACATACATATATAAACGTTGCTAGGAATATCAAAGACTACATTGGATACTTGCTCATACAGTAACATACACAGTACACATAAGAAAACCATGTACTTACATATATAGACGTTGCTAGGAATATCAAAGACTGCATTGGATACTTGCCCATACAGTAACATACACAGTACACATAAGAAAACCATGTACTTACATATATAGACGTTGCTAGGAATATCAAAGACTGCATTGGATACTTGCCCATACAGTAACATACACAGTACACATAAGAAAACCATGTCAATCTAGAGAAAGTACAACATTAATTATGTATTTATAATCTATCTTTGTTTGTAGTTGCAGTTTGTACTGGTTTTAGTGATTTATCGTTGCCTTTTGAACTTTTGAACTTGATGACATGATGACAACGAAACGTCGCTTACTATCGCTGGTTTTCCTAATAAACTTTTGAACCTCACTCAGGAAATTGTAACAGGGTTCGTGCTGTGATATAAGATTAAATTCCAGGAGTATTCAAGCAGTATTCAAGGACTCCAAAACGATTTTTCAAGGAGTATTGCTACATGTAGGTGAGATATTATCGTTTACAGGGTGTTTTCACTGGTTACTGTTGGACATTCCGTATTCACCGGCGTATAAGCCGCACTCGCAGATAAGCCGCACCCAGCCCGAGTTTGGCAACGCATATTTTGGAAAAAAAAATTGAATAAAATTAATAGAAATCACACATTAAATGGAATCTTGAAAAAGCTACATGTACATTACATGCTTTGAATACTTCAACGGCTTACCAATAATTTTAGTTTTGTAATAGACTTCATTCTAAGGTTCATTAGCGTGCACGTAAGAATGTTATGTTTGAGACACTTGATTGACACATGTTGTGTTAGCACGTTTGTAAGAATCATAGCCTACCGTATGTGCATCAGACATGTCTTCAGTAAAGTTGGTCGAATCGTTGTTCTAGTTGTTTACCATACTACGATCTCTAAACATTCTCTGGCTTCTGAGTTTACGTGAATAGCCTGCCTTCTTTTCTGCCTCCGGCGGCCCCAATCCCCCTCCCCTTAGGGCCAAGCTACGCAGGCTACGTGTTAAGTTTCTTGATTACATAATTCACTATAGATGAACAACGAAGGTATGCCCAAACATCTACACGAATATCCAAATACTTTAATTTTTCATTCTCAATTCCATCAACATTCACTGTGACCAAGTGAACCAATGACAACAACGTAGTGAGACTTCAATGACTTTTAATAATATTAAGAGAAAACATATTTTATCGGATAATATCTGGCTCCACAAAAACGACGATAACAATTTCGCTTTTAGAATAGAATCCTTGATAAATGAAATGAAGACGGAAAACAAACTACAACCAGCGTGACGATGAACTCAACAACCGACTAAAAACGTAATAGTAAAACCTTCACCATCAAAAACTTGAATTCCAGAAACGTGAGTAAGCGAGCTCTATAAACAATGAATAAAATAACGTAAAATCAACTACGTACGTGTAGACTAGTCTACTTCGCCGCACTGGAGATCAAACCATCAGTCAATCGTCTTCTATTGTTCAGTGTTGCCGTGAAAATTATTTCTTAGATACGAAGTTAGATCGTTTCTCGATGTGTATTGAACGCAGGGAAATGAAATTCGAAATCTAAACTTGGTTTAGCTTTTAACGTTCAAACAGTTATAATATTTTCTACCCAAAAATAGCCCCTGATTTATATTGGAAAAACCTCTAACTACGAAATCACACGGTCAACTCCCTAAGTCGCTCCCAGTACTCCTCGTTATGAGCAAGTAACACCTTTTTTTATTTTGAATTATATTTTACATGCAGTAATTTTACAGAAAGCATGTTCAGCTTACAGCTGTAAATACGCTCGATGAAGAAACCTTTGCATGACTGCAAATATGGGTGCTCCTTACTCTTATCCAGGAGAGTATAAATTCAAGGAGTTTTCAAGGAGTTTGAGTTGAATTTTAAAATTCAAGGGCTTTTCAAGCGCCCTTGAAAACGCAAATTAAATTCCAGGAGTTTTCAAGGAGTTTAAGGAGTAGCACGAACCCTGTTGTAATAATGCTATAATAAATTCACGAATTTAAAATCCTTCGCACCTCACCGTTGTCTAAATGAGTGGTTAAGAGAGGATGTCTGTAAGAATCGAGATTCGCCGGTCAACTAAAAAAAATCGAATTTAAATTTCTTTCGCCATATCATTCCTTTCGATGACCTATTTTAGGGAAAAATACTAAAAAGATCCAGCGATTTTTATTTTAGGAGAAATTTGCAGTTTTCAAAAACCCGCCTGATGACTGAAAATTTTCGGCTAAATTATAAGGCAACTTTGAACAGTCGGTGTGTATTCACCTCTAGCACTACAACAACGACATTCAGCATACTTAATAAACGTTTCTTTCTACTGTAGTATTAATTTTTCTGTAACTTTTGTAGTTATTTTTCAAATTTGGTTTTAAAAAGGTGTACTGAGCGCCATGAACGGAACGTTGAAATATAGGCAATGTTTGAGGTACGAAAACGGAATCTGGTACCTAATTCTTTGAGGAAAACACCATGCCCCAGGAAAGTTTCACCTTTGCTCTTTCAGTTTAGAAAGTTTCAACTTTGAGAATTCAATGTAGCATTTTTGAGAAATAAAACTATTATGCTTGGGACTGCCAAAATTAGCATTAATTTCGACCTATCGCGGACATTTTTGTCGTCCAAACACAAAACGTATTGCCAAAACACGAATCTTTCACTTTTAGTTGATTGCTGCGAATGGAAAACAATCTTCGAGTCAATAGGAATTATTTTCAACAGTGAGTCGTAAATAACTCTCGCAAAAGTTAAAATTAGCATAGATTGTCGATCAGATAACAGCATCTCACAGAAAAATTTACGATTTTTGTCTAAACGACATTTATACGAAATTCCACCCTTTCAAGCAAGTATGAATTCTGTTTTGTTTTATATTTTATGATTATATAAACTAATTGCGATTTTGAGACGGCGATACCACAAAATATTGACGGCTAGTTGGGAGAAAATATATTCCGTATTGGGCGGAGTCGCGCAGCGACGGAGCCCAATACGGAATATATTTTTCTACCAACGCCGTCAATATTTTGTGGTATCGCCGTCTCAAAATCGCAATTAGTTTTGTATCACGATTCTACAATAATTCGCAAGAAAAACTAATAAAATAACAAGGAAAGCATTCTGATTTAGTTCAAATTCTCACCACCTCGTGCGTTGACGTGGCGACGATTGAAATTTTTGAAAACTGTTTTCAGTACAAAAAGATTTAAAAAAAAGTTAAAATGACAGTTTAAACAAGTTAACATGATAGTGATTATAAAGAACTATTGACAAGCTCCCTCTTTTATGTCATGACAAGCATTTCATCTCTTATTTTGGCAGAAAAGCGAATGAAAACAAATCCAAAGTTTATCGTACGGTTCGCCGGATTGAAAGTGAATCGATTCAGTCAATATAATATCGTGAAAATTCAACGATGTTTTAACCCTCAATCTTCTGTATATACAAGGGCAAATGTGACTGCAATATGTCAGTCGACGTCAAGTCCAATGCAGGGTGGAAAATAGCTCAAAAGACGGCAAATTAAGCACAAGATTCTACAAGATTGGCCGGATATTCACGGCAAAGAACAACTTTCACTGTAAATTCATTCAACTTCATTCAATGTTATTCTGCAATAAACAACAAACGACCAAATAATTATAATAACTGTTTTATTGTCTTAAACTGATCAAGGTTTTCATCATGTGCCTGATTGTAATTTACACTTTTACAGCATCAAGTTTTATCAAGAAACTAGAGTGTTCGTAGCTTTCGCCGTGAAATGAAATTTTAGCTGTGAATGAGGTTTGACAGAATTATTTCTCACCTTAACTACGACCTTAGCTTCCCTTGTTTATACACATAACATAATACTGATAATACTGCATTGTAGAAACTCCTTTTTACTGTGGAATAACCTTGAATTTTCCTTGAAAAATCGAAGAACATTCCTGCATTCGCATTGTAGTTGAAAGCCAGATACCCAAAAAATGTCATTTTCGCTGTCAATCATATTTGTGAGCCAATCGCGCGCGGTAATTTTGAGACGTCAATACCACAAAATATTGACGTCTCAAAATTAAACAAAGTGACTTGAAAATCGTGATACAAACTATTATTTCATGCAGCAAAAATTTTTTTCGAAGGGCAGTAGCGTGACTTGCAGCAGTTACATTGCGTTACATAATGGGGAGTTTGCAGGTGTTGCGTGACATTTTGAATTTTAATCCAACAAAAACAAAAATATAATATTTGAAAAGAGCACACCAAAATTAGCAAAAATTGAAATTTTGAAGTAATTTCGATGAATAGAGCGACAGTTATGAGCGACCGAAGTTGGCTTTTTTCTTAAGAAACGTACGGTGGTGGGCAACAGCTTGCCCACCACCGTACGTTTCTTAAAAAAAAAGCCAACTTCGGTCGCTCATAACTGTCGCTCTATTCATCGAAATTACTTCAAAATTTCAATTTTTGCTAATTTTGGTGTGCTCTTTTCAAATATTATATTTTTGTTTTTGTTGGATTAAAATTTAAAATGTCACGCAACAAAATGTCACACCTGCAAACTCCCCATTGGCTTGTCAGCAAAGTGGAGCATCCAGTCAAAATATCCAAACTCTTCATGAATAAGCGCCAGCTTTAAGAATAAATCAGCTTAATTGTTTGTCAATCTTATTTGGAGCAAATTCTAAGCATTTCAAAGTGAAGAACCATAATTTTCGTAAACGGCCAGACTACGGTGTTTATTTGATCAATGAATATGCTAATTTTCACTATTTAAGGAGCTTAATGTAGCTGAAATATTGTTGAAAATCATTCCTATTAACTCCAAGATTGTTATCTGTCGGCAGCGATCAACTAAAAGTGCAAGATAGTCGTGTTTTGGCATTAAGCTTTGTGTTTTAACGACAAAAATGTCCGCGATAGGCGAAATTAATGCTAATTTTGGCAGTCCCAAGCATAATAGTTTTATTTCTCAAAAATGCTACATTGAATTCTCAAAGTTGAAACTTTCTAAACTGAAAGAGCAAAGGTGAAGCTTTCCTGGGGCATGGCGTTTTCCTCAAAGAATTAGGTACCAGATTCCGTTTTCGTACCTCAAACATTGCCTATATTTCAACGTTCCGTTCATGGCGCTCAGTACACCTTTTTAAAACCAAATTTGAAAAATAACTACAAAAGTTACAGAAAAATTAATACTACAGTAGAAAAAAACAAGACACGTTTATTTAGTATGCTGAATGTTGTTGTTGTAGTGCTAGAGATGAACACACACCGACTGTTCAAATGTGCCTTATAATTTAGCCGAAAATTTTCAGTCATCAGGCGGGTTTTTAAAAACTGCAAATTTCTCCTAAAATAAAAATCGCTGGATCTTTTTAGTATTTTTCCCTAAAATAGGTCATCGAAAGGAATGATATGGCGAAAGAAAATTAAATTCGATTTTTTTTAGTTGACCGGCGAATCTCGATTCTTACAGACATCCTCTCTTAATAATTAATGCAACAAGACAACTTAAAAGTTTTGCACGCTTATTAAGTGAACGTACTCGAGTATTACATGTCACATGGGTTGTGTAGTTTTCGAGGGATAAACTGGAGTCATTAGAGACCTTTAATCACGACGATTTGAGGACGACTTCGAATAAAGTGTGTTGTGAATTCTATTCTTTTCATAATTGTTTCATTTTCCGTGTTTTCACTAAATTTGCGCCGCCTTTCATGAATGATATCGTCTTTTTGTGGTCCGGTTGACTGAAAACAACTATCTGCACAAATATCGAACTGACGTTCTCGTTCTCTTTGCGTCGTCAAACATAGGCATTTCACGTTGTAGTTTAACACAGAACGCCTGAAGTAAGACCAAATCGAGTTCATTTCATACATTCCAACAAGAAGTTATTGAATGTTGTAAATAGTGTTAGGCCCTGTTTACAAGGAGGGAGGTAACCCTAGCACTAGGGTAACCCTCCCTCCTTGTAAACAGGGCCTTATTGTTTCTCTGACGTCGTCATCGTCCATTCCGTCCTCGATGCTAAAGGTCCCTATTGTATACACTGAACACGACAAGGTACTTGGGTTTTCCAACGAGATTTTCGTACGGATTTTAAACACTGTTTCACAACTACACTCTGTTTGAAGCTTTGCAGGCAAATGTAGTTCGCAAACTGACGTCTTTGACATAACAATACCAATTTAACAATTTGAAAACGAAAACGAAGTTAACTTACAAAAGTTAAAATAAATTTAAATTACTTACCAACTTTAAACAATTCTGTTGTTACTCTATTTCTCAGTTGTATGGCTGAATATGATAAAGCTTCGGTACAACTAGTAGAAGTAGAATATTCGGTACAATTGTACTAAGTACATAGACTAACGAAATACGAGAAAGTTTGTTTCTCAGCAAAAGAAAATTGATTAAAAAGGTCTTTATAGTTTCAGAACAACTCTAAAATCTGGACTAGGTTTTCTCCTTGTGAAATAAGAATGAGTTGAGTTGATTCAGTGCCCGCTTTATAGCTGGCGTCGATTATCAATAGGACTCCTAGGACTCCTAGAACTTCTTGAAAATTCGCCGACATACCACGTCGCGAGGACAGGTGGTCTGTAATGTCATTACGTTACAAAAAGCGGCAAACGCGTTGTGAAAGCATTTTTTCGAAGAGAAAACAAAAACTCCCAGAAACTATTCAATCTGGGCATGATTCGCTGGGGATAGTTGAATTGAGAATGTTTTTATTTCTTGGTGTTCGACGTTTTAGCAACTAGTTTATGTAAACAATAATGTAGTCTTAGAATCAAGAACAAAGCGTTATAAAATATTGATAAGAACGACTCTACAGTAAACTTATAATCAAACAAAATTACTGTAAAATATTTCCATTGCTTTTCTTTCTCTTGGATTTTTGTTGGAGAGAAAATGTTTTCTCAGCCAGGAAACTTGTTATCTTGTTGTAGCGATGTAACGTAAAGTTGTAGTGTAGTTATAAGCGGCATGCCGGCTAGATATCAAATTAATACTTCACGCCGTGAATGTTGTAAACTGTTTAAACGCATAGATGTGTATTATTTCATGTTTTACTACAATTCTGGTAAGTACTTCATGTAAGCCCACTTGAAATGGACTCTATTCTTTATACCGTTCTATTTGAAGTTTTTGTATTATCTGTCATGTTGGCAATGTGCGTACTTATACCACATTGAAAAGATGAAGGAATTGTGACGATAATACAAAAACTAAAAGAACTAGAATAGAGTCCATTTCAAGTGGGCTTACATAAGTACTAGCCACAATTCTGATGATACGATTAGTATTCACTGAAAAGATCAAAGTTAAAGTTTGCATCAATGATGACGATTTAGAAATCAATTTACAAACACGTCAGTTATGATTTCTGTGGTATTTTACGACTTGGATAAGCGATATAACGTGCTTTCTCATTGGTTAATGTTGCGATGTAAGGTAACTCTGATTGAGTTTAAAGCTTGAAGGACCTCCCATAGTTTCCCGCTTACCCGCCGCGTGTGAATGTGAGGTCGAGAAAGACGAACGTCATATCCGCAAATGGTGAAGTTCGTTGTTCCTGTTCTTGATTAGAGAGAAACAGTATTATATACCTATCAGTCCTATCAGTTATACCTAGCCTGCAAAGCAGGCGTTCTTCGTTGCATCGTTTTTTTTGCATGGCCGCGAAGGAAATGGCCGCGTAAGGAGAATAGGTAGGAACGCCTGTAAGCAGGCTAATTTATACCAGCTAAGCATATGGGTATTTTTCTGCGCATGCGCCAACATAGCATTGACCAGTGACGTCTGAAATCATTTTCCAGCTCGATAGCTCATTTTAAGGATATTTTGTAGGAGATCTACGCGTTTCTAAAATTTAAACGTCATGAAAATTTACTTTTTTATTAAACACTTCTTTCCCTGGTGTTCTTTGACCGTTTTATTTCAATGACGAGATATTTTACATTGAAATGCGACTGTGGTGTTTGGAGTATGTTCAGCGTAATTATTAGAAATCAAGTATTCTACAGCGTTAACGTTTGGTAATTGTGATGACAGTAAACTTTTAGAATTTTAATGAAATGGTCTTTCAGGTGGACGCGATTTCGAGCTATGGCCCGGTGAATATGTAGAAGTGTTCAATTTAGGTCGAACTTTAACGAGATATTTCTTGAAATTTTTACGGACCCCCAAGTTGGAGATAATTATCACAGCAATTCCTTTATATAATTTCAGTTTTTATAGAGAATGGGGCTTCAAAAAATGTATAGCTCAGATTTAATAGATTTTCTCACCCTATACTCGGAAGGCGGAAATGTTTTGTTTCTTCTCGAAGCCAGGTTCTAAATCTTGTTATTTCTTATTGTAGCTTTGAAAGTATACGTAAAGTTTGTAGAAAAATTAGTTGTAGTTAAAAGCGGCATGCCGTTTTGCATTGATATTTTGCTTACCAATTAAGGACTCGCACGAGCGTGAATGTTGTCAAATTATCTTTCGATTTCTACCGACCCCCAAGCTGCTTATGTTACGGAGGTTTTAGATTATTCAATAGTCATTCCATTCATCACAATAAATGACTTTCAAAAAATGCATAGCTCCTGCTATGAATGTTCAAAGTGCATGTATACGGCGAAGACGGCAGCCATTGTCAGTTTAGCATCAATGATCTGGATCCCTCAAATCATGCAACTTTAATACACGTAAATACTGGTTATGACAACTGCAGCATGTTCAGCATTGATAAAATAGTGGTTTTAGAGTTGCATATGTTCATATAGACAATAATAAATAAATATATGAGAAAGTTCGCTATCTTGTTTGTTATTCCTGTATTTAAATTGCGATGGAAGGTGCGGGATCTATTGGCGTGTCAGAGGGTCTTTGAAGTTGGCATTTCACGCATCCTTTACCCTCCCATGTGCTTACCAGCTATTCATTTGTGTACAGCTGACGGTTTTTATCATCCGCAAATAAAGTTTTATTATTATTATTTGTTAACAGTTCTTGATTAAACAAAAACATTATTATTATTATTATTATTATTATTATTATTTTCCAAATGTTACGATCATTTTTTAATATTTTTGAGAACCTTAAAGGGGGACTTACGTAAATCGTTCAAAGTTTGATTCGCTGAAACTTCACTGCAATATTTCAAAGACCCATACAATCACTGGTTAATTTTTTGCATCGTTCTTTGCATCGTTCTTTAGAGGTGCATCGTTCTGACTCAACCCAAACAATCATCACGGCTTCGCTCCATACATTTCTTTGCATGGCTTGAAAGGAAATGGCCGCGAGGAGAATAGGTAGTGAAGGAGTTGTAAGCAGGCTAGGATTGATATTTGACTAGCTTCTTCATTGCAGAGCTGTTATCTGAACAAACCGGTTTTTTTTGATCACAAAATAAAGAAATTATTATGATTATTAGTCAGTGACGTCAATGGCACCTCTAAAGATTCATGAAAATGTATTTATTATTCCCATTGGAATTTTTGAGAAAAAAATTAACCAGTGATTGTATGGGTATTGAGATTATTTAAGTGAAATGTTACGATCATTTTTTTATATTTTTGAGAACCTTAAATAATTCTGGGAAGTTCAATTCATTTCTGGGATGGATACAGGTGTTCGTAGTACAGTGTTACAAAAAAGATATGTTAAAAACAATATCTTTAGTACTTCAAGCACATTATTGACTTGGTGGAAAATATGGGTTTAATATTTACAGCGTTTGGTACTATTAGTTGTCATGGTGTTTCATTTCAATTTTATTCGTGTTATCAATGCATTTTACACAAGTTAGTTTAATTCATTATATACTTGGTATTATATCATGCATAGCTAATTGCATATTCGTTGTCGGAATTCTGGGAAATTAAAACTCTCAAATAACACCGTCAAATGATTGACCTTTTTATCCAGACTTGTAGGATCTTAGTTAAATAGCTCATATACCTTCAAAACTACGAGAACATTGAATATATCTGTATGTAATGCAGGTCATGAACTGATTTCCCATCCACCCTTGCGGTCTCAGCTTCTATGATTTATGATTTTCAACCCGACAACGATTATGCAATTAGCTATAGTTGGTGTGTTGCCTTTTACCAATAAAGATGATGATGAAAGCAATGACGCCTAGTAGTTTGCGCATGCGTACTAGAATGATTAAGTTGATTTGTTTAACACGTGGTTTTGTTTAGTCAGTGAAAAAGCTTGTGTTGTATATTATCGAAGTTCCTCATTCTGAAGAAATAATATGAATAAAGATGACTTTAGTACAAGATTAATAATTATTTTCTGTTTATTAGTTTATTGATTTTTTTGTTAATAACTTTATTTTGTCACAAAAAAAACAGTTAAATTAACATGATTAATTAACATGATATTCAAAATATACTTATTACATTGGTTTACAAATACAGTATTATACCTGTGACTATAATGGTACTAATTCACCTACTCATTCTTTCTGTAGATTATAGAGCTTTTAAAAGTTTATTCCATTTTTGCAAATGTTTTTTACTATATTTATTGATATTAATATTCTTATTCTTGCGGATGTATAAAAAAAATTGCGCGCGCGTGCGCAGCACCAACTCACTAAAAATTATGTTTTTGTCCCACATGGAGTGCAGCCTCCATCTAGTGTTTCAATCACATTAGAGAAAAAGATGGCGGCTGTCCATTGTACCATAATCCTTTGCAAACCTAAATCAGTACCACTTAGATCTCAAACTTTCCTACAGCCGTTGAACACGAATAAAGCTGGCAACAGCTTCACACTGGCAAATTTTAACGTTTTCAAAACTCTGTACATTTTACCACAATCCTTTGCGCGCATAAACCACGGTGGTTTATGCGCGCAAAGGATTGTGGTACAATGTACAGTGGCTTTAATTACCTCGTACTTCGTGTGAAAGATGGAGCACATGATGTTCTTTATTGCTTCTCCCTTCTTCATCCACAACATCTCCATCAGCATGGATATCATACTCAGAATGCACCCAACAGCAATCAGCATATAAACACCAACCATGTTAGCTAGACCAAGACGATCAGTGGGTTTTTCTGAAAAGTAGTAGATCGAGATATTTTACACTTAATGAAGGCAACCTAAAATTGTATAATTCAAGCTATAAATAACAAATATTGTATTGTATTGTATTGGAAGCATTTTTCATATAAAGAATCATAGACAATCGTTTTCCGTCTGATAGAGACTGGGAACGAGCGAAATAAATGGCGACACACCATATATAGCATTTAGTTACCATATAAAGAATTTTAATACCAAATATGGAATTTAATAATAATAATAATATTTTATATTTTGTATCGCAAATTAACATTTGCATATGATCAAATGCGCTTTATAACTGAAGCTTAGTTACCATATAAGGAATTTTATTACCAAATACTGATGGAATTGAAGTTTAGTTACCATATAAGGACTTTTGCTACCAAATAAGGGGAAGTCAATTTTTTTTTCATTCTACCACAAACGACACAAATAAATACATACGATTGGAACTCTGGTGGCACTGACTTCGATAGTTCCACCACTTGCGCTTTAAGTCTTCTATGACGCCAGTCTCTTGCAGCTTCAGCAGCGCAACTGATATGTTGGTAGTGTACGGGAAGTCTTTGTTCATAGCAAACCCGTAGCCTCTGACGCCCATGAACCCCTTGACTTGAAAACACAATCAGTATTCTAATAAATACGTCACTCAAACACTTCTCTAATCCGATCAGCCCTCTATTACAGACACCCCTCTAAGATGGACACTTTTGTAAACCGGACACCTCTCTAATCCGATCAGCCCTCTATTACAGACACCCCTCTAAGATGGACACTTTTGTAAACCGGACACTTCTCTAATCCGATCAACCCTCTATTACAGACACCCCTCTAAGATGGACACTTTTGTAAACCGGACACTTTTCTAATCCGATCAACCCTCTATTACAGACACCCCTCTAAGATGGACACTTTTGTAAACCGGACACCTCTCTAATCCGATCAACCCTCTATTACGGACACCCCTCTAAGACGGACACTTTTGTAAACCGGACACCTCTCTAATCCGATCAACCCTCTATTACGGACACCCCTCTAAGACGGACACTTTTGTAAACCGGACACCTCTCTAATCCGATCAACCCTCTATTACGGACACCCCTCTAAGACGGACACTTTTGTAAACCGGACACTTCTCTAATCCGATCAACCCTCTATTACGGACACCCCTCTAAGACGGACACTTTTGTAAACCGGACACCTCTCTAATCCGATCAACCCTCTATTATGGACACCCCTCTAAGACGGATACTTTTGTAAACCGGACACTTCTCTAATCCGATCAACCCTCTATTACGGACACCCCTCTAAGACGGACACTTTTGTAAACCGGACACTTCTCTAATCCGATCATCCCCTCTATTACGGACACCCCTCTAAGACGGACACTTTTGTAAACCGGACACTTCTCTAATCCGATCAACCCTCTATTACGGACACCCCTCTAAGACGGACACTTTTGTAAACCGGACACTTCTCTAATCCGATCAACCCTCTATTACGGACACCCCTCTAAGACGGACACTTTTGTAAACCGGACACTTCTCTAATCCGATCAACCCTCTATTACGGACACCCCTCTAAGACGGACACTTTTGTTAACCGGACACCTCTCTAATCCGATCAACCCTCTATTACGGACACCCCTCTAAGACGGACACTTTTGTAAACCGGACACTTCTCTAATCCGATCAACCCTCTATTACGGACACCCCTCTAAGACGGACACTTTTGTTAACCGGACACCTCTCTAATCCGATCAACCCTCTATTACGGACACCCCTCTAAGACGGACACTTTGGTTAACCGGACACCTCTCTAATCCGATCAACCCTCTATTACGAACACCCCTCTAAGACGGACACTTTTGTAAACCGGACACCTCTCTAATACGATCAACCCTCTATTACGGACACTTCTCTAAGACGGACACTTTTGTTAACCGGACACCTCTCTAATACGGACATTCCTTTATTACGGACTCCCCTCTAAGACCGACACTCCTCTAAGAAGGACACCTGGGCGCTAATGCTTAGTTCTCCTCGCTGAACAGGTCAGCTATAATCACGTGGGGTACTGGTTAAGCTGATTGAAACATAAATTGTGAATAAATATTGTATTTGCAAATGAGAGTATTGTTTACTTACTAGATACCAGGTCACAAGGTTTTAGATGGACGTGAGATTCTGCATAGGGATGTTCTTCCATGTGGAGATGTTTGACATTAGCACGCACCGCTTTAAGGCCGTCTTCCAAAGTTTTCACAATAGACTTCTCAGCCAACATATTTTGGTAAAGTTTCCTTTAAATGTGATAACGTTATGTGAGATGCTTGCTTACTTGCTACCTTCCTTCCTTTCTTTCGTTCCTTTCTATCGATCTTTCCTTCCTTTCTTTCTTTCTTTTCTTCTTTTCTTTCGGTCTTTTCTATAGTTCATTCCTTCCTTCTTTGCCTCCTTCCTTCTTTTCTTTCTTTAGTTCCTTTCTTCTGTTCCTTCGTTCGTTCTTTCCTTCTTTGCTTCCTTCCTTCCTTCCTTTTTTTTCTTTCCTTCTTTCCTTCCTTCCTTCCTTCCTTCCTTCCTTCCTTCCTTCTTTCCTTTTCTCCCTATCTCTCTTTTCTTACAACCCTTACTTGTATGTCCCGTAATTAGAGGTGTTAAAAGTCTGTTCCAAGGAAGTACCAGATATGATGTGCAGCACATACTCTTGATCAATAATGTCTTGTAGACTATTCACACCGAGAATTGTGTCACGAAAAGAAAAAAACGCGGCCAAGTTTGCCGTGTATGTCGATATCCAAATAAGGATACAAAACCAGAAACAACCAACGAGAATTCGACCTGAAAATGATAGAAAATGAGTTGAATAATGGGCAGATCTGGAAAGAAGAAGTAATGGGAAGAAAGAAAATAGGAAGGAAGGAGGGAGATAAAGAATGAGAGAATGAAGCAAACAAGGTGTCAAGCAAGGGGAGAAGGATTAACGAAGCAAGAGGGAAAGGAGAAAAAAAGATAAAAAGGATGAAAGAAGAAATAGGGAAACAAAAGAAGAAAAACTGGAGTTAACGTTGTATGTAGTTAACGTTGTATGTAGTTAACGTTGTATGTAGTTAACGTTGTATGTAGTTAACGTTGTATGTAGTTAACGTTGTATGTAGTTAACGTTGTATTGTATGTAGTTAACGTTGTATGTAGTTAACGTTGTATGTAGTTAACGTTGTATGTAGTTAACGTTGTATGTAGTTAACGTTGTATGTAGTTAACGTTGTATGTAGTTAACGTTGTATGTAGTTAACGTTGTATGTAGTTAACGTTGTATGTAGTTAACGTTGTATGTAGTTAACGTTGTATGTAGTTAACGTTGTATGTATGTAGTTAACGTTGTATGTATGTAGTTAACGTTGTATGTATGTAGTTAACGTTGTATGTATGTAGTTAACGTTGTATGTATTTAGTTAACGTTGTACCTGAGAATGATTTTGGAGTATTATCAGCACCTTGGCACAGCATGGATGCCAGGGAAAACCAAAAACTGTTAAAAACGCTGAACTCCACTCCTGTTCCATCATTGTCTCCATGTCTAGCAGAACAATCACAATCATTACCACAGGCAGCCCAACCATTGCTTCTGAGGCTACTAAATAATCCAATAAGCAATGGTTGGGCTGCCTGTGTCATTACATCATCTATTGAAGAACTAATTGTCTAGTGTGAACACTGGATTAATTTATACGGCAACACGTGCGATTGTTATCTGACTTCCTATTGCTATGGCAACATACTTGTCACCAAATGGGCTGAAATGATTGATAGCTGTCAACATCAGGGTCATAAAAGCGAGGCAAGCCAAGGTCATTAACCAGACGGGGATGGAGTAAGGCATCATGAAGGCCAGGATGTCAATATCTCCATCCTTTGGTTTTTGCGACAAGATGTCCATTGAGAACTGCATGAATGGTTTGCTGAACATGATGTGGTTGAGCCGCTCTGAGGTGATGGTCAGCGGTGCAGCAGATATATCAGCCTTCTGAACACAGTAATGTCATATATGTACGTTATATTCATACTTCTAACCATTCATTCATTCATTCACCCATTCAATCCCCTCCCTCATTCATCTATGCATCTATTTCCCATCCATCCATCCATTCATCATCCATTCACCCATCCATCCATCCAACCATTCATTCATTCATTCATTCCATCCATTCACCCATCCATCCATCCATCCATCCATCCATCCATCCATTCAATCCTCCCTCATTCATCTATGCATCTATTTCCCATCCATTCATCCATCCATTCATCCATCCATCCATCCATCCTGACCATCCATTCATCCATCCACCCATCCATCCATCCGACCATTCAATCCTCCATTCCATTCTCCCTTTCTTCTTTCCTTTCTTTTTCCCTTCCAAGTTATTGTTCTTACCTTCTTCATCAATTCCCCAATGATGCCATTGAACGAGCCGTCTGATTGCTGCGTGCCGTACATACCGTCGGGAGCCTCGACGACTTGGTAGCTGAAGTGTAGAATATTGGCGATGGCTGCAACTAGATCGACGCTGTAGCCTTCCATCTTTTCCTTGCCCGTTTTGGTGTCTTTTTCGACTATTAGGAACGGTGAATCCTAAAGAAACGAGCAAGGAATAAAGCAAACGTAGGAAAGATGGCGTGAAGGAAGGAAGGAAGGAAGGAAGGAAGGAAGGAGGGAAGGAGATAATGAAGGAAGGAGACAAGGAATGAAAATAGGAATGGACAATATAAATAAATAAACGAATCGATAGTACATTTTATTCTCTATTGCGGTAGCTTACCCTAGCTACTAACACTTTAATTTTTCTGTTCAACTTGTTCAATGGAATGGTTTCACCAGACTTTCTATTCTGCTCGGCAACACCATTTATTTTGAGGCCCGCAGAACTCCAATTTCCCATCTAATAAACAAAGACTCGGTTAAAACAACAATTCATATATCATTATGTGATGATGATGATGGTGGTAGTGATGTATGATGGTGACGATGACAGTGACGACGATGATGATGATATTGTTGGAGGTATGGATGGTGGTGGTGATGGTAGTGCGCGCTAAGCCCTAAGTCCTACACCCTAACTCTCAACACTTTACACCCTAATGCCTACACTCCCCCAAATTCAGGCACGCAGGCCTGCACGCCCTGACTTCTATCACTGCCGAGGCCCGGGCGCCCCGAAATGCAGGTGCTGATGATGATGATGACGATGACAGAGACGATGATGATATTGTTGGCGGTATGAATGATGGCGGTGATGGTGATGTATGATATGATGATGATGTACATGTATAATGATAGTGATGATGATGATATTGTTGGCGGTATGAATGATGATGATGATGGTGATGTATGATATGATGATGATGATGATAGTGATGATGCTTTTCTCTGTAATGATACCTTTACAAATGTATTCGATAGCAAGTTCATGACATCTAGAATCATTCCTTTTCGATCTCCTGTACTATTGAAACTAATTGGCCCTGTAGCACCAACCGTATTCACCTGCAAAGAATGAAATATCAATATTAATTCAATCTAAATAAACAAGTGAAGAATATCGAAATCCAATACCATTTTCATTTCATTGAGGATCTTTATTCCATTCTTAGTCTCTTCAACGTTGAGCATCTTAGTCTCCGTGACCCACTGACCTTTCGTGATGACCTTATCTAGCGCATGAGCAAAGGTCAACACTGAGTCATACAAGTAGTACGAATGGTTCTGTGAAGAAACGAAACACAGTAAACTCACTTGTTAACGAAAAAATATAGTCATCAAAGTATTTTCAGTAGTGAGATTGCACGTCGATAAAAAACAATCACCGTCGCTCGTTGAACACTTGTTAAACCGTGCGAAACAATCACACCAAATATGGAATTTTATTACCAAATAAGGTAATGGCCTCAGGAACGATAGTTTCCCCAATCTCTACCAGAGACTCGTCACAATTAAATCAAGGAAAGCCTGGGTAGAGTTGCATAAATTTTAAAGCCGGACGTTTTTGACAATGCAATACAATACATTAGTTTAATTTTTTGACTTGAATATAGAGTTTCTCATGCTGTGATTGGTCGAGCGACCAGTGATTATGAGACGATAATCACTGCTCGAGAGCGCAAGTAATATCACCAACACAGAAGAACTAATAAAACGTTTTTTTTATCCTGGTTTTAGTCTTTCGTCTTTTCTTTGATATTCAAGTCTAAAATTATACTTAAGCAATTTATCGGTGAATTCACCTTCAACGAACCAACGAACTTAAACTAAAAATAAACTAAATTCTGACTGGGGCTGAAAGTCTGACGTAAGCAGTTACGTCTGGCGATAAGTTTATACATCTCACCACTCGTGAATAGAACCGCATTACCATTGATCGCAGGCACAAGTTCATGACCGCATGTTCACAATACTGTGGGCTCAATAATCCACTTACTTTGATGGTCGTCATACTCGCTGACAGGTCAGTCATTAAGCGTTGCGAGTGCACGTTTGTTTCAATGTGAGGTGTAAACGCCAACACAATTTGAGACGGCTCGGTTACCATGGTGAATGAAGGCAGCTGTCAATCACGTAAGAAGAAAATAATTTATCTTGATCCCAGATCCCGTCCTGAATAGAAAACAGGCACGACCTTGAGAGACTGTGAGAGATCTGGGTTCGAGATTAGTATTATAAAATAATAAACTTTATTCTCACTACATGGGCTTCCTGTGGCGAGTGAAAGAAAAGAAGAGAAATGGGAATGACAACGAGGTTCCAGTCTGCCCTCTTCTATTAAGTACCACAGGTAACCCACACATATTAGTGCAGTTGAGCTGTCGCCTTACCATGTCAGCTAGTACCCAGTGATGTGCTCTTTCAGCGGTTCGCGAGCGAAAGCTGTGCACCTGTAGATTTCACACAAAAGAAGAACGAATATTCGGACAGTGTTTCATGTAAGACCCCACGAAACTGAAAACCCCACGAAACTGAAAGGCAACTTATATCATTATCCTATATTTTGGTCTTTTTAGAACGTAGCTAATATTATTACATGGTGCTTCATTCTAAAAGAGCAAAATACAAGATAATAATATTAGTTATTTCAATAAAACAAATCTAAATGCAGAAAGCAAATAAAACAAGAAAAGACAGATAGAAAACGAGAGGAAGGGAAGAGGAAGGAAGAAAAGAAAAAAGAAAAAAGAAAGACCAGTGTTTTTCAATACTGATGGATTTTCCAGTTTAAATAAAGCATTTTTTGTTATTTTGTTGTTGTTGTTATTATGATTATGATTATGATTATGATTATGATTAAGTACCTCCTCCATTACGACCGGGACGAACTCTGCGTCACAAAACAAAGTGATGACTTCCACAAGTTTGTTGTTCAATTGTTTTAACTTCTTCTTCGTTTCGTCGAATAGTTTGCCTTCCTGGTCAAGGATGATCTCCAGTACCTTGCGTTCCACGTCAGATGTCAGGATTGCCAGGAAACCTGACGCTTCATCACGCCAACGTACTAGATAAAAAAATACAGAAACGTCACGTTATTTACCATGTGACGCTTCATCACGCCAACGTACTAGATCAAAATATACAGAAACGTCACGCTACCATATGACGCTTCGTCACGCAACTCACCGTCAAACAACACCAACACGGTTGTCCACTGGTAATGTTTAATGACGTCACGTATGGCTTGATTGACGTCCCTTTTACTCGCAGCCAATGACATGACGTTAAACCTCGTATGGTCGTGATGCCTTGGATGGGTGGATAATAAGGGGATCTGAAGGAGACTGCTGACCAGTTCTTGAGAGGGTGTTGAATCGCCATCGAGGAATAGCGCCAGGGTATTGTCAGAAGTAAGATTTGCCGCTAAAATAGCAGAACAAACAAAGAAGACTTGCTAAAAGTCAGAAGTAAAAAGATGTTTCGAACCCTCGATGGGTTACCTGTGATAAGCGTCACCGAGAGCGACTGAGTCTACTCCCCTCGACTCATTCACTCTCGGTCTCATACGAGCACAGGTAACCCATTGGCTTTAAATCCTGTGGATAAAACGCCCCTCTAAAGCCTTACCATACTCGAGGACTTTGTTGCTGCTGTACGTCGAGTCTGATAGCTTTAGTGTTGTAAAAGGCAGTACCGAGGGGTCACCATTCACTTGTGATACCGCTGACTGGACGGCTTTTACACTTTGGCTGTCCTTTATGATGGATATGAACGCTGCGAGGAAACATAGAACAGTAAAGAAATAACATCATCAATACCATCATCAACAACAACACCATCATCAACACCATCATCAACAACAACTCCATCATCATCAACAACACCATCATCAACACCATCATCAACAACACCATCATCATCAACAACAACAACAACAACAACACCATCATCATCAACACCATCATCAACACCATCATCATCAACACCATCATCATCATCATCATCAACACCATCATCAACACCATCATCAACAACACCATCAACAACACCATCAACAACAACATTATCATCAACAACATCATCATCAACAACAACAACACCATCATCAACAACACCATCAACAACAACACCATCATCATCAACACCATCATCATCAACACCATCAACAACAACATTATCATCAACAACATCATCATCAACAACAACAACACCATCATCATCACCATCATCAACAACATCATCATCAACAACAACAACAACAACACCATCATCATCACCATCATCAACAACACCATCATCATCAACACCATCAACAACAACACCATCATCAACACCATCATCAACAACACCATCATCAACACCATCATCAACAACACCATCATCATCAACACCATCAACAACACCATCATCATCAACACCATCATCATCAACACCATCATCAACAACACCATCATCAATATCATCAACAACACCATCATCAACAACACCATCATCATCAACACCATCATCAACAACACCATCATCATCAACATCATCAACACCATCATCAACAACACCATCATCATCAACACCATCATCATCATCAACACCATCAACAACACCATCATCAATATCATCAACAACACCATCATCATCAACACCATCATCATCAACACCATCATCATCATCACCATCATCAACAACACCATCATTACCAACATCATCATTTACCAACACCATCATCACCACCATCATCATCAACACCATCATCATCAACACCATCATCATCATCACCATCATCAACAACACCATCATCAACACCATCAACAACACCATCATCAATACCATCAACAACACCATCATCAACAACACCATCATCATCAACACCATCATCAATAACAACAACAACACCATCATCAACACCATCATCAACAACACCATCATCATCATCAACACCATCATCATCAACACCATCAACAACAACACCATTACCAACAACTTCATCAACAACAACACCATCATCATCAACACCATCAACAACACCATCATCATCAACAACACCATCATCATCAACAACACCATCATCATCAACACCATCGTCATCATCACCATCATCAACAACACCATCATTACCAACATCATCATTTACCAACACCATCATCACCACCATCATCATCAACAACACCATCATCATCACCATCATCAACAACACCATCATCATCATCATTATGACAGCAGCGGCATCATTAACGACTGCAACTGAACATTATCATCAACAACGCCATCAAACAACAACAACAAAAGCAACATAACCATCATCATTTACCAATAGTTGCTGTTGATGGAGGAGCCAAGAACACTGGCTTGTAAAACAGAACAAAAACGCTCAGCAATAAACATGTCTTCATGGTCTTGATACTGAGCCAACCCGTCGAGTATACAAACGTATCACGGATGACAGTAAGGTTTCCTGCAATACATAAAAATGTAAACAATATTAATCACTTCGTTTTACATTTATTGACATATTTTTGGCATGCAAGCTACACGTAGTTGGTAAACTAGGATTTTTCATCACAAACAAGAAAACAGTCTTATACAAGCAACACAAAACCAAGTACATAATTAGTGTAATCACTTCGAGAAACTAAAATGTTTGAAATACCTTGAAAATGAAAGTCAAATAAGTCTGTAAAGTGACCCAATATGATTGGAAACTATATGTTGAAAATGTGAAGCAAAAACTGTATCATTCAAAGTTATTTTTCTATTCTATACTCTATTTAATCTTGTTATAAAATATCAAATATTATTCTTACCTGCGGCAATAGTACAATCTTTGTAGGCAACAGCGATATAGGAATTCAATTCTTGTTCTTACAAAATGGTTTTATTAAATTTTCAGTTTTGACTTCAAAGTGCGACAAACATTAACACAGCTCTTTCTTGGCTTCAGAACAACTTATTTATGTCACCAAATATTAATAACAATACGATCACGTGACCAAATATACAACGCATTTTTTTTCGATAACACAGAACACATTCCAGCATTTTTATTCTTATTATTTTTCGGTAAATTTAGCGAAAAGCCGCGCGCATATTTGATCAATTTCATCATTTCAGTTTCTGTCGGTTTAATAACATTTGGTACTTTGCAACCTGACCTCTGTGGCTAAAAGTTTTTTTTTTTTTAATTTTAAACCTTTGAAACAATACAAACTGACTTCGTTTCAAATGAAGCCGATAAAACGTTCGAGGTGCAGGTGAATCGTCAATTCCATTTGTGGATAATAATGAGATAAGTGGGGGGTCGAGAGACAATAGCAACATACAAAGAACTGTTATGCTTCTCAGGACAACCTAAGCGAAGTATTTGAATTTGTAATTCATCTGGATTTATCCGAAAGGTCTGCTTTGATTCAAAAACAAAACACTCATGAAATGAAAGTATACACAGTATTAACAAAAACTAGCTGATATCCCGCAACCTTGTCGTACAGTTTTCTCATATACATCATGAAGTTAAAATCCGTATTAAAAAAATTCAGTGTCATTATTTAAGGAGGCAGTGTGGGGTGTTGTCATGACGAACAGCTGACGCGTAATTTGGCAGCCCATGGGGGAGGGGGTGAGGCATAACCAGCTGCCTCAGCTTCAGCCTATGAATATAAAAGTAATCGTGTATTACTTCGAATAGATTGGAAATAAGCAGACGAAATGACCACACGTGATATCGTGAGACTCGTGAGATGTTAATATTACCTGTTTCGTAAAAGGCTTCTGTAATACCTTTAATATTTTTTGAACCTAAAAATCAAAAATGTTACATCCATGAGTGCTATCAAATCGGCATTCTCATTCCCAGGCCCCAAATGTTTCAGTACAAAGACCTGGTAACGAAGTGCGCAACAGAAATTATAGGACGCAACAGTTGTAGTTAGCGTAGAAGGAGTGGGAGGGGCATGGAGAAGAAGATAGCCTCCTCCATTTTCCCTGCCCTCTTCCCCCCCCCCCCCCCCCCATATCTTTCCTCCCCCCACCCACCCCCCCCCCCCCCCCCCCCCCCCCACCTCCCCCCAGGGTTTGGGTGTAGATGTTGTTGTAGTTCTTACCTCGGTAAAGTCCCCAACATCAGCCTTGTCTATGGCTGACTGCGCCATCCAGTTTCGAAGAACATAACGAGGGTTCAAACCTACATTTATACCACAAACAAATTAATTACATTGATTAGATAAATAATAAACTGATAAAACCGGAAGTGTAAATAACTTCTGTTCGGAGTTTCATACCTTCATAGTTGGTATTCCCTGTGGATAAAGTAACATCACAGGCTTAGGCTTGGACTAAATCTCTAATGTACGAAACCCTGAACAGAAGTTATTTACACTTCCGGTTGACGTCGCCATCATAGATTTTGTACTAATATTTTCGAGTTCTCCCCTCTATCTCTTCCTACCCGGTCAAATGGCGAAGACAACAGTCAAAGACCTCATTTATTTACCATTCATTCGCTGAATTCTCTGTGTATCTGTGTCGTCAGCACCATGTCTTTAGAATAACATAATATGAAAGTCATTAGTCTTTTTACTCTAAAAACAAATAACGTCGTTGCCATAACAACCTGTCTAATCGTTCATGGTATCGCTGTAACCAGTCAAACCAGTTTTTATGTTTTGCCAGTTTCTTTAGTGCCCATGCCTCCTCTGGTAAAGTGCCGTTTTTCATGTCATACCGCGAGAGATCGCCTAGTTGTCTGAACGTCATGGTGAAGTCCGCATGAGAACTTTCCATCAACTGAAAAATGAACATAAAATAAAATAAATAAACAGCTATCACAGCCACCAACAACAACAAGCACAACCAACAACAACAACCACCACCACCAACAACAATCACAACCACCAACAATAATCACAACCAACAGCACCATCAACAATCACAACCAACAGCACCATCAATATACAACAACCACCACCACCAACAACAATCACAACCACCACCACCAACAACAATCACAACCACCACCACCAACAACAATCACAACCAACAGCACCATCAATATACAACAACCACCACCACCAACAACAATCACAACCAACAGCACCATCAATATACAACAACCACCACCACCAACAATAATCACAACCAACAGCACCATCAATATACAACAACCACCACCACCAACAACAATCACAACCAACAACACCATCAATATACAACAACCACCACCACCAACAACAATCACAACCAACAGCACCATCAATATACAACAACCACCACCACCAACAATAATCACAACCACCAACAACAATCACAACCAACAGCACCATCAATATACAACAACCACCACCACCAACAACAATCACAACCAACAGCACCATCAATATACAACAACCACCACCACCAACAACAATCACAACCAACAGCACCATCAATATACAACAACCACCACCACCACCAATAATCACAACCACACACCACCATCAATATACAACAACCACCACCACCACCAACAATCACAACCAACAGCACCATCAATATACAACAACCACCACCACCAACAATAATCACAACCAACAGCACCATCAATATACAACAACCACCACCAACAATAATCACAACCAACAGCACCATCAATATACAACAACCACCACCACCAACAATAATCACAACCAACAACACCATCAATATACAACAACCACCACCAACAACAACAATCAAACAACAACACATCAATATACAACAACCACCACCACCACCAATCATAATCACAGCCACAACAACAACAATCACAACCAACAGCACCATCAATATACAACAACCCACCACCACCACAATAATCACCACCACCAACAACAATCACAACCAACAGCACCATCAATATACAACAACCACCACCACCAACAACAACAATCACAACCAACAGCACCATCAATATACAACAACCACCACCACCAACAACAATCACAACCACCACCACCATCAATATACAACAACCACCACCACCACCAACAACAATCACAACCAACAACAACAATCACAACCAACAACAACAATCACAACCAACAACACCATCAATATACAACAACCACCAACAACAACAACAACCACAGCAACAACAGCACCATCAATATACAACAACCACCACCAACAACAATCACCACCACCACAACAACAATCACAACCAACAGCACCATCAATATACAACAACCACCACCACCAACAACAATCACAACCAACAGCAGCACCATCAATATACAACAACCACCACCACCAACAACAATCACAACCACCACCACCATCAATATACAACAACCACCACCACCACCAACAACAATCACAACAACCACAACCAACAACAACAACCACAACCAACAAACAACAATCACAACCAACAGCACCATCAATATACAACAACCACCACCACCAACAACAATCACAGCCAACAGCACCATCAATATACAACAACCACCACCACCAACAATAATCACAACCAACAACAACAATCACAACCAACAGCACCATCAATATACAACAACCACCACCACCAACAATCATCACAACCAACAGCACCATCAATATACAACCACCACCACCACCAACAACAATCACAACCAACAGCACCAACAATAATCACAACCAACAGCACCATCAATATACAACAACCACCACCACCAACAACAATCACAACCACCACCACCAACAACAATACACAACCACCACCACCACCACACAACAACAACAATCTCAACCAACAGCACCATCAATATACAACAACCACCACCACCAACAACAATCACAACCAACAGCACCATCAATATACAACAACCACCACCACCAACAACAACAATCACAACCAACAGCACCATCAATATACAACAACCACCACCACCAACAACAATCACAACCAACAGCACCATCAATATACAACAACCACCACCACCAACAACAATCACAACCAACAGCACCATCAATATACAACAACCACCACCACCAACAACAACAATCACAACCAACAGCACCATCAATATACAACAACAACCACCCACCAACAATAATCACAACCACCACAATCAACAACAATCACAACCAACAGCACCATCAATATACAACAACCACCACCAACAACAACAATCACAACCAACAGCACCATCAATATACAACAACCACCACCACCAACAACAATCACAACCAACAGCACCATCAATATACAACAACACCACCACCACCAACAACAATCACAACCAACAGCACAGCACACCATCAATATACAACAACCACCACCACCAACACATAATCACAACCACCACCACCAACCAATATACAACAACAACCACCACCACCAACAATAATCACAACCACCACCACCAACAATAATCACAACCAACAACAACAATCTCAACCAACAGCACCATCAATATACAACAACCACCACCACCAACAATAATCACAACCAACAGCACCATCAATATACAACAACCACCACCACCAACAAACAATCACAACCAACAGCACCATCAATATACAACACTACCACCACCACCAACAATAATCACAACCAACAGCACCATCAATATACAACAACAACAATCACCACCAACAACAACAATCACAACCAACAACAACAATCTCAACCAACAGCACCATCAATATACAACAACCACCACCACCAACAACAATCACAACCAACACCACCATCAATATACAACAACCACCACCACCAACAATAATCACAGCCAACAACAACAATCTCAACCAACAGCACCATCAATATACAACAACCACCACCACCAACAACAATCAACAATACAACCACCACCACCACCAACAATAATCACAACCAACAGCACCATCAATATACAACAACCACCACCACCAACAACAATCAACAACCACCACCACCAACAATAATCACAACCAACAGCACCATCAATATACAACAACCACCACCACCAACAACAATCACAACCACCACCACCAACAATAATCACAACCAACAGCACCATCAATATACAACAACCACCACCACCAACAACAATCACAACCACCACCACCAACAATAATAATCACAACCAACAGCACCATCAATATACAACAACCACCACCAACAACAATAATCACAACCAACAGCACCATCAATATACAACAACCACCACCACCAACAACAATCACAACCAACAGCACCATCAATATACAACAACAACCACCACCAACAACAATCAATCAACAACCAACAGCACCATCAATATACAACCACCACCACCACACCAACAACAATCACAACCAACAGCACCATCAATATACAACAACCACCACCACCACAACAATCACAACCAACACCACCATCAATATACAACAACCACCACCACCAACAATAATCACAACCACCACCACCAACAATATACAACAACCACCAGCACCATCAATATACAACAAACCACAACCACCAACAACAATAATCACAACCAACAGCACCATCAATATACAACAACCACCACCACCAACAATAATCACAACCAACAGCACCATCAATATACAACAACCACCACCACCAACAACAATCACAACCAACAGCACCATCAATATACAACAACCACCACCACCACCACCAACAATCACAACCAACAGCACCATCAATATACAACAACCACCACCACCAACAACAAACACAACCAACAGCACCATCAATATACAACACACCACCACCACAACAATAATCACAACCAACAGCACCATCAATATACAACAACCACCACCACCACAACAACAATCACAACCAACAGCACCATCAATATACAACAACCACCACCACCAACAACAATCACAACCAACAGCACCATCAATATACAACAACCACCACCAACAACAACAATCACAACCAACAGCACCATCAATATACAACAACCACCACCACCAACAACAATCACAACCACCACCACAACAATCACAACAACCAACACCATCAATCACAACAACAACCACCCACAACAACAATCACAACCAACAGCACCATCAATATACAACAACACACCACCACCAACAACAATCACAACCAACAGCACCATCAATATACAACCACCACCACCACCACCAACAACAATCACAACCAACAGCACCATCAATATACAACACACCACCACCAACAACAACAACCACAACCACCACCAACAACAACAACAACACAACACCACCACCAATATACAACAAACCACCACCACCACCAACAACAATCACAACCACCACCACCATCAATATAATCAACCACCACCACCACCAACAACAATCACAACCACCACCAACAACAACAATCTCAACCAACAGCACCATCAATATACAACAACCACCACCACCAACAATAATCACAACCAACAGCACCATCAACAACCACAGCACCACCAACAACAATCACAACCAACAGCACCACCACAATATACAACAACAACCACCACCACCAACAACAATCACAACCAACAGCACCATCAATATACAACAACCACCACCACCAACAACAATCACAACCACCACCACAACAACAATCTCAACCAACAGCACCATCAATATACACACCAACACCACCACAACAATAATCAACAACCACCACCACCATCAATATACAACAACCACCACCACCAACAACAATCACAACCAACAGCACCATCAATATACAACAACCACCACCACCAACAATAATCACACCACCACAACAATAATCTCAACCAACAGCACCATCAATATACAACAACCACCACCACCAACAACAATCACAACCAACAGCACCATCAATATACAACAACCACCACCACCAACAACAATCACAACCAACAGCACCATCAATATACAACCACTACCACCATCAATAACAACAACCACAACCAACAACAACAATCTCAACCAACAGCACCATCAATATACAACCACTACCACCACCACCAACAATAATCACAACCAACAGCACCATCAATATACAACAACCACCACCACCAACAACAATCACAACCAACAGCACCATCAATATACAACCACTACCACCACCACCAACAACAATCACAACCAACAGCACCATCAATATACAACAACCACCACCACCAACAACAATCACAACCAACAACAACAATCTCAACCAACAGCACCACCAACAATATACAACCACTACCACCACCAACAACAATCACAACCAACAGCACCATCAATATACAACAACCACCACCACCAACAACAATCAATCCACACAATATACAACAACCACCACAACAACATCACAACCAACAGCACCATCAATATACAACAACCACCACCACCAACAATAATCACAACCAACAGCACCATCAATATACAACAACCACCACCACCAACAACAATCACAACCACCACCACCAACAATAATCACAATAATCACAACAATAATCACAACCAACAGCACCATCAATATACAACAACCACCACCACCAACAACAATCACAACCACCACCACCAACAATAATCACAACCAACAGCACCATCAATATACAACAACCACCACCACCAACAACAATAAACACACCACCAACAATCACCATCAATATACAACAACAACAATCACAACCACCACCACCAACAACAACAATCACAACCACCACCACCAACAATAATCACAACCAACAGCACCATCAATATACAACAACCACCACCACCAAACAACAATCACAACCACCACCACCAACAATAATCACAGCCACCACAACATAATCACAGCCAACAACATGTACAACAACAATCACAAGCATCACCAATTTCTCCATCACCACCACCACCACAACAACAACCACCACAACAACATGGTCACAAACTCGTTTACCCAGAGAAAGGTCTTAATTAGCAGTTCGTCGTCATTCGTCTTTCCTTTTAAACCAAGCTTTCTACGATATATGTCGAGAAATCTAATAAAAGAAAATGTCAAAACTTCAGCAAAAATACAGTATAACCACACTATCTCCAGCAAAATAGTTTCCAATAGCAGGTCCAAATCCAAGGGATGGTGGGGAGTTCAAGATAAAAGAGGTCAAGATATCTAGTGGTATGTAAAATACCTTTTGTCTTCATTGTCGACTTAGGGGTGGACCATTAGAAACCTTGGGAGGGGGGAGGGGGGGGAATTAGGAGCAAATATTTTTTCTACCTGTGTTTTTAATTCAATTCGGTTCGGTTCAGTTCAACTAAAGGCCTTGTTACACGGTGAAACTTTTTCGTGAAACTTTTTCGTGAAACGGTGCGAGACGGTTTCACCGTGTAACATGTTTACTGAAACAAGTTTTCACGAGGTGTGTTACACGGTGCAATAGCTGGTTTAAAGGCCTTGTTACACGGTGAAACTTTTTCGTGAAACTGTTTCGTGAAACAGTGCGAGACAGGTTTCACCAAGAGTTTCACCGTGTAACATGGTCGTTTTCAGGAAACGTTTTCTAATTTGCGTTGCGAGACAGTTTCATGAAAAGTAGAACTTCGTTCTACTTTTTCGTGAAACTCGAAGCAAAAAAGTTTCCGGATTGCCGGACAACTGTCCGCTGCTCCATACATTTCTTTGTAAATTCTATCATTTTTGAATGGCCATAAGTCGTTCAATAATGACCCGATTAACACCAAACTTTGGGTTTTTGCTTAACTCGATGTGCTCTTTCTGGCTATGTGGGTCTTGTGTTCATTATCACAATATTTAGGGATTCGTACCCAGTCTCACGATATGAAACCCGGCAATGTTGGAAAGTCCATAAATTAACTCAGGGCGTTCAGCGGTCTGTGTACGGTAGTCAAATTCAAAATGGCGGACGACGTGGAAGAGAGTAGCGATATCGACAGCGAAGAAGACGAGCTTTCCGAAGCTGGATCAAGAGAGCTCGAGAGAGAAATAGGTGAAAAAGAAAAAAAAGAGATTCTCCTACATTGTCCACAATAAACCTGAATTTCTGTCCATTCATACGAAATAAATATCTGTAGGCTACTTCATCTTCGAGCTCTAACTCTTTTATCAGTTGATGATAAGCTCCCCTCGTCGCTCTCCTAACTATCCACGATCGTACCCAGTTAATACGCTTTCACTGTTGTACAACTGGTTCAGTTTCGTCATCCTCCATGGCCTCTACTATCATTAAAACGGCAAGAGCACGTTTTCTTCCATCGTCCGCGCCATGTTTTAAATTTTCGCGCGCCTGACCACAGGCAGCCCAAGCTGTCTTGTGAATAATTGTAGAGAATGTATGTAGAATTACAAAATAACGTACAATGGCACTTACGTTGTCAATAAAGGACTGAAAATTCACCACAGTGTTGATAATTTACTGTTCTATTGCCCTGATGTGTTAGTTTGGCGTTTTAGGCCGTTTTTTTTTACCTCCCTCAGTACTCTGTAAAAGTAGAGAAGGCCAACTAACTAACACATCAGGGCAATAGAACAGTAAATTATCAACACTGTGGTGAATTTTCAGTCCTTTATTGACAACGTAAGTGCCATTGTACGTTATTTTGTAATTCTACATACATTCTCTACAATTATTCACAAGATCACAGCTTGGGCTGCCTGTGGCCTGACCGGTTTCGATAAAGCGCATGGCACTAGAAATAATTATATCGAGGGAGGCTGGTGAACAGAATTTCACAACGATCAGCAAACGTGTCACACTGTCACACGGTGAAACTGTCTCGCACTGTTTCACGAAAAAAAGTTTCACGAAAAAGGCCGTTTTTGCTTCGAGTGTCACGAATTCGTTCTACTTTTCATGAAACTGTCTCGCAACGCAAATCCGAAAACGTTTCCTGAAAACGACCATGTTACACGGTGAAACTCTTGGTGAAACCTGTCTCGCACCGTTTCACGAAACAGTTTCACGAAAAAGTTTCACCGTGTAACAAGGCCTTTAATACACACTAAACTAATACACAAAAATCAACTGAATTTATGCAAAAGTCTCTTCAAATTCCAACGTAAAACACTGGAGGTGTTTCAATGTTCATGTGTTATTCAACACTGTTCAACATAAGTCAAATGCCATTCGGCATCACTAAACGTGACTATTCAATACTAAACAACCTGTGTCACTCTGCAGGAATTTTTTGGAGTTGTGTAGGGGGTTCTTGCAGGATGTTTTGGGGGACATCCACCCCCCCCCCCCCCCCCCCCCCCCCCCCCCCCCCCCCCCCCCCCCCAACATGTCTAATGGTCCATCCCTTACTCATTCACACTCACTAATCATTACAATGCATATTACCAACATTATCATCATTATCATCTTCATTCACTCATCATCATCATTTGCATCGTTATCTCTATCTCTATGTAACTGTAAACTAGACGCTCTAATAGCGTTCACCGAGTCACTCGGACTACTGATAATGAGATGATGAAGCCGAGAATTGGTAGCATCAAAAAAGCAAGGTTTCTGGTTAGATTTCAGTCAAAGAACTATATTAGCGAACTATTTCTCTTTGAGTTCACAGACCGACCCATTTCGAAGTCACTCGAAATCTTTTGTTGTGGGCCTACCGCGAATAACTTGTGCGTTTGTAAGCATAGTGAGCATTTGGAGAAGTTTCGACTTTTCAGCCAATACATCGAAACCCTGAAACAGACATTCATGCCATTCCTCGACGCGATTGCCAGACGAAACGAACTGCAGATTTAGACTCGGCCTACCACAGGTAGTCCAAGTAATTACTAAGATCTGTTAACATACCGATTATTGAATATATCAGAATACTGCACGAGCACCTTCTGAGCTCTGGAAGAAAACAGACAAGTGACTGTCTCGAATCCAGTCGCTTCTTCGGAGGGGGACTTCGGAATGGAGAGGGGGGGCGAGAAAGTGAAAAGGAACTGGGGAGCAAAAGCACACGTGGGAAGGGATTAGAGGGGATCATCGCTTTCTCGTCCCCCTCCCCCTCCAAAGAAGCGACTGAGTTCAAGGCAGGGCAAGTGACATCAGCTTAGAAATAAACATGGATAACAGGCATCCTCATCAACAACATCATCATCATTATCAACAGCAGCAGCATCATCATCAACATCATCATTACAATCAACATCATCAACATCATCATCATCAACATCATCATTACAATCAACATCATCAACATCAACATCATTACAATCAACATCATCAACATCATCATCATCAATGTCATCATTATAATCAAAATCAACATCATCAACATCATCATTACAATCAACATCATCATCATCATCATCATTACAATCAACAGCATCATCATTACAATCAACATCATCAGCAGCAGCAGCATCTTCATCATCAACATCATCATCATCAATCATCATTATAATCAAAATTAACATCATCATCAACATCATCATTACATCAACATCATCAGCAGCATCATCATCAATGTCATCATTATAATCAAAATCATCATCAACATCATCATTACAATCAACATCATCAACATCATCATTACAATCAACAGCATCATCATCATCATTACATCATCATCAGCAGCATCATCATCAATGTCATCATTATAATCAAAATCATCATCATCATCATTACAATCAACATCATCATCATCATTACAATCATCATCATCAACATCATCATTACAATCAACATCATCAGCAGCATCTTCATCATCAACATCATCATCATCAATGTCATCATTATAATCAAAATCATCATCATCATCACATCATTATAATTTTTTATAATCCACTAGTTTTTTTTCTTTTTGTAAAGCGCATCGAGGTTCCAGGATGCACTATATAAATACTGTTATTATTATTATTATTATTATTATAATCATCGTCATCATCAACATCATTATAATAATCATCATCATCAACAGCAGCAGCATCATCATCAACATCATCATCATCATCATCATCATCATCATCATCAACATCAACATCATCTTACTTTTTTCTGTTCAGTATAGGAGACATGGCATCCAAGAGTTTTTCCAGGTTGAATAATCCAATACTGGGTTGATTTCTGAAGCTATAGCGACCTTCGTCATCAGAAGAGTTGGGAATAAAGTCTATCAAAAGAGCCAAAGTTTTTTAGAAGAGAAATAGCAGCAGCAACAACAAGAGGAACAATGGTGACAATGACAAAACCATCATCATCATCATCATCATCACACCAAGAACAACACCAACAACATAAATGACTTTTGCCTTATCTCAAACATTCTAGTTTTGGACCATTTACAGGCTTAGACACTCTAATAATCTCTGCCTTCATACCATACCTTTATCATACTCATCTAGGAATCCAAATGGTCCATAGTCGATGGTAATGGACAGAAGACTGAAGTTATCAGTGTTACAAACACCTAAAGTATAGGCATCAAAGACATACAAATAGTTACAGTGGTAAATGTACGTTTCTGCATCTAGAGATGATCAGTGGTGAACCTACCGTGTACAAAACCCACAGACTGCCACTGAGCAATCATGTCTGATGTCATGGTTACAACTTTTGAGAAAAAATTCTAAAATAAAAAGAATGCATTAAACTACAATCCACAGATGTAGGTATTGGAGAGATTACTACTTACAAGGTATTTGTTATTGTCATCTTTTATGTCTTCAAAATGTTGCTCAATGATGAAGTCAACAAGTTTTCGTAATAACTCTATTTCCCCTCGTTCTGTGAGGATTTCCAAAGATCCAATTCTAAACCAGGACTTGGCAACACGAAGCACTACTGCAGCTAGAACAACAACAACAACAACAATAATACTAATAATACTAATAATAATAATAATAATAATATAATAATAATAATAATAATAATAATAGGACATTTCTTAAATAGCTCACAATGATGAGCAATGAGGAATATGATCATAATATATGATGCTAATGATGATGATGATTATGATTGTTATTTAATGATGATGATGATTACAATAATGATTATTGATAACAGCAATGATAACGGTGAAGGTGACGACGATGACAATGGCAATGATGATGGTGATGATGGTGATAATAATAATAATAATAATAATAATAAATAGTGATGATGATGATGGTAGTGCTAGTTCTGGTAGTTATGATGATGATGCACCAGTTACCTTTTTCTTGCTTAGGATGGCCGTCGTAGAACATATCTCTCCACAATGGATCGTTACTCACAACAATACTGAATTTTGAACAAGACAAAAATTAGATTGTCTACTTAATAATCTTTGTAAACTCTAATTCTGTACTAGTTAATTACCTTGCAGCTCTGCTAGTAGGGATACCAAGGTAATGCATGGCTTCACTAGCAAGAAACTCTCTGATGGATGACCTCAAAACTGCTCTTCCATCGCCATGTCTGATGACATAAAAATCATAAAGTCATTATTATATTATTATTATTATTATTATTATTATTATATAATTATTATAATAGATTGTACAGCACACCACCGCAGTTTCTGGCATGGGGCTGATACATTTGCAGCACAGCACAGCACCCCTAATATAAAGATTGCAGGGAGGGGTAGACTACATAATAATAATGGAGGTGTGTAATGAAGGTACTGCACTGCCATCTTTGCACATATATGTCATTTATCTATACCTTGAATATGGTGTCTTTCCTGAACCTTTAAGCTGAAGTTCCCATCTCTCTCCTTTTCTGAACAAAAAACAAACAAACAGTTTTAATGGGAATAAAAGAAAGTGATGATCAATAATAATAATAATAATAATCTTTAATGAGGATGCCTAGATCACTAATTAAAAGTGCTTTTCACTAAGGTCCTAAAAGAAATGCATGTAAGTTATGTATTATTTGCCATGCTATATGAAGTCATCATTGCTACATTTATCAGAAGCTTTTAATGATATTATATTATATCAAGAATGCATAAAGGTGATGTTACACAGGACGATTTTTTGTGTAACAGGTGCGTGTAACACGTGTAACAGGTGCGCAAGATGATTTTTCGCACATTTTTTGCTTCGGCAACACGTTGCGAGCTTTTGATTCAACTTCAAAAACTCACAATGCTAAATGATGAATATTGGACAAGTTGGCTCGTGTAACATAGTTAAAAATTGACAGGATGTTGCGCGAAAAACCATCGCTGCAAATCATCCTGTGTAACATCACCTTAAAGAAACCCTTCAATCAATAAAACATGACAATCGTTTAACCTGTTTACATAATCTCCTAGCATAACAGCTCTTCCATCCCCCAACTGGCCTGACCATTCACCAAACTACATAAGAAAACAAAAATATCAGATCTACAGATCTGGGGTGCTTACCATTTACTCGGAAAAACCGGAAATTCCGGTTTGAAAAAAAAAAGGTATGTGTCATTCCGATCGGAAAGTTCCGGAAAACTCGGTCTAATTATGTTGGTACACGCGTCTATGGAAAAAAAATGCAAAGAGCGAGAAAAGTGGATTACCTCAATTGCTAGACCGAGTTTTCCGAAACTTTCCGATCGGAATGACACGTACCATTTGTTTTTTCAAACCGGAATTTCCGGTTTTTCCGAGTAAATGGTAAGGACCCCTGCTCTCTCCACTTGGCCACACATGCTCTCCCAAATAAGTCACTGAGACGAACTTTAGCTAAAATTCATGTTTTCATAAAATAGTTTACAATCATGTATGTATGTACACAGAGGAATCTCTAGTGGTAACCTATACTTCTGTACATCTGGGGTGCTATCCATTTGGCTACAGACCAATCTAATGATTTTAACAATGTAATAATAATTCAAGCAGCCGCCATCTGGAAGTGCAAAAAGGACTACCTTAAAGGTTGGGACACACAGAGTAGGCGACAGGTCTCGAACGGTGACAAACCGCTTTGTGTGCATTGCTTCTGAAACATGTCACTTTCACTCATTTTGTTGCTGCAATCTTACACACAAATTCAAACCAGTTTAAATTTATGCGACTTGTCGCAGGGACAACATTCTGTCGTGGTGACAAGGATTTTACAAAATACCTCCATGTCACACAAAGAGAATTGTCGGTACAACCCATTCCCACGTCGTGTCTCTGCGACCTGTCACCTAGTGTGTCCTGACCTTAATGCCAGGGTGTTGCTTGGCAGGCCCATGGTCTATAGTTACCATAGCAATGATGATTGGTTTATTTTATAGGATAGATACTTTAAAATATTTAATTGCCACATGCTAATATTCTTATTTGTTTAATTATTAATAGGAGTTAGATATCCGATATTGTTGTACTATTTGATGCCCTTCGGTGCTTATCTAGTTTCAGTTGGTAGAGAGCTTTCACTCACTTACATTGGGCTTATTGCTATTCTATTGCTACTGCACGATGTCTTCGCGTCGTCAACAATGATGATGAATTACTGTCATATGATCAATGATGTACCTGATGTCCACCATAACATGAGCAATAGGAATTGAATTCCCCGCCAATGCATTTCCAGAAGCGAACTGTAAGAAGCTGTCAGATCCCATGGCTAAATCAGAGTCGATGTCTAGCACATCCTGTACAACGTCTGGTGAGACAGCAACTAGACTTGGCTTTGTCTTCAATGACATTGGCTGCACATATGAAAAGATCGCTCTTCGTACTTGTCTACAATAATTTCTCGTCTCTAAATCAACAGGCATTGTTTGTAAAAGTAAATTCACTTGTTCAAATTCCCAATGTTTGAAATCCAAAGGTTTCTGTGCTTTCATGCAGATTCCAATTTTCGCGCGCGATTTCGCCTTCAATAAATCGAGGAAAGTTAAGTTATTTTTGCATGATTTAAAAACTCTCTCGCGTCTTGCCGTACATGTAGGGACCACACTGAGCAAATACATCAAAAATAACAATGTCCTATTGCAAGGATTGCAAGACCTTTGGTGTCCCGAGAAGTCCGCCATTTTCGCCATTTTGTTGTTGTACTAGTCCTCCTCGCAAAACGATACCACAGGAAGACCAAGAGGACGATTCCACGATGAATGAATGAATCACCAGCGGCACACCCTGCCTTAAAATTTACAAAAGACCCCCCGGGGAATGAACATGCACAGGCCTTTTAGCGAGTATCAGAAAAACTCTTCATCCAATTTATCTAAACGATTTTTAATTAAAAATTCTAACTTTTCCCTAAAACGCTTCTATTTCCATTAGCCTAAATGAGAAATGAAGACTGACTGACTGACTGACTGTCAAAGTTTCTTATGAGTAAAAGCACAAAATTAACTTCATTGAAACTTTTTGCCGCCGACGTCAGTATACAGTATAGCCTTCGTATAATTGCCGGCAAATATATCATTTGTTTAGTGAAACAATTACCCGGCACATGAACATTCTTTATCAAATCGTGACTAAAACTAGTTGAAAGTACAAGATATGTCATGACATTTCTGTAATGAGAGGATGCATAACTATAGAAGTCTCGAGATATTTTTGTAATGGGCAATAGCTCCTCATCAAAGTTACCACAATACGGTATGTAACTTTGACATATTGGATAGTCATCGTTATGACAAACTCTTACATTTCTTGATCTTTCTTTCTTTGCAGACTTTTTTATGGGTGTTTAAAATTGACAAACTTTTCAGTTTTATGCTTTTAAAACAATACTACTACTACTCGCAAACCTACCGTATAATAGACTATCCGCGTAAACTGATCAGTGATGGGCTGCATCCTATAGATTCTCCGGAGAGAGAGTTCTAACATATAGCTGGCTCACTCAGTCATACTCAGCTACTCTATATGACACTCTATATACACGACAACGAAACGGACATATATAGCGTGGGATACTAAGCTGCCATGTTTCAAGGGGCATTACCCAATCTTAAAATCGACGTAAGACAATCGCATGCAATTAAGCGGTAGTTAATAGCGGAGTATGATTAAACGTAAGAACATATGTCATGTCCGGCATATACACTGAGTCATTTGCAAAAATTCTGGCCGCCACGATATATCAATATATCAATATATCGGGTGCATTATGGGTAATTAAATAATACTATTTTGAGTTTCCTAACTTATTAAATGAAGAAAATTTACAAACAACAAACGTATGACTAAAATAAACATTATACTAAATATTTATACCAACTTTGCTGGCGTTAACCCGCTTTAAGGGGAATTTGCTATTATTTAATTACTCATAATGCACCCGATATATTGATATTTCGTAGCGGCCAGAATTTTTGCAAATGACTGTATATAGAATCGAATGTTTGATCCTGTGCCACTTGCGTCAAGCACGAGTGATCATGAAATAAGGCCTACTCTATAATGCCTGTATCGCTTGTGAAAATCAGAGTTTTCAAAGCTAAAGACTAGTTCAGCTCAGACAGATCAAACCGGCAACTGCTCGAAGCTGAGAGAGGGGTAACCAGCTCCCGTTAGTCTATTCCAAAATTAAACGACGATGATATACTATTTACTTACATTTACAGTTTCTTATACTTCAGTTACTTATTCGTTTTCGCTTTATTTTCGCGATTTTCCACTCCATCTCCTTCATTTAAAACGTGTCGTTTTCATGACATATTTTTATAATTTTTTTGTCAAGTCATTTATTTGTTCATATTTCGGTCTTTTTTGGCTGTTTCACCGTCTTTTGAATCAATTGTTTTTTTAATTTTTCCCTAGCTCATCTATCTATTCATTAATATACTTCATTATACCTTAAACTGCAATAGACTGAACTACCTCTTTCGTATATATTTTCTTGATTTTCAAATTTTCTCGATCGATTTTCGTGATTTCAAAAAAGATAATCAAAAACTGAAAATGTCGACGACGATACTTTTTTCAGTTAACAAAATGTGATGAGCTTGTATCATTAATGTCCTCAATTGAAATATAAGCTCCCTTTCATCGACCTTGTGTGTTTAAAACTGCTAGTAATCTGTCTTAGCAAGGGAACACTTAGTCATGAGCTACATGGCTATTTCCCACTACGCCGTTAATCGGTCTCGCGTTGGTGTGAGAGAATTATTGTGTACGACATCTTTCTAATTACTTCCAATGAACATTCAAAGAGCCGATAAATAGTCAAGGATTGTAATTGGTTTACGATCAGAGCAAGCGTATGGCTATCAAGAATGAGTGAACAGCATGCCCTTTCACTTGTGTTCTGTTGTATGTATAGCTCTAATGAGTGATATCTGTACTCTTTTATCACGAATAACTGAATTACACAGGGAAGCTTTCCTCTACTAATATAGTGGATATCAGTTCTCTAGTAATATACCTCACTGAACGAATCGGCTCACATTATGCCTGTCAGTCAATGGAACTTGAAATCAAGTCATTTTATGATCACAATTTTAAAATTAATTCAAATAAGACTAAATCTATAAATTGTGGGAATTCTCATATATTTTGAAAGAATAAATAAACTATTGATGAGCGTGAGAACTAGTTTCCCGCCAAAAAATTACTTTTCCTGCGCGCGCGCGCGCAGCGGAATTGCCATGAAAACGAGGTTTTGTTTCGTGATCAGTGAAACTCGGGCAAAAAAAAATCATTTGTATCAAAATCACTTGATTTTTAAAAGCAAAAATACCCGTTTATTTTATAGGCATGCACCTGCATATCTAGTACTTAGAGGCTGTCACTATATCGCGCTGAGTGGATCTAAGTGACTGCACACTCTCATTGTAACAGCCAGAAAAAGGCTCAGCAGCTTATTAATCTCAATTATACAATGACTATACAAAAACAATATAATATTCGTGGGGCCAAAATACTGATAAAATGCTCACACACAACTAGCTCTCCATCCAATCGTAAAACTAAAAGAACTATTGGTGCTTATTTAGGTGACAAATAACCTCAATACGGCTAACAAACAACCATCGATGACCGGCTGCAAACATTCAGTTCCAGTCGTAAGAAATGGTTTAAATGAAAAGCTTTTATAACCTTAATTTGAATTTAGGAATATTGAAGCTAATGAGACCGGGCTATAAGGACTGTACGAAACAGCGGGGTCCGTGCCGTATCCGCGGTAGTGCAAGGAAAGTGGTTAAAATGGCAGCTGCTTTGAAAGGCTCCACAGCGCATGCGCATTAATTAAGCCCAAAATGCGCGCGTCAAATCATTAGCGCTGAATATAAAGGCGTGAGTCCGAGGGTCAATCTAAATACAAAGCGGTTGTATAAAGTTAGAGACAAGTCACCAGAGAGAGATCAAGGCTGAGCAATGAGCGAAGGTTAGATTACAATGCTTATCCTGATAGAAAGACTTTTCGAGCTGGAAGCTAGAGCGTCTCTTGACTCCACAGCGCGCAGTTTGGACACGGAGTATATTCTTGAACTATAGCTCTTTAAATTGACTCGTCCAGCTTGCATGTTCATCTCAATATCTTTATTAAGATTATGTCCTATGGTATTTAATATTTAACGTAGAAAGGCATCAGCCGTTCTGATAAGAGTACTCTATTCTATGTCTAGAGTTTGTTTTGGGGATTGTTCTTTATCTTTTTTTTAGGGCAACAAGGTAATTCAGGGTAACAAAGCTAAGTTCCACTGAATGCCGAAGGTCTAACCGGTTCATGTTTTAACATTAGGACATTCAATTGACAAATCTACCGCATTACCGCAGATTCCTTCAGGAAAATTACTCTCCCAAAGCCTAAAGCTGCAAAAGTTACTCCTAAAACCCCAATCCTAGCAAAGCATGAGCCAAAATGCAAATTTTTCTTCGTTCGCAAACATAACAAGAGACATAGATTTTCACACCTTGTACTAGCTTAGAGAAATGCCAATGTAAATAAGTTCATAACTTTACCAAAATGTTTTTTTAAGCTGAATCGCACAAATTTCCAAGCGCAAAGATTCCTGAGCAGTTGCTACGGAGTACTCCCGCAGGACAGCAGAACAGTTTGGCCACATGGGAATTTAACAACTATGAAGTTGAATCTTTGCTGTACGGATACTTCACGTTGCAAGACAATCGCATTAGAACTGGTATCGCGGAAGTCAACCCTTCAGGTACTGTTATTTCAGTGCGTTCAACGGGAAAACTTGCACTTTATTTATACAAAAATGCAGGTTTGTTTACGATTTGTGTAAACTTTGTTGTGCTTTGTTAGTTTACAGCAGTATTGTATTGAATGCCCTGGACGAAATAGTACTGAAAGCATGAATCTAGTATTTAGCCTTTGTTCTCTATGTTGTAATTACAACAAGCTCAAGCTTCACTGACACAGCACAATGGCGTCAAACTTGTATGCAAAACTGTGCCGCAAAATTGTATAAGCACTAACGAACTCTTAAGAAAATGATTTGAACAGTTTTCACGCGAAACTTGTGTCTCTTGGGAGATATTTGTAAGCCTACAAGAAAAGCATTCCATTCTAATAACTCAGGTTGTTTAGTGATGAAGTTGAATTGTGCCTAATCTCAAAGCGTGACCTCTACGTGATCTGATTTTTTTCAAGTTCAAAAGCTTTTGAGCCAAGAAACTCGACAAAAATTGACTCTGCTTGTCGTCTGCAAAAGGACTTCAAATTGGGAAAGTTTGGGTGCATTTTTGATAAGGATTCTGTGAGTTAATTAAAGGAGCACGCAGTTCAAGTATTGCTAATCAATCTAAGTGTCTATTGTTCTGGAATGAATGAAAACCTGGACTTCAAAACGATAATTAGGACCGACGCTTCATTTTTAATACCATTATTTTTCATTATTTTTCGAGTAAGAAAACTTTCAAAACGCGCGATTTTTACTTTCAAGATTGAAAAACAGGTGTGAATAGGAAACAGTTTCGGTGAAAAATATGTGGCGATTTTCAACGATTTTCTCTTAACGCAAAACTGTCCAAGTGCGAAGTACATTCTGGCAAAGTTTACACTTGTATTGAAGAAAATTGAATTCAAAACACAATAGTCTCGGTCCTAAACGTGACTTAATTTTTGCACAATGTGAATTGTAGTTTGTCTTCATGTGAACTCTACCGCGAACACCCTTCAAATGTCTCAAGTATGGAATTGCGGTTAGATTTAGTTAATTCTGACGCTCAAGAAAAACTCAAGTTTGCTTGTTTTAATTGCGAAAACATATTCAGAATTGGTTATATAAAATAACTTTGAATGCCAAAACGATATGTCGACGTACCGTTGCTGTCTCGTCCTGTACACGTGAAGCTATGCCTAGAGTTCAAGAAGACTTGAGCTTTCAAAGAATTGAACGTTTTTCCAATTTATCGTCCGAGAATTTCAAATTTAAGAAATATAGCCTGTGAATTGGACTTAATGAATCCAAATGACCCCCCTCTAGTCAACGACCAGAACAGTTCAACATATTTCACAAGTTGTGCTGTTTTTACGCTCGGAATGGCCCAGTAAAGCACAAGATCACCGGGTCGTTCGATTCTCAAGTAACATAGATATTAATAGCATCAAAAAGAGTGTACATATAATAAATTATTCTTAGTTTTTGGCTTTAAGACTGTATCTATGGATAAGATAGGCTCGCCAAATCTTAGAGGGCTATTAAAGGCCCAAAGTTATCGATAAGAATTGTTAGATCATGGAGTACAATGTCAATGAACTGGAATCGATGTGAGCTTGATGGGGGTTACAGATAAAAGGTTTGGGAGTGGCGCTGTTACCAATAATTCTCCGGTACTTTAAAGGTCCAAAAAACCTATTAAACCAGACAACTTAGACGCGAAGCTGTGAACTGTAATTCTACAAGAAAAATGGGCTTCTAGACTATATATAGACCAGTGATTGTAAGTTAATGAAGCACGCTAGTATAAAGTATATGCCGTGTATATTGAGGACGATTTAATGCCTTTTAAATGGGAAAAAGTACAAGATAGCTGAAAGCTATAAGCGTTCTTACGCGTTGCGTGGCCTCTCTAGCACTTTCTAGGTTTAAGCAGCGCGCTTCATACATTGTTTATTTAACACTTCAGCAAAACGCCTTTCGCCTATTTTAAAATATATTCAAAACTTCACACCCTTTACTTTGATAAGAATAAACGAACTTTAAAAAGGATACACTGATATTGTTGTTATGAGATGTGATTTTAAACGCCAGCGTTTTGTTAATTTATTTCTGAATTTCAATCATTTCTGCAAAGACTATATAATATAGTATGGTTGGAGGAGAAACGAAGGCTTGGCTCGCATGATGTGTTGGATATGACGCCTGCATTGTGAGCAGATGCAATTCTTTTCGTCTTTAATTCAATTTTATCCAATTTCTTTTTTAAACATTTCACGATTACATTCAATTACAGTCTATCCATTACTGAATCGTGTTCTTAATCAAGTCTAACACTACAAACAAACAGATTTCACATGGCCTGCTGTTCTAACTCTTCAGCTCGCATCTCTGGAGTTATTGAGTGATATTATCGATTAAAATAGTTTATTCTCTCAGTCTAAAGGCATCTACGAAAGGATGGATCCCATGTGCTTGTTATAGTGATATTTATGACGTCTGCGATATTTTACGTGATCGTGAAAAAGCGTGGTATACTCGCTATATCCTTCATTAAAGCTTTCTCACAGATCCTCTTCGTTAGTTTATTATGTGATAGCCAAGCTGAGACGATTGACACTTTTATCTAATTGAACTTTTCTACCTTAATCAAGCCAGTTTGTGTACTTTGATCACCTTCCACAGAAATGCCAGGTTTTGTCGATCAATTATGTAAATACTCAATAGTTAAAGATGCGGGCAACATCTTTACATTAAAATGTCGTCTTGATCAAGATAGATATTGGTAATTTTCTCATCTTTCGTGACATGTTTGTTTTTTTGCTTTAACGATATCAAATCGACATTAGACTGGATACAATTGTGAACAGAAGGAGACTTGATTTGTCAATCAGTTTGCGTCGCACAGTGTCGACCATGCAACGAAACTGAACGAATTTCCAATTTCACAACTAAAAGAGTTAAAATACAAGTTGGAAAGATTCGAGATCAATTCTGGGTAAGTGAGAAATGACCACAAGTTCTGGGAATATCAAACTACGAGTCGTCGTCGTCTTGTTCTGAAGGTCTCAAAACTGTTGTTCGTTACTTTGCTGAGCCTCTTGCTCGGCTCCCTTTCAAACATCTCAAAAGTCGATCAACTGATAAGTCAAGTTAGAACCCTCTTTGATAAAGATTTAATCAAAACACATTTGGATAAAAGATTTTAGTTTCCCAATGACTTTATAATGCGTATCCGAGGGATTAAACTTTGAAAGACGAGAACGGTTTTAACGATGTTTGACTGATTCAATCTGCCACAAGCTAAGCTAACTAGATGCCAATGTGGTTTTGATTACAGCACGCCGAGTACAGCTGAACGGCTATGGCGACGTTATCTTATCCAATGTTACTATCTGGCCTTGTCCTCACGATATTTCACTACTTCAACTCTACCCTATCTAAAACACAAGGGTACTTAACAACGAAGAATATCTCGGTACTGAATCATTGTTAAAAGTGAGAATTTAAACTTGGAGAATAAAAAATTAAGGGCGCTTTTTGATATTTGCAGACTGAGTGTCTGAGATTAATCAGTAAAGAATAGGAATAAGAAGCCAATAAAATGCCCAAAAAGGAATATAGGGACCATTTAAATGCTAACGATAAGCAAAGAAGCCAATAAAATGTAAAGAATAAGATTAGGAAGCCAATAAAGTGTAAAGCATAAAATAGAAAACATACCTAAAGCCAATAAAATGCCAAGAATAAAGACATCCCTTTGAATTAAAACATAAAATAAAAATATTCTTCAATTATAATATAACAAGGTGTTCGTTTTCACTCAAATATACTGAATTAGTTCGTATTAAATTTACAAATGTTGTTAACTATCCGGTAGTTTGAAGGGTTTCTGAGTGGCACACATAGTTTAAAATAAAAGTCGTTCGAAAGTCATACAATGAAAGAAACTCACGATAAGCATCTACAAAGAATTCCCTAATCCTTACAGATATCTTTCTGTGGCACGTGTTCAAGTAATATAAAAAGCAATTGAAAACTATAATAAAACACTATTATTACAAAAACTTGTCGAACTTGAATCCTCTTTGCTTGAAAAAACATATTTCTAAAAAGTTTGTTCTTTGAATTTCTTTGGAGAAAAAGACAGTACAAATGTGTTGTATGGAATGCTGATCATCTGCACCGCACGCATGATTCTCGGTTGCTTTTGAACAATTGTGTACACTATTCACTTCAAAATTAGGAAACACAGGGGTCCCTAATAATGATAATTTATCATGTTAAGGTGAATGGTAAATGGTATCAATCTTGATTGATGTTTATGATGTCGTTGAACGAAGCTCCTGTAGATTCATTGTGTTATTCAAATCGGCTATATAGGACAACTTCAAATTTCAATTGAATCATAATCAAACTAGCTTCAACACTCTAATTGTATTAATAAACAATTCAGAAACTCGGCTATATAAGTAAGTTAGCAAGAAGCACTCTATTATATAAAGCATGGACAACTGAGGCTGCATGAGCTCAAGTGAATAGGAACTGAAGTTACATCAGCACATGCAAGTATATTGATCACCCAAAAGTTTGAAGACAACTAGTCCCCGAGACAAAACCGTTTGATGCGCAGGTACAACACTTCTATCCTTCTCAAGATGTAAGACTTGTTTATGCACTTCAACTCTGTTACCTCGACAGAGGAAGGTTTTCATCGTCGACTTGATGAAAAATATTCAGTTTGGCAAAGTAGATTTTAAAACAGTTCTCTTTGTTGCTGAGTGGTTTGTGTCTGATCAAATCATTGTGACTGAGTAATACGTACAGACGACATTTTTTAAATAAGTTTTGACAATAGAGCCGGGTACTTACGAATGAATGGAAGAGATTTCACAATGAACTTTCTATACGAACACGTGCATGCTAATCTACGTCTACTATAAAACTAATACTAACTGGCTAGTAAAATTAACGTACAGTTCATTGTATTTCTTTAGATAACATGCCATCACCCAAGTCAAGCAAAGACTTTGTATTTTCAAAGTTCAGTTGTGGAAGGATATTTGAACCTGACTCCACTACCAGCTTTCCTAACTTCCTCCCTGAAGGATTTCGCTTGATAAGCGTTGCCATGGGCACGGGAAACCATTATGCTGTTATTAGCTGTCAGAAGGCGGTGGTGAAGGGGACGAGGTTTGGTCCCTACACTGGCATTCACGTTAAGCCTGGAGACTTGTACGAAGGACAGGATAACGCTCAAATGTGGGAGGTAAGAAAAACATGGCATCTTTACCCACCCTTCCCCTACTAAGTATATCGAAGATCATGGGGTAATTTTCAACCAATCACGTACGTTCAAGGATTTCGCATTATCCAATCATGTTGCGCGTACGCGCCGTGTCGCATGCGTCAGTTTCTTTTCATCTCGCAAAACCCCAGATAAATTAATGTTTTGTTAAATCACTTTTTTTTATTCTATTATCTCTCTTATCTGCTTTTACAATAAGTTTATATTTGTTGCAGTCGTTCATACTTAAACAAAGAGAACAATAACAAAAATGAATCCCAAACATTCTTCTTCCAAGTAATGTTAGTGAACACCTTTTATACCAGGTTTACAAAGACGGCAAACTGAGTCACTACATCGACGGCACGACAGACACAAACAACTGGATGAAATTCGTCAACTGTGCACGACAATCAACCGAACAGAACCTCTCGCTCATCCAAGAAAACGACCAGCTATACTACGATGCATGCCGTGATATCTGCTGTGGTGAGGAGTTGCTGGTATGGTACGGCAAGTCTTACGAGATGTACATGGGTATTCCTGTAGGCATTATACAGAAAATGGACAGTCAATCAATCGAGTGTAAAATGGACACGTCACAAGGTAAACGTAGTGGATTTCATTGTGGTGTAGAGGACGGTGCTTATTGCCATTAAAATCGCGCATACATTTCAATGCATGCATTGCGGCCTTCCACGCTATAAACGCTGTTCGTATTCACCTTAATATTCAAAAACGCAGACGAAGGAAGATTAATTCCCAAAGTATTCAAAGTGTATTTTGATGCGTTTTTGTGTAGATGGGCATTTTGAAAACGTGCCGCAGAACGAGGATACACGTGCTTACCATTTACCCGGGAAAACCGGAAATTCTGGTTGGAAAAACAAATGGTAAGTGTCATTCCGATCGGAAAGTTCCAGAAAACTCGGTCTAGCGATTGAGGTAATCCACTTTTCCCGCTCTTTTCGGTTTTTCCGTAGACGCGCGTACCATTAGACCGAGTTTTCCGGAACTTCCCGATCGGAATGAGACATACTTTTTTTTTCAACCGGAATTTCCGGTTTTTCCGGGTAAATGGTAAGCACCCCTAGTCTCCTTAGTGTCGTCGCGCAACGCTCTCGGCTGCGAGGGAGACTAGGATACACCCTGTAGATGTAGAATTCGTTGTGATCATGTGACTTCTTTTCCAGGTTTAACGGGCAACTATGCCTGTGATCGTTGTAGTAAAGTCTTCGCATATAAATACTACCGTGACAGACATCTCAAGTACACAAGATGCGTCGATCAAGGAAATCGTCGATTCCCCTGCTCGTTGTGTGACAGATCGTTTGACAAGCGTGACAGGCTACGTATTCACGTCCTCCACGTCCACGAGAAACACCGACCTCACCAGTGCACCGTGTGTGAAAAACGCTTCTCGCAGTCATCCAGTCTGAACAAGCACATGCGAGTCCACAGTGGCGAACGACCGTACAAGTGTCCGCACTGCGAAAAGTCGTTCACGGCGTCTTCAATCCTGCGCACGCATATTAGACAACATAGCGGCGAGAAGCCATTCAAGTGTAAGCACTGCGGGCGCGCTTTTGCGTCACACGCCGCTCACGATAGTCACGTACGTCGTACGCACACCAAAGAAAAACCTTGTGTTGTGAATATTGTGGGAAAGCGTTTGCTCAATCGTACGAGTTGAAGTTCCATATCAACATGCACACAGGCGCCAAACCCTACACGTGCGAAAAGTGTGGCCGAGGATTTTCCAGCCCTTCGTCTCGCGATCGACACCGAGCGAACTTCGATTGCACTACGAGGAAAAACCGAGCGCCGAAGGTCATGCGAAAGAGCATCCAGCTTAATGGACAAATTCCACTGAACACTGTACTTCAACAGCAGAATTCGTGATTGTAATGTCACTTATTGAATGGCAAAAGCCAATATTATAATAGCGTGAAAGCATTTTTGTGAGAAATCCCAGTTATTTCCGTTTTTTGTGTTATAAATAGAACGAAAAACGGATTTGGATATTTTTGTTAATCATATTTAAATATAAGAAAATATTTACCCTCATATTTTTGTTATTCATACTTCTAATTATTAAAATTTACAAGCAATGTTACTGATAATAATATCAAATAATTATGATGTTACAAGGGTCGTCACCCTGGCAACCAGATCAAAACCGCTGGTCTAAATTTGCAAATATTATTCCCATGAACCAAATCGTCTGTGCTTGTGTGTATGGTTGTTGCATTATTTACAGATCAAAATAAAATATATTTATACTTTATTGATATCTTAATTACCTTTCCTGAAGATTTTGGGTCCTTAAGCATCATGGGATTGTTAATGCTAGTTCCAGGCCTCTTTTGTCATCCCCTCCCATGCACTATTGTTTTTTTACGTAAAAACAATACATAGAACGACAAGAGAACAATAGCCAGGATTTTTGTGCAGCAACACGAAGACCTCACCCATATCATACTGCCCGACAAGATGACAGAATATGCGTGAAATGCGACGAGCAGCAATTTGCGCGACTTTGAAAGAACATGAAAAATGAACGTCTTGAGCACAAGATTTTTTAAATACACAGGAAATGTATCGTTGTAATATTGGCTTGCTCCACATAATTCGCATAATCCCGCAATTCCCGCATAATCCCGCATAATTTTGGAGAAATTACTTGCTAGAAAATCATAAAACAGAGTATCGTAATTTTCACATTTCTTCAAAGATTTCTTTCACCCCCAATTTATTGGAAGTTTGACAGTAGATTTCCTTCCCAAAAGTCGTCAAAACATTGGGGAGCTTATCGAATGTATGATGATTCACAACGGGAATGACAAGGTTTTCTATGTTGAAAACCCTGGGGGCCTGTTGTCTAAATTTCGATTAGGAATGTTGCCACCTGGAAGCGCTGCTTAAATGATCCCCACCGCCTTAAAGTGATCCCCAACTCGCCGCTTGAAAAAAAAAAAAAATAGTGAACCTCTAGAAACATCTGGAATTGAATAAGGTATATATACCTCGGAACTCGCAGAATTTATTAAAGCCGTCAATTGAAAACAACTGATTTACCGAAAGGAATTTTTGAAAAATTCAACTTTTAAACCCATTGACTCCTACACCGGCCAAAACCGCCGAAAACATCGATACTGCTTTGAACAAATTCTAACTTTCTGAATTTTCGCTACATCGATCTCAATGGCCAGTTAGTAGTGCCAACTCGATAACTCCTTCAAATTTTAACCTCAAGTAAACTGACTTACAGGTCTGATTTTCCTAGGGCATTAGTTCAATTTGTTTGTTTCATAGAAATCAAAAATGTGTTTTTGACGCATTTCACACCTCGAAAATGAACGACATTTGACTTGTATTTTTCTTAAAAAAACAAAATACATCATTGCGAAAACACAAAACGCCACTTTCTCAGCAAACTTCCATCATCTCTTCTTGATATATTCTTGAAAAAAAAATTTTTTTTTACCCTCATCTCCTCTTACTCGCCGAACAATAGCCATTTCCTTAGTGACCACTTTCACAAACACGTTTTCCTTTCTGCACGCCCAAAAGATTTTTTAACCTACACCAGGGAACATACTCGGGATTTTTGACAGGCAGCATCCCGCCCTTTGTGTTTTTTAGACTTTTATGATCGACAATGAGCACATCTCCAAGAACATACTTGTAAAACTGGTAACTGGAGTTCAAATGGCGGTTCGATTATTTTGCGAGTACCATTTTTGGCCTTGTTTACTTTTGAGATTGTTTCTTATACGTTGTTTGGTATCACTGTGGGTCGTTGTGGGTTGGGTCATTGTGGGTTTCAGTGTGTGGATCGTTGATGGGTCGTTGTGGATTGTTGTGGGTCGTTGTGGCTGGTTGTGGGTCGTTTGTTGCTGGTTCCGGTTTTAGTAACTACCGGCACAGTTCGAAAAGCATATTTGATCGTAAAGATATAAGTGGCTGTTCTCGGGACCAATCAGGAGAAGAGTCATTCTCATGGTAATTGCATATCCCTCATTGAGGATGATAAGAAATAATTTTTATTGTAAGGAATCAACAGAGGATCGGAAAAGTCGGAAGCTAGTAAATGTTTCAGGTCGATGATC
>JAUJYZ010001037.1:42500-80597 GCA_033675265.1 Actinostola sp. cb2023 | reverse complement strand
TGTAAGGAGTAGACGTCATGACGTCATATTACTAGCAGACAAGGAAATGTAGCTTACAAATTAAGTGGAAAAGGGGGTGAATTGGGCGAAAAATGAGTGGGTGAGTTTGCAGGAAAAGAGGAAGATGGGGAAGCAATAGATGGACACGGAGAAACTTAGTAAGTGACGGGCGGATGACTGGAAGAAACCAGGAGAAGAACTCAAGGGAGTGAGGGGGAAACAGCGAAGTGGAAAACAAAACAAGGAAGGGGAAAAAAGTAGAAACAGTGGATGTGAAGCAACAAGGAAGTGAGAACGGGGGTTTGGGGAAAGAGCCTAAGAAGGAGAGTTGATGGGACACAAAATGGAATGGTGGCGGAGTGAAAAGAACAAAATAGGGAAGGGCTGGGTAGATGTAGAAAAAAAAAGTGGTTGGTCTGGGAAGGTGGGGTCAGGAGTCACGGGAAACAACTAGAGCGATAATTTGGAAATGGTAAAGGTAAGAGGGTATGACAGACAAAAGCAACCAGATGGTAAAGGACAGTGTGAGAGGAACAGGAATTAAAATGAAAAACACGGAGGACAAGGGCAAAAACAAAGTGAGGCAGCTCGGATTAAAAGCTTAATGTTGACTTGAAATTATGGGACATTGCCAAAGGAAAATTTGGAATGTAAGCAGAAGTAAATGGACACCTACTGATAATTGTAGGAAAATGAGGGACACACCTAAGAAGTGGTGAGAGGTTTGGGGAAGAAAGGTAAAAAGCAGAGGGACTTGTAGAGATAAAAAGGCAATTGAAACAAGGAAAATGTATGGAAAAGAAAAGGGGCACGATGAGCGTGAATTTAAGTGGATCAGGGGGGACCAAGTGGGGGTTTTTAATCAAGGCTAATGAACGAGTGGAGGGCGACACTATGCAATTTTGGAAGGAAGAAATAAAGGAGTGGATTAGTATTTAAAAGGAAGTAGTGAATGTTAATTAATTAAAATATTTCAAGCAGGGTGCGTGCGAACAGATAGAGGATGCTGCACTGTTTGGATGAAGTGATCAAAATTGCAACGAGGTCACATCCAAACGATTGGACCAATCAAGAATCAAAGTGTACCATGTCCATGCATGATATCTCTGCAACTGACATTGATTTTATGATTTCCTAAACCGAAATCAATCTTTTTACTTTTTTCCTTATTTTTTTTTTTTTTATTCTTTTTTTTTTTTATTTTTTTATTTTGCAACTACTTTTTTATTTTTTTTTTTTTTAGGGCCTGTAACAGACACAGGCTTTTCAAATCTAACTTATGTATACAAATTATGCAACAGTATCTGTATTGGGTGGATCCAGGATTTACACAAGGGAGATTATAGGGATTATTAAGGCCATTAATACTGTAGGTCTTTATATTAGTCCTGAACCAGCTTTTATGTGTCCCTGTACCTCTATTAATTAGACTGCAACCATTTATTATTTTCTACAAGAAATCAAAACCCATGGGCAATTAATCTTTGCCTTTTTTTACACTGTGGTGAATATACAATTCTATGTGCATAATGTATATATTTATAATCACTCTTTGGCTAAATGCTCTTTAATTGTTTCCTGAGAATAGAAAACGGAGATTGAGACACCTTGCGGTCAATTCCTGTGTCTGCACAATGTAAATTTATACATGACACACATCAATCTGAAAGCTATATAGATAACCCACAGTATAGTATTGGAGTACAATTTCAACTATAAACAATTAAAATATAATACCTATTGTTGTACAATGTACTTGTATGTGAACATTAATTACACCTTTTTATGGGATCTACATGTAAATATATATTTTCATTTTTGGACTGAACCTGGCAGTGAAGGATGCAAAACAGTCAAATGTAAATGTTAAATCATTGCCACCCTCTTTGATCATAGGATACGCTGCCATCTTGAGGAATGTGATAATAACTCAACCTTACCAAAACATGAGGTCTATGATGAGTATAAGTAAGTGGATATATTACATATACTGTATAACAATCAAACAAGTGTGTAGAATAAATTTTTAACACCGTGTAAAAAACTCATTGAAACTGATATAATTTCCAAAACGCCAGTAAATTTAGTGCTTTTTTACATGTTGTTAAAGTTTCGTTCTACACAAGTTTGTTTGATTCTTATACACCGACGCAGTCTCTACTAGTTTAACCACTATATGTTTATGATGAATTTATTGGTACTCTTGTGTGAATTCAACTTCTTTGCAATATACCTTATAGTTTGCCTATACTGTACCAACTCTCCAAGTTTGTGAATTTCATGACTCATAAATACACACTGAGAGCTAGAGTTATAGTGGAAGCCATATTTGAGGTCTCAATTGAAGGAAATAACACTATACCTATAACGATTAGAGTGCTTGTGTTAATTTCTCCTCAAACTGTCAATTGCTTGATGCACAGGCAGCCCAAGCTGTGATCTTGTGAATAATTGTAGAGAATGTATGTAGAATTACAAAATAACGTACAATATGGCACTTACGTTGTCATTAAAGGACTGAAAATTCACCACAGTGTTGATAATTTACTGTTCTATTGCCCTGATGTGTTAGTTTTGCGTTTTAGGCCGTTTTTAATTACAGGGTTAGGGAGAAAAAAAATTAAAAAAACGGCCTAAAACGCAAAACTAACACATCAGGGCAATAGAACAGTAAATTATCAACACTGTGGTGAGTGTACGTTAATACTTCATTTTCTATTCCTCGCGCACCTTTTTCATTCTTTCTATCTGGCGTTGTTCGATTTTGTTTGCTTTGCGCGAGACTGTTCAGTTTGTTGCGCACGAGCTTGCTTGTTTGGTGGCGTTTGTTTGTGTTCGTATACTTATAGCCGTTGTAATTAGATTTTATGCATTTAGCCCTGAAGATGGGCACTTAGCCCGAAAGCTTGGCAGTTTTGTAATAAAACTCAGGTTGAATTAAGATACAAAAAGTTTTGTCACTGTATGTGCATGGTGAATGTTCAGTCCTTTATTGACAACGTATGTGCCATTGTACGTTATTTTGTAATTCTACATACATTCTCTACAATTATTCACAAGATCACAGCTTGGGCTGCCTGTGCTTGATGCAGAATAATAAAGTGATCTGGCTATAAAGTACAACTAAGTACAACCTTATTTACATGCATGCTTACTTGTAAATCTATCAAACTACATGCAGGGAACTTTATGGGAGGTTTTATGGAATCTTTTTCTGACGTCAAAATCTGTCGCGAGTGGCCGTCAAACCGTCATTTTACTTGCTCAAAACTTCAAATTTAGATCGGTGAAGTCTAAATATCTGTCAAATATACCAAATATAAGTTTCTTATAAACAAACAAACAAATGTCATCTAGTTGCTTGAAGAAAAACTAACAGACTTTGAAAGCTAGGTTCGAACATTTTGTAGATCTTGACGGCCACTACGTCACACGTAAAACCTCCCATAGTAAGCTTAAGCTTATATATATATATTTATAAATAAAAAACTTGTTTTCAAAGCTACATGTAAAGTTAGATATGTACTGTACATGTATTTTTTATTGAACCCTGCTATCGAAGCCTCAACTAACCTGGAAGGGAAGCAAACAACTTTCCGAGATAGCGGGAGTTCGAGAGGTGTCTGAATGCAATGAGGAAATTAGAATGACCCATAAAGAGTTAAGCTTATTGTTTTTACTTTTAATTCGAGATAGCGAATGTAACAGAGTAAGGAGTCTAGGGATAGTGAGGCTCCACTGTACTTTGAAGCTGTTTCGTCTCTCAAGAAAAAATGATAAGCTTATGTTTTACAGTAAGCTTATAAACTTCAAATTTATTGATCAACACGATTTTGTTTCTTGGTCGCGCCGCGATGTACACAATTAATTTTAAGTAAACTCGATATTGTAAGAAAACGATGTAAAAATTAGTATTTAATATTCGTATAAGTACTAAAACGTTACCTTTGAGTTCATACCGTTTCTTTTGTCGGGCAAAATCTGCGGGAAAACACGAAAATATTTTCGAAAGAAAACAGGAACTTGAACAAAATCTCAAATTTGTTTTTCGCGCTCTTTTGGACGCGCGCGCGCATTTTTGATTCACGTGATTAAAAGCTGTATTCTAATAGGCTGATATATAAACCTTTGACTTCAACTCTGTTTGTTTAGCTGACGTCATTTCCTTTTCCTTTTGTATTACTTTTAGAGCTTATTGCGAGAGTATGAATGCAGCAAGGACACTCAGCGCTCCAGACTTTGGAAAAATCATCAAATGTGTCTTTCCACGAGTCAAGGCAAGGAGACTGGGCACTAGAGGGAATTCGAAATATTGTTACAGCGGAATTCAGAGGAAAAAGAACGTAAAGCCTCCGACGTTACCATCACTACAGATCCCATCGCCAAGCGACAAAGAAAAGGTAACGAAAACTTCAGCCAGGTTGCACCTTAATTTCTAGTTACTGTTGAATCTCTTATCAGGGCCGTACCCAATCCAAAATTCAAGGGGGGGGGGGGGGGGGGGGGCAGTACGTATTTAACAGCAAAGAATTAATAAAAATAGTACAGTTCTCCGCAGTACTTCTTGGTATCTTTTTCGCCTTGGCTAGGGAGGCAGCGCTTATAATCGTCCATGCACTGAGTCAGTTTTTGTTCGGCAAAAAGTGACGGCACTTTGTTTGGTCTTTGGATAGATGGCCGCCTAGATTACCTATATTGATCTAGGAATGATTTTCACTCCACATTACGTTTCTTATTATATAATTACTTTGCTTTTCTTTATGTTTTAGAACAACACGAATCAAGGCAACGGTATGAATGGTGGAGACAAAATTGAAGAAGACCAGACGCTCTCTGCTGCATGCCTGTTGGTCTGTGAGTGGGCTAATAAGCTGCTTGGCAGAGTATTTACCACGTTGATCGAACTTGCCAGGTTCTTAGTTGGTGGCAGTTACGTCTCAAGCAAGTCCATGGCAGCGTTTGTCGTGATGTCCAACACGGATAACGTCGCCCATCCGCAGATCAACCACATCGCTAATTCTCTGTTCTCACCTCAGAAACACGAAGCGCCACTCATCATACCCAAACGAAAACAGTCCCAACAACAATTCCAGAAGAAAATCCCAGCTTCAAGACAACAGAAACAACAGTCGCTTACCCATGCAATTTTGAGTGATAGCTCCGGTAACCAGATCCTCCCGAAATCCCAGGTTCAGATACAACCACAGCAACACAGTCCTTTACATAAACAGCAAGTTCATCTACAACCAAAAACGTCCACCGGACAGATTCAGTTATATCAGCAGACGTCCTCCCATTCTCAGTTGTCAGGGGCCACGCCCAGTACCCCTTCCACTGGGTATCAAAAAATGCGTCCTCCCACTCCATCACTTATGTCACCGACTGGACCAAACCAAGGTCTTCCCCAGACCCCTTCACCTTTCCAGTCATCTCCTAAGTTTAATGCCCCAGGAACACCACATAACAGACCAATGACGCCAAGCTCCAGTGTCAACCAATCAAGGCAACAGTCAAATACTATTGAACCTACAAGATTTCTGTTTACTCCTATTACTAACGAACAGAAACCTACTAAAAGTGAGACAAGTCCACCGACTTTAAGACCCACTGCGACCCACCCTGGAAATCAAAGTCACGACTGGCAGTCAGGGGGTACAAATCAAAGTCAACTCAATGAGATCCCAGTATCTCCCAACAAACAGCCTCGACTGTCCCTGCAGTGTACACCGTCCACCCCTACGAGAAGACCTAGCTCCTTTCCGTACCCCATCACATCACCAAGAACACCACAGCGCATAGCAAATCAGCAGTACGTGACGTCACCGCCTATGATGTCACCTGGTACGCCACGCCCGATTATGAATGTCCAGTCACCAAACATCCAACAGCGAAACCAAGAGTTAATGATGTTGCAAGGTCAAGATGGGATGGGGGCGATAGTTAATGATGCGATGGCTGGAATGCAGAGAGGGAATGATGCTAGTCCCACTCTTCAAGTCACAGACCAGATGATCAAACAGGGGTATGCTATGCTGTGCATTTTGTTACTATTTTAGTACAAACGTAAGATTTTGAAAGGGGTGTGTTTTGCAGCGAGCTGTCTATTAGATAGGTCATACATCAGTATTGGAGAGGAGGTTGTAAACCTCAAGTTTACAGAGCAGATTTCGTATGACTGAAAAACCACGGCGCACGGCACGGTCACGGCACGGATTCATTCGAAATCCTAAATCATCGTGCCGTGCCGTAAGTTTTTCACAGTCATACGAAATCTGCTCTATGCTCCTTTCTCTTTCTTTATTTTCGTATGAGTGTATTTGTTCATATTCTGTGTTTGCTTGTGTCCAGTGGTGGTTGTCCATGCTAAGTAATCCTTTGTTTTTCACCTAGGTGTGGTCCAGGCCCTTCTCGCCCATGTCGCTACAGCACTAGCTCAGACACAAGTACCATGCCTCCGACACCTCTCACTCAGCAACAAAGTTTTGACTATTCTTCCGAGCTTGATTCAATCTGCACTGCAAACGTTACTAACGCTGGACAGGTACCACCGCAGTTTCAGAGAAGTCAATCTGTCCCTCCCCTCCCTCAGCATACTCTTTTAGACAAGCGGTTCCACCCTCTGACACCGCAGACCGATAATCGCCTTCAGCAAACGACACCTTCACCAATGGAAACGACCAATTCCAATCAACATTTGAATAGCTTGAAGGAGTTACGTAATCGAGTGCTGCATGGTGACGTCAACAACAATGGCTCCAGAACCAATGAAAACGCTGCATTTACGGCAAGACGAAATCTTACGACATTGCTGAACGCAGAAACGGACATGAACAACAGTGGCAATAACCAAAACTTGTGGACTGCCGAAGGTTTTCAAACTAGTCAAACCGGTTCTTCTAGTAGCGAGGAACAAGAGATGGAAATGTTGGAGACGAATTTGAATTTCTCGGATGCCAGTTTACCAGACTTGAACACTTTTGACGATGCTACGGCTGAGGCTGTTCTCAGAAACATTTGCAACAATACATCCGGGGTTTGGCCGACCACTGACGTCGGCTCTTGGAACACTCAGCAGCCATTGCAAATAATGGATTAAGGATTTAGTTTCATATGGAAATTATCTAAATCCTCAATCTTAAGGCTCGAGTCGCGTCGTACAATTTTTTCCATACCATCTTATTCTCATCTCAGTCACGAAAGTTCTTAAACCAAGTCACTCGGTCATATAAAAGTAAATTATTATTATATTTTATCATAGAAAACGTTTATAATATTTGGTGATGTATTTTGTATCTAGAATGAGGTTTTTATAGGTTGACCGGGTTTTGTATATGGTTTTCAAAAATAAAGACTATTTAAATTTTAGCATCGATTATTTTTCTCTTTGCTTGTTCAAAAGAATCCAGTGTTAAAAGAAATCATGCATTGATGAACTACATTTCCCAGAATTCATTTGGGTCAGCTTTGAATTATGCCATCAGGTACAGAAAGTTCATAGAGGTTACGGCTACATGTTGGAGAAATCCTTATTTATTGTCAGTCGTTTTCGTGGGAAGTAGTTACATGCCGTGTCTAAGCATTCTGATTGTTATTAAGCTCATCGAACTTAGCAATTTCACATCAAAAGAACTTTGAAATAAAAGACACCCATAAAACTGCATGGAGATATTTCGGAAAATGTGATTTTCCATGAATCTGATAACATACAGGCTTGAGCTGTTAATGGTTTTACTGTATTTGCACTATCACCTTTGGAAATCGCTAATACCAGAAGTACATACGCGGGCAGTTACGCAAAGTTGATTAAAAAAAATTAAAATAAAGAAAGCGTACCTCATTTAAGGACCGAATATTTTATTTGATAGTGAAAACGCAAAACATGGTACGCAATTTAAGGTACCAGGGGACCGGCTTCGTGACCATACCCTATTTGAGGGCACATACCTATATAGCATATATATATATGGGAGTGCCCCCCTCCCCACCCATAGCGTATATATGGGAGTACCCCCCACCAATATTTTTAGCCGTCAAGGCATCATTTAGGGGAATGCTCGGGCTGTAAACTTTCATTACGTTGCCGCTGAAGTACATTGCAAGCTCGCCACTAGCTTTGGCCGGGAAGGGGGGAGGGAGGGGGGCGTGTGGTTGGCTAACGGGTACATTCGATTTCTCTTTCTAGGGGTAACGCTCAGAAGAACTTTAATTGACATTTTACCATTGTGATATATTTTAAAAGTTTTTTTCAAATTTCCATTTGCAAATTAAATTAATATTTAATAAAGCTATTATTATTATTACTAAAACTTTACAGGTTTCTTTATAGCACATTAGCTTTCCCTTAACTTCTATCTTTTATTATATTTTTTCTGAATGAATAGTCGTTGTCAATTTTAATACCATGAATATTATGCTTAGCTGTACTTATGTAATTATTTATTATATTATCACGAGTCTGTAGAAGTAAATTATGCGAGAGAGAGATGATGATATATAGAGAGGATTTTCAGAAATCCAATTGGGCTCTTCTACTAAGATACTGCAGATAGGGAGGTCCACAAGTTTATCAGTCTTTGACTGTAATGTTTCTATAACCTCGTTAAAGAAAGTTGTTATACACGTATGAATGAACGATTACAAAAATATATTTTTTAAATAATTACTCGTGCCCGAGTAGGCCGCACGAGTTATAAAATCCAACGCGTATTTTTTTTTTTTTTTTTTTTTTTTCAATGTCAGAAAATCGCAAAGTTGTGCAATATCCGGTCACATGCTATCGAGACCCAAATATAAATAGGGGAGAGGGTTGGGGATCAGAGAAGGGGGAGGGCAAGGGGAGAAGGTTTGCAACGCCTAGTACCGAGGCCTAGTATCTACATGTAAATGTATTGGAACTATTTATATACAAACATTTATCTTTCTCGTAATCGATGTGGGACTTTGGCAAATCCAAAACATGATATAGTCACGTCAAAGCTGGTGTGTCTATTAGGAAGGGAATTTTGTACTACTGAATTGTCTCGCACAATCGCAATGTTAAAGAGTGGCGAAATTAAATGTGTTGGCCCAATGAAGGATAAAAAGACGAGGTATAAAGCAACAAGTCAGAGCCCGGGCATCCCCTTCATCGGTCGCCGTTCAGCGCTAGTCAACACATCAAAATTCACAAGACAACTGACCCATCATCGAATAAATACAACTCAAAACCTCAAGAAAACTACACAGGGGACTTCAACAACTATTATTCTTTATTTCTAGTATTCTAGAAACAAACAAACTCATACACAAAACTATAAAATGACCTGAACCAAAATTTTCGAATCGCTCAAAACCACTCAAAACCAGAATTTCTTGCTCAAATTTCTACACCAATTTGTTCTTTAATTTTCAGACTACTGTTGTGAAGACATTTTTGAGAATCTCATACCCTTTGAAGGCTTTATCAGAGCTCATTCCCGACCCAAAACGAAAATCCAAAGACGTCACGATCCACTGATTTCTACGCTTGGGCTACCTGAAACCACAGGAAGCCCAATTATACAACTGACACACACGCCACATTCAGTGAAAATCCTTATCGTCCAACTGATATAAGCACACGAATAGCTGGACGTCTATGTGTTCTACTAGAAAGGAAACCACAAGCTTATATTTATGGTATTTTATATTTCGAAGTCTAAATGAAAAATCGACCGACAACAACACTATCAATCATTGAACTTTACTCGTTGAATACATTTTTATATACCAAGATAATGGTCTCTTGATTTTACTTTTAAAATGTTCAAATATTTTCACTCTAACAGCGAAATATAAAACATACGGCATTGATCACGAAAGATAACTACATGTGCTGGTTCCAGGTAGAAAAGGGAAGCTTTCAAGCAAAAATAAAACTCGTATCCACACTACCACAGGGATCCCAATGAAGCATGTCAGTACATGTAGCTCATTCTCAACAGGGCACGAGTGTACATTGCCCATAGCAATGTCTAGTTTACAATTATATGTAACAGTTTTTTTGTGATTTTCAGACGACCGACAACAATTGGGCAGTTAGGAATAGAATATTCGTGGTTATTCATTCCCTATAGGTTAATTTTAAAATGACGTAATTTCCTTTGCCCGTGCTTCCTTCTCTTTGCTGTACGCTCGATGATGACTTCCAATGTTGTGATCAACGCCGGTCTTCTTCCAATCGCACGGATCCTATGGTTGCGTTGTGCGAATCTGAAACTAATTTAATTTCAATTTTAAAATGACGTAATTTCCTTTGCCCGTGCTTCCTTCTCTTTGCTGTACGCTCGATGATGACTTCCAATGTTTTGATCAACGCCGGTCCTCTTCCAATCGCACGGATCCTATGGTTGCGTTGTGCGAATCTGAAACTAATTTAATTTCATCAGTTATTTTTAAATAATGAGTTGTGGTTGAATATTTACTGGACGTTGTTTTGAGTATAGGTTTCGGACTTCCCTTTCCTTCTTTCCTTCGTTCTTTCCTTCGTTCTTTCCTTAATCCTTCTTTCCTTCCTTCTTTCCTTCCTTCTTTCCTTCCTTCCTTCCTTCTTTCTTTTTCCTTCCTTCTTTCCTTCCTTCCTTCCTTCCTTCCTTCCTTCCTTCCTTCCTTCCTTTCTTCCTTCCGTACTTCCAATCTTCCTTCTTTTCTTCCTTCTTTCCGGCTTCATTAATTTTTCATTCATTCAGACTTCATTCAGTTCTTCGATTCCCTACGTACATTGCATGCATACCATGCATTATTTCAATATATAGACATGTACATCAGTTTACTACTTACATTCGTTTCTGCTCAACCCATGGTCCTGTTGTAGCAAGTGATGATGTCATCAGACAGCCAATCACGAGAAAAGCAACCAATAAGAACAAAACACTTCTTAAACGCATGGTTACCTGGAGATAAAAGAAGCGGAAAAAACTCAAACTAAAGCATGCTACCAATTGCCCTATTGAAGGGGTTTTACAATATAGGTTCAATATGATGAAGGGACGAGCAGCCATTCTCTGCTTCTCAGTACTGGTGAGCGTGAAAACGTTGTGTGATCAGAAAATTCCATTTTTACATATTTTTACATTTGTTTTAAGGTGTGTAGTAAGCTTTAGGGTTAAAAACTTAACCTAACCGTTTCTCCTTGACCCCCCCCCCCCCCCCCCCTTCCCCCCCCCCCCCCCTTATTTACCGGTCCCTAATGTCATGATGAAGATATGCCGAGTTTTCAATAAAAAGGTGGAGTTTTCTTTTTCCAAATTGAAACTAATTTAATTTGTATTGCTATATTTATTAATCGCACTTTAGTCACATCAAATTTGCATCTATAAACTGAATTAAAATCTTAAGATAATAAATTCGTTTATATTTAGATGCAATGCGTCACTGTTACTCTGTTACTAAGCTCCCTGTGTGAATAGGTGGACACTTATCAACTAATTAAACTTGTTTATTTTACAAGAAGTAAATGTTTACTAAACCACTTTAGCAAACAAAGCTGTTATCGTAGTTTAATTTTGATTGGGCGATACTCCTACACTTCTGTGTTTTTATTGTAGATTCGTGTATTGATGGATCAATATACATAAAGAACAACGTATATAAAGAACAGTGAGTCAAACTAGAAATAAAGTATACACTTGTTTTCAGAAACGTTGTCCCGTTACTAAATAAAAAAAATAGTAAAAAGAAATCAGAACTCAAGCTGAACTCAGGCTCATTGTTTCTTTAATCAATTCATTTTTGCTATTTACTATTTTGTATTTTGTAAAAAAGACAACGTTTCTGAAAACAGGTGTAAATTATGATTATGATAATGGTGAATTAATTGTAAAGTTGTCTGTTTCTGTTTTGAGTGAAGTAAACTTCTCAATGTTGACACCCAATAGGCGACTTGCACTAAGAGGTCACGCGACCCTAACTCCCATAAAACGAACAGCAATGTCAAAATGAACTCCAGAAATGAAAAGAGCAGCTTGAAATTAGTAAAATGGCGAAGTTTCAGCGCATAATGTTTGACACAGGAGAAATGAATAAAAAAATAAAATCGATCGTTTTCTAAGATTTTGTTTGGAAAATGCTCTTGCCATCCAATGCATTTTCCAAACAAAATCTTAGAAAACGATGGATTTTATTTTTATTCCCATTTCTCCTGTGTTAGACATTATGCCCTAAAACTTCGCCCTTTTACTAATTTCGAGGTGCTCTTCTCATTTCTGGAGTTCATTTTGACACTGCTGTTCGATTTAAGGGGGTTGGGGTCACGTGACCTCTTAGTGCAAGTCGCCTATTGCAAAACCGTGAACATTTTTAAAATGTTAATGTTAATTTTAAATTGAACATGTAAACATAAAAAGACGGAGTACAGAAGACCAGCTGAACTTTTTAAAGTTTTAAAAAGGCGAAGAAACGAAGATATATGAGCAAGAAGAAGAACTATGAAATACTAAACAATTCAGAATTGAACGATATCAGGAAGAACTAGCTAAGTAATGCGGAAGAACTGAGATGAGAAAAGGAATTAATTGTTATCAGTACAGTACACATGCACCTGCATGTAGCGAAGAACTGAATTCACAACCATAAGCTTCTAGCAAACATCATTGAATGAGACATTAAAATGAATCCATTTTTTTCCAAAGATAATTTCGAATAGAAACATATTCTGCAAAAGTTTAGTGTTGAATTGTATTTATGACATTTAACATTGTTGACCCCCAAAAGGCCTTGGGCGTAGCCGAGCATTCTCGTCCCCAGAGCCCACGTATATTCTTAATGTTTTGCTTACTATGAGATGTTAAAATACGATATAAATATGATAGAACGACGCATACATAATAAAAATGTACCATTTGAGAGAACGAGGCATAACTAATAAAAATGTACCATATATGAAGTACCTAGGAGAATTCTCGGTGCTGACCAAGAGGAACGTGGGCTCTGGGGACGAGATTGGCGATGGAGCTGTCAGTTGTGCATTGCAAAAAAAAAAAGAATGGGTTTTGCAGCCACATGTTTACACGATATATATATTATATTTATGACGTCTTTGTTTATACATTCCAGTTTAAATACTGATACTTGAGAAATAATTAAATAAACTGAAACTTTAAAAAAAAAAACTTCAACTCCTGAATCAAAGTTCCGCCAGGAGCAGAAAATGGAACAAAATATTTCCAAAATACTAAGACATCACGTTTCTCGACATCACCCTTAACTTTTGTGCTAGTTTTAGTAGTTGTTTGATAGTTTTGTTGCCAAAACGCTAGAAAAACAAAACAACACACAAATTTCTTACCGTGGCGCCCAAAAAAGTAGTCCTTCACAACGTACTTTCAATCCAGTGACTGCTGCTCAAATGAACACTAACTCTACTCCACTGTTTCTTTATAAGGACCTTACCGCCCAAACGAATTACGAGTCGGTCATGCTTAGCAACGGACATCCACAATAACTCACTAAACTCCTCTCGTAGCAACGGTTGCCTAGCAACCATATAGATCAATATATACCTCCGACTAACGAAATATGTAGTTTCCGCCAACGTCATAAATAACATAAGTAGCGTCATCTGTATCTATAAAGGGGTTCCAGCGCGAATACTAAGGGCGTAAATGTCTGGGGGCGTGTTGTGACGTACTAGATAGATCTATAATTAGACTGCATTTGCGATGTTTGGAGAGATTTTTCACAGAACGTAACAATCGTGGCAGATTCATATGCGATTATTCATACGCAGCCCGAAAAAGTCCTCCATCGGTTGTAAATCGCATTGAGACAATGTGAAATGCCGGCTATATAAGAACCGACTTTATATTATTTATTTATTTATATTCCTTGTTTATTGATTCTATGCACGCGAACTACGCGTGTGAACATCATCAATTATTGTTGAGCGTTTTATTAGTGCCACACGCGGCTATCAGATCACGAGTATAGCACTCAGTGGCTATCCTATCGATCCGTTCCTGCAAATAACTCGCCTGCTATTTATTGTTTCAAAAGCAAAAAATAAAAATTTAAAAATAAAAAGGAGAATTAGGTTGAAAATTAGTAATAACAAGGTCTAACAACACGTCAGTTGAATTCCAGGCTTATCATAGCTCGACCAAAAAGAGCCTACACCAGACTCAGGAAGAGGCCCTACCATTTCTGATGTACTCAAAGGTTTCGTCTATAATATGAAATATATATATTGAGGAAAAACATAAATTACTCATTATTTTTTTTGGCTTTGAAAATATAAAGTAACATACCTATTTACACTCACTTCAATTTTCCTACTATTTCATGCAAACCTCCTAGCTAGAACCATGATTAATCTGCGTCACGCAAATCAATGTACACCACTGCTAATTAGACTTTTTCGGACTTTTTTAAGATGCCTTCAGCAAGTCGTGTAGAATAGCAAGTATACATTTTGTCTGCGCATGCGTTAGGATTCAGATTTGAAAGTAATTTGCAAAATCGATACTGATCATGTGACGTCCGCTTTTGTCATTCATGTGTCAACCAGAGATCGATTGGCTGTTGAAACAAAGCAAGTGAACGTGTGAAAAGTTTTTGTGGAAATGTTGGGACATTTACATCACAATGTTAATGTTTGTAAACATGAAGTATCGCTATTGTTTTGCAAAGTGCACTGCTGTGGAATATTTAGTGAGATAGATAGATAGTTTATTATTGAGGGATCTTCGTCTATAGAATGAAGTTTTAGAAAATCATTGAAAGTAATATCAATAGTCTGCCTACTTTTGTGGTGCTGTGGATATTTTTTTCCGTATAAGAGTCGATCGTAGATTTTAAAATATCAAGGAACAAAATCCGCCAAAACAAGGCAACATTCCTACGGAGAAGTCGGGTGAAAGAGTGATACTTGAACACTTCAAATCCACCGCAAAGCAAAGGGGACAATTTTTCAACTCCAACAAAAAAGATCTTACTTACGAAACTAGCATGAGTGAGGCAATAAATCACGGAAGAAAATTGCTGGGGGGTGAGCTACTAAGAGAGGTTTTCTTATAATTTAGTTTGACACGTCACCTGAATCAGATAAACGATTCGCAAACATAATGCTGAATCAAAACTCAATGTGAATCAAACTTATATCAAACGGTTTACAGCTGATTCTAAGAAGTCCAAAAAAATGAAGAATTAAAGTATCCTTTACAATAAACTTCAACACATAGAGTGTTTGTAATATGGTTTACATCAGCGATTAAAATCAGTCAAAATCGTAAAAAGAGAGTGAGTCTAGAGTGTACTGATCCCAGTACCAAAATAATACGATCTCACATCGAGGGACATGCAGTTCAGCTTAAAATAAGTTCTCGAATGCAAAGAATAAGCATAGAAGAAGTCAATTTGTGCTATTTTCGGCTGGGGGGCGATTTATTAATAAGTGTTGTACTTTAGGTAGGAATGTTAGGAAAACACGTGTAAAAATGATAAATACCCAACTGAACCGAGCAAAATAATTTGAGAACTGACAGTGAATCAGTAGAGAACTCAAATTCACAGAATGTGACCTTCAATGTGTCAGTACTAACTTTCACTGTGAAGTATCTCTTGAAATCATCTTCGATGAGAACTACACCCGAAGGACAATGTAGCTGGTTTTAAGACAATGAAATCCTTGTTCCTTGATATATTGTCATCTACGACCCTTATACGGAAAAACATCATCTACAGCATCACAAAATTAGGCAGACAATTGATTTCCTTTCAATGATTTTCTTGAACATCATTCTAGAGACGAAGACATATCGCTCACTAAATCTCCCACAGCAGTGCACTTTGCAAAGAAAATGGCGGCAAATCACTTTCAAATCTGAATTCTAACGCACGCAATGTGTTACTAAATAAAATATGTATGTATGTAATATGTATGCATGCATGTGCAGACAACATGTATACATGCTGTGCAGAATACTGACACAATTGCATGGTATAATGTTGACTTTATAAAAGTCCTCATTGTGAAATCACTCTACAAACCAACAGTTTGTTATCCATGATAACAATAGTTTGTTAACTTTGACCAGTGATCTTTTTTGATAATAACTGTGAATTATTTGCTTCAGTCTGGTCACATGGACGAATTTGTTTGCGGCGTTTTCAGCGCTTTTTCTTCATTTTGTACCAGTTCTCGTTTATTAGTTTTACTTTCATTCATTCATTTATTCATTCATTCAAGAATGTTAGTACTAGTTAGTTCCTTTCTCTCTCTCTCTCTCTCTCTCTCTCTCTCTCTCTCTCTCTCTCTCTCTCTCTCTCTCTCTCTCTCTCTCTCTCTCTCTCTCTCTCTCTCTCTCTCTCTCTCTCTCTCTCTCTATCTCAGTATGATAATCTGATAGTAAGTATCATCTGTTCATTGTTGTTGTTGTTGTAACTGTTTTGCCTACCTCTGTTTCTAGCTTAGATATAATTTATCGCCATGTTTGTTTTCCTTAATTGGCGGTGGTTCGTGTGTTTTCTTTCAAAATGAATCAAATTCAAACAGATCGAATCAAACATGGTTTTCACTAAGTATATACCACTCGTATAAATGTAGTTTCGCAATTTGACACTTCACTTGAGTGCAACCGAGTCCCCATCCACACCGCTAATGCGTTTTCGAGAGTATCCGGCCGTTTCAACATTATTTCGAAATCGTAGCCAATTTATGCTCAATCACGGGCGTCTAGTACACTAGCGTTTTCGAATAGTTTTCGTCCGTCCATAATCATGCGTTTTTGTTCGAAAACGCACACATTTCGAAAAACGACATACTTGCGCAATAAATATATACTATATAGAAATATATACTATATAGAAATATATAGAGTGCAAACCATATGTCCGTGAAACAATACTAACTAATTAGTACTAAATAGCACTGATGAAACAATAGAAAACAATAGAGATAACACTATTTAGTACTATTTAGTAATTGTACTATTTCACGGACATATGGCTTGCACTCTACTATATAGAAATATATACTATATACAAATATATATATAGAATCAAAAATGTTTTTTTCCCACAAGTATGCCACTTGAAGAAACTGAGTAGTTTCACAGTCCACTTGAGTGCAACTGAAATAACTTGCAATAGCACTATAGATTACCGACGCGGTTAGTATATTAAAATGCCTCGGGGATTCAGGAAGCAAAGCTAAGCCGAACCAGCACATTCTAACATCCCCTTATGATAGAGTTCCTTGGAGTTTATAGTCTCCCGGATTCGTAGGGTACATGTACCAAGCTACAGTGGATTTTTATTTCATTGATATTTGAACCCATGGTTATACAACATTGAAAAGAAAAGTTAAGCAAGCAGGAAGTTTAAGGAATGTAAAAATAGAATTCCCCTCGAGTTCTAGTACAAAAAAGGCCACCAATAATGTTTATTGTGTTATGATCGTGTATTATTTGTCTTTAGTGGGTGTGTATATGTCATTTTGTGACGTCAATGGTGGAGTTTCGATCACTTTCAGACTAAGATAAAGCAATTAAACTAAGCTAAACTGACAGACTCCGCTGGAGGGGAAAACCAAGTAACGGGCTCATCTATAAATTAATTCATTTATCTGAGTAAACATATATATAGATATAGATATAGATACAGTCATTTGCAAAAATTATGGCCGCCACGATATATCAATATATCAATATATCGGGTGCATTATGGGTAATTAAATAATACTATTTTGAGTTTCCTAACTTATTAAATGAAGCAAAATACAAACGTAAGACCAAAATAAACATAATACTAATTATTTCTACCAACTTTGCTGGCGTTAACTTGCTTTAAAGGGAATTTTCGATTATTTAATTACCCATCATGCATCCGATATATTGATATATTGATATATCGTGGCGGCCAGAATTTTTGCAAATGACTGTATCAAAACGACAGATGTTTAAATCTATACACACCGTACACGTGATGTCATGGTGAGTAGTGGCCTCTGAAAGTAATGAAAAAAATTCCACACACTGCCAAAAATACATTAGAGTTGTTTCAGTGATATGAGGTGGTCTACGATTTGAATGGGATATTTCACATAGTGAACATACATTAGAGTTGGTTCAGCGATATGAGGTGGTCTACGATTTGAATGGGATATTTCACATAGTGAACATACATTATAATAATAATAATAATAATAATAATTGAAATTTATATAGCGCTAAAATTTAGAGTTGGTTCAGCGATATGAGGTGGTCTACGATTTGAATGGGATATTTCACATAGTGAACATACATTAGAGTTGGTTCAGCGATATGAGGTGGTCTACGATTTGAATGGGATATTTCACATAGTGAACATACATTAGAGTTGGTTCAGCGATATGAGGTGGTCTACGATTTGAATGGGATATTTCACATAGTGAACATACATTAGAGTTGGTTCAGCGATATGAGGTGGTCTACGATTTGAATGGGATATTTCACATAGTGAACAGACATTAGAGTTGGTTCACTTCTTCACAAACAATCAAAGAAACGATGCAACCGGCATGCACTCTTTCAAAATCCATTTGTTTTTATCGATCCCAAAACTTCACCACGCCATGTAGTAAACAACGTGTAGTAAACAACGCCATTTTAAAGTCTTTTAATCATTTTGATCCGTATCGTCAACATTTTCAATTCTAATTTATGTTAGTAAACTGTTTATTTTGCTAGTATTATTAGTCAAAACATGTTTACAAGAAGATTTTTCTGGTTTTGTGATTATTTTTGTTAGCCAGATTTAAAAACAAGTTTGTTTCCGTTTTTTTAGGCCATTAATTACTAATACTCCAGTATCGAGTTGGTTAGCACCGCTGTACTACTTGACAGACGACGCATGTTTGCAGGGTTAGCCTCCAGTCAGTGTAAATTATTCACAAATACCAACGAGAACGCGAACAAATGTTGTTGACAGTGGACGATAGAACACCTCCAGTCAGAGATTAACCCATGGAATTATATGTCAACAACATTTGTTCGCGTAATCGTTTGTTTTTGTGAATAATTCACACTGACTTGAGGCTAAGTAAGAGATAAATACCGAGAACGGAGGCAATAAGCCATATAAATCCCGAGGGCCGTAGGCCCGAGGGATTTATAGGCTTATTGCCGACGTTCGAGGTATTTATCTGACTTAGTTTAAATTTGACAAGGTTTTCGCACGAAGCAATCTGAGTGCTCATTATGAATTCACCGGGATGTATCCATATACAACCCAGGGCTGTATATGGATACATCCCGGTGAATTCATAATGAGCAATTCAATTCTATTCTATTGTTCAACCGGTCAATACCGGAGATAAAGCCCTGTGAATAACAAAGAAAACCGTGTCAAATTTAAACTAACCCTGCATACATGCCTCTGCTGTCTGAATTTACAGCGGTATCTGCGAACTCGAAAGGGGACTATTACAGAAACATTACTATGACACTCAATATATCAGTATATCGGGTGCATTATGGATAATGTTTTAGAGGTTTCACTACAAACGTGCAGCAGAGACTTACAAACTACAAACTTAAGACAAACACGCACAATGTTAACGCTTTCCACCAACTCTATACTGGCATAACCATATAACCATATAACCATATAACCATAGATTGTTCGAAATTGGCTGTATACGTGAAGTCCGTACCGTAGTTTAGCAGTGAATACACCTTTGATGACTAAGCACAATCTGCAATTGAGTGGGTCTGGGAACGAGATCACTAAAAGCTGATCTATGAGGTTTTATCGACAGTCGACCTCTTTCTTCACAAACCTTGTTCGGGGAAGGTTATGTCGTCTTGTGATCGTCAGAAAAAACGATTTGAAGGAAGTATGTCTAATACGCTTATCTCACATTCAAATGCACACGCTGTTAGCGTATATCGTTCACATATGAAATGAATAGTCGGGGAACTTACAGTATTGTGCGATTCAGTCCCTCACCGAATAGAAAGTGGAGACCCATTTAAAGTATACTTCTTTCATGCAACAATGCATCCCAGTGCTCAATCGCACCAGGGCACGAGTGAACGCTTATTAACGCGTCTAGTTGTTTAATAGTGCGCATGCTCAGACCGTTATTTGCAGCGAACATTGCTTAATCTTCACTGCGCAAGCTCAGACCGTTATTTGTACGCAGTTATTTGCAGGTCTTTCAGCGATTCAAAACTGTGGATAGAAATGAGTCGAATGATAAGACGAGTTGCATGTTGCAATGTGTCAAGCTTATAATTATGTGAAAACCAACTCAGTGATATTTGATGCAAACAAAATGACAAAAAATGCTCAAGTGGCCTGGTAACTAAGAAAGTCACGTGATTGACAACAAACATGGCGGCTAGAGATTCGTGACTGCGGGCGTCCTGCTTTTCAAACTCTTTGTCCTTTTTCTTTTGTCGGCATGTTTAATGTACAAGGTGTTCTTAGGAAAGTGCACTATTAAACGCCTCCGTAATAGTGGCTGCTGCTAATTGGCAATTTTTGAGTCGGAGCTGGAAATAACTCGTTAATAACCTAGAATATGTTGATTTAGATAAAGTGTGTGAGTTTAAGCACGTTATACGATATCCCTGAAAATATACGAACATGTCAGTAGAGGTTTGGAATACAATTTGATAATGAAACATTGCGTGAGATAATTTGAATAAAATCCTTGTTCTTAAAGGGGCAGTGTCAAGCCATATGACCGCGCAAGCCTGGGTACGAAGAAGCGAGAAATAATAAAAGTCCACCGTGGACTTTTATTATTAGCGATGTTTTCAATCCGTTTCCATCGACATTAATCATGTTTGTTCAAGCGTCTAATGGATCACTAGTAATTATTCAAAGCATGTTCTTCATTTTCAACAATTCCTAGTGGAGATTATTTCATCTTAGAACTGACTTTGAAGCCGTTGAAAAAAGTGTCGAACAGCCATTGAGAGTCAGCCCGCCATCATCCTCGAGTGAAGAAAACCGAATTGTAAACCGGCAATTCTGATCGATTGCGAAGGAATCTTGATCATCAATCGTAGGTGCAGTACTGTTCATGACTTTTGAAGAGAAAAACTCACGTAGAACGACTTGTAAACCCGGTGAGCTTCCCACCATCTATTTATGTGTTGGGCTTCCTGTGTTTTATTTGATCGGCCGTTGGAAAATGATATCGCCGTGATTCACATCTAGAATTCAGTCCTTTTGATATATTGGAGTTATAATATTGCTTTCTAAATAAAGATTAGTATCTACATGAGTCCTGTAGGTCATTTATTTAGCGATTAGAACGGTTTTAGGGGGGTTTTGTAACTCGCTACCGGGCAAGGTAGGCTTCTCAACCGAGTGTTATTGTTTTGATTTTAATGCGCATGCGTGAGGCTTGACACTGCCCCTTTAAGACGCAATCTCGTCCCCAGAGCCTGCGTTACTTTCGGCCAGCGACGAGAACGTAGGCTCTGGCATAATCCATTTTTTGGGAACAGGATTTCTTGTTCTTCCGGTTTTAGAGCGCATGCGCAAGTTAGCTGGGCAGTTGGTTGTCGATCCTTCGTAAGCACCTCGATTGGCACCGCCTTTCAGTTGCTAGCCTAAAGAATATTAGATTTACGATCGACATCTCTTCGTGTAAATTTTGAGCTTCGTTTGAAAACTTTTCAAGACACTTCGAGATACATATGCATGGGAGGTTTTATGGAATCTTTTTCTGACGTCAAAATCTGTCGCGAGTGGCCGTCAAACCGTCATTTTACTTGCTCAAAACTTCAAATTTAGATCGGTGAAGTCTAAATATCTGTCAAATATACCAAATATAAGTTTCTTATAAACAAACAAACAAATGTCATCTAGTTGCTTGAAGAAAAACTAACAGACTTTGAAAGTTAGGTTCGAACATTTTGTAGATCTTGACGGCCACTACGTCACACGTAAAACCTCCCATAAGCTTAGATAAACTGGATTTTTCTCTGTGCTTAGATATTTTATTATTGCAGATCGAGGCGACATGAAAAGACTGCTCGCAGGGTAGGCGACATGTTTAAAATAACATGTCAATGAAACCGTTGAAAAATGTTAATTTTTGTTTTGAACGGAAGTTGGGACACCGGGTTGTTTTGACAACTCAATTTTCATTGGATATATTTCATTTCCGGAATCTTGCGCGTGCGTAGTTTCTAAAATGGAATAGCCAATCAAATTGTCTCAAAAATGGATTATGCCAGAGCCTACGTTCTCGTCGCTGGCCGAAAGTAACGCAGGCTCTGGGGACGAGATTGTTTAAGACGATGAAACGTTTTCCAAAACTTATGGATGGGCGGATGACGTCATGCCATTTGTTCTTTATATAGCGTTCTTATGGATTTTAAGATTTTGAAGTTTCTGTCGTAATCAGGGCGGGGTGCCGTAATGTTCAATAGTCAAAACTGAGAGTATATGAGCATTAAAATTGTGAAAATACATAAACGACAAAGCCCCATACAACATATAGTTGTATCTATACTGTTACTGAACTAATTAATAGTTTGTCTTTTGTAAACAAACTTCATTTCCAAAAATGTTGATTTAGAAGTACTTTTTAGTTCAGATGGCAGCTAGTAGCGATTTGCACTGGGAACGTCTTCATATTTTATCTCATTTAAAAGCAGTCCATTATGGAAGTGGTCGGCTATAAATCGTACTAATCGAAAGCTATAGGACAAAATGATCAATTTATCCAAAATGAAACTTGCATATAGTATGTCTGTGGGTACTGCGACCGGTAGAGTTTTTCGGCATTCGCCGCACCTAAACCGGTTTTTCAATGGGTTTCGAATTCCCTCAATGGCTTTGGTCTTTCTTTGGTACTGAAATATGTCTACTTTATTTTTATTTTTTAATCGAGCTGAAAGAGTTTTCGAGTTCATTGCAAAAATGACTGGATCGCGAATTCCATTTGATCGACGGATCGAAGCCATTGCAATGCAATGTTTTGGGTGGGTATGAAAACGACTGTACAAGCAGGATTAACTGACGCCAGGAGACAACATTAGAGAAACATAACAGAATGAAGCAAACGAAAAATAGGTTTACAACTAAAATGAACAAATAAAATAAAACAAACTAAAAACTACACACAAATGAGACAAGCATTGATAAATGCTCAAAACACCATACCTTTAGAATTGTTGCTTGTTTCTTGTTATTCGCGTGCCTCTCAATGACTTTATATATAATATATAGTCACGTATGCCCACTACCGTTTTGCTCATTATCCAACTGCTAAACGGTCCCCAACAAATTAATGCAATTTCACCCTTCTCAAGTACATGTCAAAAACAGCAACTGCATGTAGTATCCGCCCACAAATCCTCCGAACTTTGTTTTTCTATCAGTTTCAATCAATACTAAAGTGAAACACTAGAATCGTTTTCTGTTATCTTCCAAAGTATCATTTTTTGTATTCTTGATACTTAGCTTGGAGTATATTAGCCCGGCCGTAGAAAGGAGAAAAACAAACGCTAGTTGGCTAACAAATGTTGGCAAAAATGCCCCAGGGTATGATATTTGGTTCAAGTTTTCTATTTTAAGACTCAAACTTCCATTTGAATGAAAACATTTCAAAAACTTCGAAACGTGACTAGTCTCTTGTAAAGCGTGTTGTTGTTGTGATATGTTATGCGGTTATAAATGTTATGGTTGTTGTCCGGATTATATGGTTATTATTCAATAGATAGATAGATAGATAGATAGATAGATCAGTAGATAGATAGATAGATAGATAGATAGATAGATAGATAGATAGATAGATAGATAGATAGATAGATAGATAGATAGATAGATAGATAGATAGATAGATAGATAGATAGATAGATAGATAGATAGATAGATAGATAGATAGACAGACAGACAGGGGCGTAGCGTGCATATACGCACATACGCACGTGCGTACACGTACATACGCACGTGCGTACAATTTAAAATACTTAAAATATAAATATTATAAGAAAATAAAAATATTTATTAAAAAAATGAATCTAAGACAAAATCTTAACAGCTGAATTAGTTTAAACTCCCTGGAAACTACTCACAGATGGCAGGAAAATGCTATTTTGGAGACCCTATACCTCAAATATTTTCGGGAAGAATGCCCCCGCATCCCCCTACGAACCTCGCGCCTTCGCCGCTCGTCAGATTGTGTCCCCAATAAATTTCCCCTTGCAGTCAGTCATTGTAGGCATGTATAATAATAATTGTAGTTAGTACAGTCTCAAACAAAATAAATGAACAAAAAACTGGCTTCGCCGGCTCGGGTTGTTACATCGCTATTAGCGATATACACCTATTTCAAATAACGTTGTCGCGTTCAAAGCAACAAGCGTCAAGCCAAGACTGAAGTGAATGCTCGTTTTGTGTTGTCAAATTATTCAAATCAGACCTATTTTCTATGGAACGAAGTGTGATATGCAAACAAGCATGTGAAAATGTTCACATTTTGTAATTAGACCTTATTAGTCGAGCATTGTAAAATAATAGATTCCAATCCAGTCGTAAAAGACGTAAAAGATTCCGTTCCGCTTGACTTTATTCTCTAAAAGATACTCGCTCCTAAAAGATGTCCGCCATGTTCTTTACTACAAAAGCACGAGGTACCATGATCCTTTTCGCGTTAACTAATTACATATTCAACATCCTCCCCCCGTTGGGAAGCTCCAATAGGCTGAACAACTTAATCTTTACAATTCCAACTTGATACAACTATTGTATAACAATGTCAATGTTTCTAAATTTAAACTGAAATGAATGTGATTGTTCTCTTGAATCTCTTTCACTGTCCATCTACATTGTCATTTATTTCCAATGGGTATAACTTCTTTAACGGTCTCTTCATAGTTGTTGGTCTTCTGCTCTTAGACTTGACCATGATTTCAGCTCCGCGCACACGGTTGTCAGAACCAGCAATTAATTTGACCACCCTTCCAAGTCTCCAAAGTCTTCTGGGTTTATCGTCATCATGAACAATAACAACATCTCCAATCTTTACAGTATCTGCTTTACCTCTTTTCTTAGCAGAGTGACGGTGTGATTCTCGCAGCTCCAACAAATATTCGTTTCTCCATCTGAGCCAGAAATGGTTCATTAGGCAGCTTAAATGTTTCATTCTTTTGCTCAAGTCAGATGTTGATACATCTGTGTCAAAGTTCAAGTTTGCTTTCATGTTCGCATCTGGTAAGTTCAATAATCTTCGGCCATGAAGTAAGTGAGATGGCGTCAGTGGTTCATCAATGTCATCAACGGTCACGTATGACAACGGTCTTGAGTTGAGTATCGCCTCAACTTCAATCACTGTAGTCAGGAGTTCCTCGTATGTGAGGCTTGCTCTTCCCATTGTTTTTTTTTAACATCTCTTGGTTGACTTTATTAGTCTCTCAAAGACACCTCCCCACCATGGGGCTCTAGGTAAGTTGAATGACCATTCTATTCTCTCCTCTGCTAAATGTCGACGTACGCTAGGGTCGTTCATAAGACTAATTAACATCTTACTAGCTGCTTGAAAGGTTGTTCCATTATCTGATATAATCTTGGACGGTAGACCTCGCCTGGCTGCAAAGCGTCTCAGGCTTCTGATGAAGGCTTCTGGTGTCATGTTTGGAACAATGTCCAGATGAACTGCTCTTGTTACACAGCACGTATAGAGACAAATCCATACCTTGTAGCTTGGTTTCTTCTTTCCTTCACTCACGTATAAAGGTCCAGCAAAGTCTATTCCAGTAAATGTGAATGGTGGACATTCCTTGATTCTCGACTCTGGTAATGGTGGTGACATTGGTGCATTGTAGGGTCTCCCTTCAAACTTACGACAAATGACACAATTATGGATAATCTTTCTCACTGTGTGTCTTCCCTTGACCAACCAGAACCTTGTTCTCAATTCTGTAAGTGTTTCCTTTACTCCGTTATGCATCACTTTCAAGTGACAATCCTTGATCAGAAGTATAGAATATTGGTGGTTGCCATCGAGTAGTATTGGGTGCTTAGTTCCATACGGTATTTGAGCATTAGATATTCTTCCCCCACATCGAATGACTCCTTGTTCATCAGTGAATGCTCCAAACTCTTGGTTCCAGTACTTATACCGATGGTTTCTTGTCATGACATCTTGAACTTCTTTTATCCAGTACAACTCTGCTTCTGTTATGTCGGTTTCTGTGATGGTCTTTATTTCTTCCTCCTTACTGAATTCCCTTGTCCTTGACCTGAGAGCTCTAGTAGACTTGTTCATAGTCTCTCTGTTCTTAACTCTTGATCTAAGGATTCTGACAAACTTAATGACTAGGGCGGTGACTCTTAAAAGTCTTTGCAAACTGCTGAATCTGTCACACTTGATTAATTCGCTGATGTGGATGCTTTCTTCTGTCACGAGTAGCGAAACCTGTTGGTTTCGTTTCTTCAAAGTCATTTCATCTAAGCATTCCGCTGGTGGATCCATCGATGAGTTCTCATCTAGAGTAGGTTCTAAGTTGGATTCACTGAGCCATGCTGGACCCGTACGCCAAGTTGAGCAACATGATAGCTCTGGAGCACTCATTCCACGTGAGGGTATGTCTGCAGGGTTTTCAATACCTGGACAGTGCTTCCACGCATGGGCAGGTACAAGTGTCCTAATCTCACGAACTCGATTTTGGACGAACTGCTTCCATTCCTTTTCCACTTGTATTATCCAATAAAGAGCTACGGTCGAGTCAGTCCAACAATTGATACTGTCTGCCGGAACTTCCTTCTCCAACGCTTCTGTTATCGTTACGATAAGCCTAGCTAAGATGAGTGCTGACACAAGTTCCAGCCGTGGGATGGTCTGTTTGTCTAGTGGGGCTACTCTTGTTTTGGATCCTACAAACTTCACATAAGTACTAGTAGTAGTCCTGACTTGTAAGTACACAACAGCTGCATATGCTTGGTTAGAGGCATCACAAAAGCCATGGTAATTGCAAGACACAACTTGCTCCTTGACTTCACTAAAGTAGCAACGATCTAGCAGAATTGTTTCCGAGTTCAACAAACTTTCAACTATTCTCTTCCATCTCTGTTTCAATTCATCATTCAATTCTTCATCCCATCCGACCTTTGTTATGCAGATTTCTTGTAGAAGCAACTTGATTTGCAGAGTGACAGGAGATAAGAATCCAATAGGGTCATAGAATTTTGCAGCAACTGCAGCCACGTTCCTCTTGGTAGGCTCTAGGTTACTAGCATACATTCCTAGAGAGTTTCAGATCATAAATAAAGTTGTCTTCATTGAAATTCCACTGTACTCCAAGAATCTTGTGTTCTGTTGTGCATTCACTAGACTGTACCTGGTTAAGGTGTGTCTCATCAGTGTGGGTGTCCACACTTAAGTTATGTGACTCTGACGTAGAATTCATGCACTTCTCTATGTTAGCTTCATTGTCTTCTATTTGTTGTCTAAGTTCTGCAGAGTTAGTAACAAATTTCCTGAGATTGAATCCTCCTTCAGCTAATCTGACTTTAGATTTCAAGTACAGTTCATAAGCCTTGTCTACGGTTTCAGCTCCTGTGCTAACATCATCAACGTAGGTTGCACGTGTCATAGTTTCTACGAATTCTGAATCTTGTTGTCTATATCTTTCAATGTGAAAGTTCAGAGTTGCATTTAACAAGAATGGGCTTGAAGTGACTCCAAATGTAACTCTGGTGAATCTCAACACCACTATGTTGGGTGTGTCCTTGCTTACATCGTCAATCCAAAGAAATCGAGAACATCTCTATCTTCTTTAACTACAGATATGTTCAGAAATGCCTTTTCAATGTCACCTGCTAAGGCTAGTTTGTGAGATCTAAATCGTAGAATAATTTCCATTATCTTTTGTGACATCGTTGGGCCAGTATAAAGACAATCGTTGAGGGAGGGTCCAGTAGACTTGCACGAAGCATCATAAACTACCCGCAACCTTGTTGTACTTTTATCTTTCCTGATAACTGCATGATGAGGTAAATAATGGACTTTACCTTCTTCTCCAGGTTCCGGTGTATCCACTACTTCAACAATCCCTCTCTTAATCTGGTCTTTAATAACTGCATCATACTCTAGTAATATGTCAGGTTCTTGTCTCAGTCGTTTAAGTAAGCCATTTAAACGTTTCAGACTAGTTTCATAATTGTCTGGAAGGACTGGTCTTGTGTCCTTCCAAGGTAGATGTACTTCATATCTTCCATCATGGAATGAGATTGTATCAATAAATTCACTGTACACTGTTTTCTCTGGTTTGATGATACCCAGAGATTCTAGATCCCAGAAGGCCTTAAGATCATAGTTTACATCATCCGTGGGTAGATGTGCTGGTGCTACATTGCTACTTGTTACTTGTAGAGTATGGGTCTGTGTCACTAGATTGGTGGTGGCCCTGTCATTGGGCATGTCATCCTCCATGGGTCCAGATAGAACCCAACCCAACTTAGTATGAATTGCTGTGGGGCCACTCTCCCCTTTAATCACACATCCAGTCACTAGCTTCCAATACTGATCAGATCCAATCAGTAAGTCAATTTGTGCATCATTGTTCCCCAGAATGGGATCTGCCAGCTTTAAGTTGGCTAGGTGATTATACTTCTCTTGAGCTTCTAAGACTGTTTGTTTAATGACTGGAGTGCAAATAAAGGGCACAGAATATGCTGATATATTGATACTCCCTCCATCTTGGGTTTTAAGGTCAAGCTTAACAGCATGACAGTCAATGGGTTTCTCACTTGTTGACCCAAAGGCTTGGATAAGCATGGGTTCTGTGTGTTCAGTGGGTAGATTCAAGGCTGACCTCACCTTGTCGACGATATAGGATCTTTGACTCCCCCCATCTAGAATAATTCTGACCTTCATATTCACAGTTGAGTTTTCTCCTGAAGCTTGTGCTTGGGCTGTTTGAAGCAGTATTGGGGTTCCTGCACTGACATACATTGATGTAGATGGGGAGCTATTGAACTGTGTGTTATTTGCTGTAGGCTTATGCTGTCCTTGTGATTGTTCAGTGTCCTTTCCTTGGTTACATATGCTGATGTGATGAAGTCCGTTACACTTGATACATTTCCCTTTGGATCTACATTCTTTGCTAATATGACCCCTTCTGAGGCAAATAAAACATCTTCCAGTCCTCATCAATACCTTCTTTCTTGCCGCTACATCTGTTACCACATTACAACTATTGGAAGTATGTGCTTGTTTGCAATAGGAACATGTGATACTGTTGCTGGTGGCACCTGATATACTAATGTTGCTGCCGTGGGTAGACGTGTAGCACGGTTAGTAGTAGAAGGTTTACTTGTAGACGTATTAGACGTATTAGATGTATTTGCTCCAGCACGCTCTCTGGCTTCCAGCTCAGCTTCAAACACCTTTAACAAACGCTCTAGCTCCATCTCTTCACCTTTCACTTCTCGATTAATCAATAACTTTAGTTCTTGTGGGAGTTTATTCATAACAATAGATGACAAGAGAGTTCCATAAGAACTTGAAGGTACACCAAGAGACTTCAGACTACGTACATGTGATTCTATAGTGTCATACAACTGTCTCAATTCCTTTACTTGATATCCTGACCTCACAGGATTGACATTGAGAATAATTTCCATGTGTCGATTAATTATCTGTTGCTTGTTTCCAAACCTTCTCTGTAATATTGTTATAGCTTCCATGTAGTTAGCATTGGTGATTGATAATCCTGCGATTGCATCAGAGGCCACTCCTTGTAGTAGTGATATCAAATAATTAAACTTATCAATAGATGCCAAGTGCTGGTTATTATGTATTGAGGCTTCATAAGTATCCCAGAAGGACTGCCATTTGCTTAAATCACCACTAAATTTCTTGAGGTCAAGCTTGGGTAACTTTACTTGAGGACCCTTGGTCATAATAGGGTTGGACGTTGGTAAAGTTGAACTTGAAGACATGTGTTGATTACCAGAACTAGAAGATTGTTGATCAGAACTTGAAGATTGTTGATCAGCACTTGAAGATTGTTGATCAGCACTTGAAGATTGTTGATTATCTTCAGAAGTTGACGGTTGATTTTCACCACTTGAAGGTTGAGTTACAACAACAACAGGAATTTCGTGTGATTCAGGTGAATGCTGTTTATTCGTTATCTTGGCTTGGCTACGAATTAAACTCAACTTCTCTTCGATTCTGAACATGTAGTGTCGTATGTTTCCTCTCAGACGATCCGCTTCTTCAATTTCTCCTTCTATGTCTTCGTCTTTGACGAGTGCTAAAATTTCATCGTCGAGTGTATGCAGTAGACTTAGCTTTTCTTCCAACGTTGTCATTAGTTGTCTCAGCTTTGGCTCGTGCCCTGCTGGGTCTTCAAGATCCATTATTTCGTCAACAACTCCAAAGATTTGCGTCAACGATCCCTTGTGACCTCCACGTATCTTCCTTTTCCGGGTAAGATCGGCAGACGACATGATTTCAACTCAGTGTAAGACTTTGATTCCAGTTGTGAGAATTTGATTCGACTTCCAATTAAGACTTTGATTCGTAAGACTGTGATTCCTATTAAAACTTTGATTCGTATACCGTAAGACTTTGATTCGTAAGACTTTGATTCCAATTAAAACTTTGATTCGTATACCATAAGACTTTGATTCGTAAGACTTTGATTCCAATTAAGACTTTGATCCGTACATGTAATTGTAAGACTTTGATTCGTATTCCGTAAGACTTTCAGTTCCATAAAAGACCGTAAAGATTCCGTTCCGCTTGACTTTATTCTCTAAAAAGATACTCGCCTCCTAAAAGATGTTCTTTTTTCTAAAAAAGCACGAGGTACCATGATCCTTTTCGCGTTAACTAATTACATATTCAACATTTACTATCAAAGTAGGTAGTGGTCAACACTAGTTATATATTCCATATGTAGATACTGTCTTCTTTTCTCACTCATTTACTATCAAAGTAGGTAGTGGTCAACACTAGTTATATATTCCATATGTAGATACTGTCTTCTTTTCTCCCTCATTTACTATCAAAGTAGGTAGTGGTCAACACTAGTTATATATTCCATATGTAGATACTGTCTTCTTTTCTCCCTCATTTACTATCAAAGTAGGTAGTGGTCAACACTAGTTATATATATCCATATGTAGATACTGTCTTCTTTTCTCACTCATTTACTATCAAAGTAGGTAGTGGTCAACACTACCCTTGCGAAATTGAGCTTGAAATTCTTAAGAATTCCTAAGAATTTGCTAAGAATTCTCAAGAATTTAAACTTAAGAATTCTTAGAAATTCCTAGGAATTCTTTGGATTGTAGGTGTGAATTTTCACGGTAAATTCGGACGCGAATTCTTAGGAATTCCTAGGAATTCCATAGTTGAAAATGAGCTGGAAATATTCTTTGGAATTCCCAGGAATTCTTGAGAATGTCTTATTCACCATGCATTTGGGTGGAAATTGGAAATTTCTAGGAATTTCTAAGAATTCCTAGAAATTGTTGGGAATTTTCTCTACTGTTAATCATTGACAATTATTGAATTCATGAACCTTTTTAATATATTTGATGCTTTCTACTATAATTATTTACATGAATGATTCACAAAGTTTTCTTCAGAAGATATTAAATGCAACAGCATGGTATTGGTTGTAGGCTTTCATGTTACCATCTATTCTTCATGATCAGTAAAACATCAATTGATCAAGCACAAGATATTCAAACTGAAATTTTAAGAGACAAAACTATGTTTTATAGGTGTATAGTACCCAATATTTCAAGTACAGATGTATGAAATAACTTAAGCCTATATACAATAAAACAGTTGGGAATTGGAGTTATAATTACTGTAGCAATTTAGACAATATTTCCGTCTTCAGAATTAAAACTACACATACAGTACACTGTATAATAAACTCGAGAAGTTCAACCTCAAAACAGTAGTATTTGGGACTCAACTTTAGTATCCATCATGTGTTGTTATAAAAGAGGTTGCCATTAAGTTCATCAAAGAGCTAGGTACAATGTAATTCGTAAATATAATGAATCAACCGTTGATACTAAAGTAAAGTACGAACCGATCTCACGAATACGGAATAGACATCTAATCTTACCTCAAAAGAAGCGTATATGTATTTCTCACTTCAGATTTTCGGCATTATCCATATCCTAACACATGCATGAACTGTTCCACACCAATTCCAGGACATTTCATACCAGAAAAGGTCGATTATTTTCCTAATAAAGTCACTAATCTTCCATTACAAACGTTCAACATGAAACAACGGATGTCGTCGGAATGACTTGGCGCGCCTAGCAGGATTCAAATCGCTAGCCAATCACAGTGAAGCTTTCCATGACAGCTTTCCAAATAAGGTAAACAAATTAGGTACCAGATTCATTTGGCCGTGCAAAGACGTAACACGAGTACGATGTTATTGTTCGCAATTTCTTCGTCAAATTCTGGATATTTTACCATTCTAGAAATAATATTTGAGCACCATTTTACAGATAACAGTTTAGGTAAATGCTGAGGATTTATGTGGAGCGCTAAAAGATCTCAATATGATCGTAAACTAGAACTGATTCAACTGGATACTTATGGAATGTTTGATGTTTATTCTATAAGGCAGCATATATTAGGTATTTTCAATTTGAATATTTGTGAAGTCTTAGACTTTTGTTGCATAAAATTTAAGCCTTGAATTTGTTGATATTCTCAAAAATTCCTAAGAAATTCCAAACTAATTTCAAAGGAGATTGACATTCTCTGAAATTCCAAGGTATTCTCAACCTGAACATTTATCAAGCTTAGAACTCTTAGGAATTCCTAGGAATTCCTAGCTCAGTTTTCAGGATCAGAAAAACTCATTTTGGAGAGTTGGGAAAAAGTTGGGAATTCTAAAGAATTCCTAAGAATTCCTAGGTCTTCTCAAGAAGTTGGGAATCAATTTCGCAAGGGGTAGTTATATTTCCATATGTAGATACTGTCTTCTTTTCTCCCTCATTTACTATCAAAGTAGGTAGTGGTCAACACTAGTTATATATTCCATATGTAGATACTGTCTTCTTTTCTCCCTCATTTACTATCAAAGTAGGTAGTGGTCAACACTAGTTATATATTCCATATGTAGATACTGTCTTCTTTTCTCCCTCATTTACTATCAAAGTAGGTAGTGGTCAACACTAGTTATATATTCCATATGTAGATACTGTCTTCTTTTCTCACTCATTTACTATCAAAGTAGGTAGTGGTCAACACTAGTTTATATATTCCATATGTAGATACTGTCTTCTTTTCTCACTCATTTACTATCAAAGTAGGTAGTGGTCAACACTAGTTATATATATTCCATATGTAGATACTGTCTTCTTTTCTCCCTCATTTACTATCAAAGTAGGTAGTGGTCAACACTAGTTATATATTCCATATGTAGATACTGTCTTCTTTTCTCCCTCATTTACTATCAAAGTAGGTAGTGGTCAACACTAGTTATATATTCCATATGTAGATACTGTCGTCTTTTCTCCCTCATTTACTGTCAAAGTAGGTAGTGGTCAACACTAGTTATATATTCCATATGTAGATACTGTCTTCTTTTCTCACTCATTTACTATCAAAGTAGGTAGTGGTCAACACTAGTTATATATATTCCATATGTAGATACTGTCTTCTTTTCTCCCTCATTTACTATCAAAGTAGGTAGTGGTCAACACTAGTTATATATTCCATATGTAGATACTGTCTTCTTTTCTCCCTCATTTACTATCAAAGTAGGTAGTGGTCAACACTAGTTATATATTCCATATGTAGATACTGTCGTCTTTTCTCCCTCATTTACTGTCAAAGTAGGTAGTGGTCAACACTAGTTATATATTCCATATGTAGATACTGTCGTCTTTTCTCCCTCATTTACTATCAAAGTAGGTAGTGGTCAACACTAGTTATATATTCCATATGTAGATACTGTCGTCTTTTCTCCCTCATTTACTATCAAAGTAGGTAGTGGTCAACACACTTGTTATATATTCCATATGTAGATACTGTCTTCTTTTCTCCCTCATTTACTATCAAAGTAGGTAGTGGTCAACACTAGTTATATATTCCATATGTAGATACTGTCTTCTTTTTCTCCCTCATTTACTATCAAAGTAGGTAGTGGTCAACACTAGTTATATATTCCATATGTAGATACTGTCTTCTTTTTCTCACTCATTTACTGTCAAAGTAGGTAGTGGTCAACACTAGTTATATATTCCATATGTAGATACTGTCTTCTTTTCTCCCTCATTTACTATCAAAGTAGGTAGTGGTCAACACTAGTTATATATTCCATATGTAGATACTGTCTTCTTTTCTCCCTCATTTACTATCAAAGTAGGTAGTGGTCAACACTAGTTATATATTCCATATGTAGATACTGTCTTCTTTTCTCCCTCATTTACTGTCAAAGTAGGTAGTGGTCAACACTAGTTATATATTCCATATGTAGATACTGTCTTCTTTTCTCACTCATTTACTATCAAAGTAGGTAGTGGTCAACACTAGTTATATATTCCATATGTAGATACTGTCTTCTTTTCTCACTCATTTACTATCAAAGTAGGTAGTGGTCAACACTAGTTATATATTCCATATGTAGATACTGTCTTCTTTTCTCACTCATTTACTATCAAAGTAGGTAGTGGTCAACACTAGTTATATATTCCATATGTAGATACTGTCTTCTTTTCTCCCTCATTTACTATCAAAGTAGGTAGTGGTCAACACTAGTTATATATTCCATATGTAGATACTGTCTTCTTTTCTCCCTCATTTACTATCAAAGTAGGTAGTGGTCAACACTAGTTATATATTCCATATGTAGATACTGTCTTCTTTTCTCACTCATTTACTATCAAAGTAGGTAGTGGTCAACACTAGTTATATATTCCATATGTAGATACTGTCTTCTTTTCTCCCTCATTTACTATCAAAGTAGGTAGTGGTCAACACTAGTTATATATTCCATATGTAGATACTGTCTTCTTTTCTCCCTCATTTACTATCAAAGTAGGTAGTGGTCAACACTAGTTATATATTCCATATGTAGATACTGTCTTCTTTTCTCACTCATTTACTATCAAAGTAGGTAGTGGTCAACACTAGTTATATATTCCATATGTAGATACTGTCTTCTTTTCTCCCTCATTTACTATCAAAGTAGGTAGTGGTCAACACTAGTTATATATTCCATATGTAGATACTGTCTTCTTTTCTCACTCATTTACTATCAAAGTAGGTAGTGGTCAACACTAGTTATATATTCCATATGTAGATACTGTCTTCTTTTTCTCCCTCATTAACTGTCAAAGTAGGTAGTGGTCAACACTAGTTATATATTCCATATGTAGATACTGTCTTCTTTTCTCCCTCATTTACTATCAAAGTAGGTAGTGGTCAACACTAGTTATATATTCCATATGTAGATCGTGTCTTCTTTTCTCCCTCATTTACTATCAAAGTAGGTAGTGGTCAACACTAGTTATATATTCCATATGTAGATACTGTCTTCTTTTCTCCCTCATTTACTATCAAAGTAGGTAGTGGTCAACACTAGTTATATATTCCATATGTAGATACTGTCTTCTTTTCTCCCTCATTTACTATCAAAGTAGGTAGTGGTCAACACTAGTTATATATTCCAATATGTAGATCGTGTCTTCTTTTCTCCCTCATTTACTATCAAAGTAGGTAGTGGTCAACACTAGTTATATATTCCATATGTAGATACTTTCTTCTTTTCTCCCTCATTTACTATCAAAGTAGGTAGTGGTCAACACTAGTTATATATTCCATATGTAGATACTGTCTTCTTTTCTCCCTCATTTACTGTCAAAGTAGGTAGTGGTGAACACTAGTTATATATTCCATATGTAGATACTGTCTTCTTTTCTCCCTCATTTACTATCAAAGTAGGTAGTGGTCAACACTAGTTATATATTCCATATGTAGATACTGTCTTCTTTTCTCCCTCATTTACTATCAAAGTAGGTAGTGGTCAACACTAGTTATATATTCCATATGTAGATCGTGTCTTCTTTTCTCCCTCATTTACTATCAAAGTAGGTAGTGGTCAACACTAGTTATATATTCCATATGTAGATACTTTCTTCTTTTCTCCCTCATTTACTATCAAAGTAGGTAGTGGTCAACACTAGTTATATATATTCATATGTAGATACTGTCTTCTTTTCTCACTCATTTACTATCAAAGTAGGTAGTGGTCAACACTAGTTATATATTCCATATGTAGATACTGTCTTCTTTTCTCCCTCATTAACTGTCAAAGTAGGTAGTGGTCAACACTAGTTTTATATATTCCATATGTAGATACTGTCTTCTTTTCTCCCTCATTTACTATCAAAGTAGGTAGTGGTCAAAACTAGTTATATATTCCATATGTAGATCGTGTCTTCTTTTCTCCCTCATTTACTATCAAAGTAGGTAGTGGTCAACACTAGTTATATATTCCATATGTAGATACTGTCTTCTTTTCTCCCTCATTTACTATCAAAGTAGGTAGTGGTCAACACTAGTTATATATTCCATATGTAGCTACTGTCTTCTTTTCTCCCTCATTTACTATCAAAGTAGGTAGTGGTCAACACTAGTTATATATTCCATATGTAGATCGTGTCTTCTTTTCTCCCTCATTTACTATCAAAGTAGGTAGTGGTCAACACTAGTTATATATTCCATATGTAGATACTTTCTTCTTTTCTCCCTCATTTACTATCAAAGTAGGTAGTGGTCAACACTAGTTATATATTCCATATGTAGATACTGTCTTCTTTTCTCCCTCATTTTACTGTCAAAGTAGGTAGTGGTGAACACTAGTTATATATATTCCATATGTAGATACTGTCTTCTTTTCTCCCTCATTTACTATCAAAGTAGGTAGTGGTCAACACTAGTTATATATTCCATATGTAGATACTGTCTTCTTTTCTCCCTCATTTACTATCAAAGTAGGTAGTGGTCAACACTAGTTATATATTCCATATGTAGATCGTGTCTTCTTTTCTCCCTCATTTACTATCAAAGTAGGTAGTGGTCAACACTAGTTATATATTCCATATGTAGATACTTTCTTCTTTTCTCCCTCATTTACTATCAAAGTAGGTAGTGGTCAACACTAGTTATATATTCCATATGTAGATACTGTCTTCTTTTCTCCCCTCATTTACTGTCAAAGTAGGTAGTGGTCAACACTAGTTATATATTCCATATGTAGATACTGTCTTCTTTTCTCCCTCATTTACTATCAAAGTAGGTAGTGGTCAACACTAGTTATATATTCCATATGTAGATACTGTCTTCTTTTCTCACTCATTTACTATCAAAGTAGGTAGTGGTCAACACTAGTTATATATTCCATATGTAGATACTGTCTTCTTTTCTCCCTCATTTACTATCAAAGTAGGTAGTGGTCAACACTAGTTATATATTCCATATGTAGATACTGTCTTCTTTTCTCCCTCATTTACTATCAAAGTAGGTAGTGGTCAACACTAGTTATATATTCCATATGTAGATACTGTCGTCTTTTCTCCCTCATTTACTATCAAAGTAGGTAGTGGTCAACACTAGTTATATATTCCATATGTAGATACTGTCTTCTTTTCTCCCTCATTTACTATCAAAGTAGGTAGTGGTCAACACTAGTTATATATTCCATATGTAGATACTGTCTTCTTTTCTCCCTCATTTACTATCAAAGTAGGTAGTGGTCAACACTAGTTATATATTCCATATGTAGATACTGTCGTCTTTTCTCCCTCATTTACTATCAAAGTAGGTAGTGGTCAACACTAGTTATATATTCCATATGTAGATACTGTCTTCTTTTCTCACTCATTTACTATCAAAGTAGGTAGTGGTCAACACTAGTTATATATTCCATATGTAGATACTGTCTTCTTTTCTCACTCATTTACTATCAAAGTAGGTAGTGGTCAACACTAGTTATATATTCCATATGTAGATCGTGTCTTCTTTTCTCCCTCATTTACTATCAAAGTAGGTAGTGGTCAACACTAGTTATATATTCCATATGTAGATACTGTCTTCTTTTCTCCCTCATTTACTATCAAAGTAGGTAGTGGTCAACA
>JAUJYZ010001037.1:0-40000 GCA_033675265.1 Actinostola sp. cb2023 | reverse complement strand
ATGGATGGATGGATGGATGGATGGATGGATGGATGGATGGATGGGTGGGTGGATGGATGGATGGATGGATGGATGGATGGATGGATGGATGGATGATGGTGGGTGGGTGGATGGATGGATGGATGGATGGATGGATGGATGGATGGATGGATGGATGGATGGATGGATGGGTGAGATTACTGTGATGTTTCCATACACAACATACATGTAGTTGTAAAGCCTTCAGGCAACAACAATAGTACTACAAGTAATCAACTGAACTGAGAAACCTTGGATGGATGGATGGATGGATGGATGGATGGATGGATGGATGGATGGATGGATGGGAGGGAGGGAGGGAGGATAGATGGGTGGGTGGGTTTGTGGGTGGATGGGTGGGTGGATATGGGTGGGTGGAAGGAAGGAAGGAATGATTTTGGATGGATGAATGGATGAGTTGTAAAGCCTTCGGTGACTGACATTTTAAAACTGCAGAATTAAACTTTTCTTGATTATTTTTAATTTGTTCAGCTTGAAAATTACCTATTAAATTATGGCATATACCTCCTTTGACGTCACAAACGATCAAAATCGCCACCGGAGCGAACGGAACGGTTGGCCGCCATTCATGGGCCCTCTTCTGTTAGCTGCCAATGGTACCAAACAATCCGTTGCATTTGGTTATATACCCCTCTAAAAAAATACTTTTTAAGCCAAATGGGCTGCTCCTCAACTTTGGCAAGTGGAACGGGCATTCTCGTTCCCAGACCCTTCTCAGCTTTCTAACGAAAAATCGAAGGCTCTGGTAAGAGACAAATCGGAAGACCCAGATTCTAGGTCGTCAGATATGCGCATGCTCAATATTTTCTAACTTCCGGTGACAGAATGTCGGACTTCAGCGAAGTTCTCGACGATGCTCTAGAAACCGACTACATTTCAGTTTAAAAGAAAAACAGATATCAGCGGCATACATAGTATGAAGAATTTCATTCTACAGCCAGCAAGCGTGTATTAACCGAAATACAGTGAAATGTTCAAAATATAATTTTAATCAAGACTAGTAAGACTAGTACTTTTCAGGATCTTTCTGGATTGCCAACTCGTTTATTAATCTTTGTACCAGTGTAGCTAATTACAAGCTTTGCGAGAGATCGTACACAAGCTGAGGCAGAGCCAAGACTTTCCTTAGTAGGTGTGGTTGTCAGAAGGAATTCCTTACTCGTCCACGTTCCTAACTTAGGTCTGTACTTTCAAGCACGACCTGAACTACAACCTCAGTCTTGGTTCGCATCTAAGTACAAGATATCTAGACAGTGCGCGCAAGATGTATAATCGACAGTCCTTATATAATAGCGAAACCTAATCTTATCTTCTATTTACAACACGTAACTAGACAAGCTAAACCTATGGTGGACTAAATGTTTTGGTTAAACAAGAGGATTTATATCGCACAGGAAACTACTTGTTGATCTCGTGACTAAAACAGTCTGGGTTACTAAAGAATGATTACCTTGCAAAATCATTTAAGAATGCATTAGCTAAATTTATGTAGCGTAACGACGGTGGTATAAAAGCAAAAATATATCATATATTTAGTTAGAACACGTTATTTTTTAAGTTCCGATATTCTGAAGTAGAGTTTCTGGCAAAAATTACACCAAAGCACTAATATTCTACCAAGATAATGGTAAGAATGTTCATTTTTAGTCACATAACAACCAACTTCTATAATATTGGAAAGCACAGTTCTGATAGCAACAAATCCTACCAACAACATAAAAACAAGACAACGTTTCATTTCACATCCATTTAATACTCTTATTACCAAATCTCAAAATATGGGAAAATTTACAGTCTCATAGGTTAAAATGTGCCAATGACGTTTGGTTGAGTTCTAAGTGTATGACATAGTATTTGACTATTATGTACAAAATGGTAAAATCAATTCAATAACTGATTTTCATACCAGACTGGTAAATTACTCATGAATTCAATTACTTCTTAACTGGATGAAGCTCGAAAAGTCTTCGGAAATTTCTGCAGACTTTTTGTCTATATCTGGTAAAATACTTTATACCAACCAAGCAAAGCTCAAAAAGTCTTCGGAAATTTCTGCGGACTTTTTATCTATATCTGGTAAATTACTGTATACCAACTGAGCAGAGCTCAAAAAGTCTTCGGAAATTTCTGCGGCCTTTTTGTCTATATCTGGTAAATTACTGTATACCAACTGAGCAGAGCTCAAAAAGTCTTCGGAAATTTCTGCGGACTTTTTATCTATATCTGGTAAATTACTGTATACCAACTCAGAGCAGAGCTCAAAAAGTCTTCGGAAATTTCTGCGGACTTTTTGTTTATATCTGGTAAAATACTGTATACCAACCAAGCAGAGCTCAAAAAGTCTTCGGAAATTTCTGCGGACTTTTTGTCTACATGTATATCTGGTAAAATACTATACCAACTGAGCAGAGCTCAAAAAGTCTTCGGAAATTTCTGCGGACTTTTTGTCTATATCTGGTAAAATACTATACCAACTGAGCAGAGCTCAAAAAGTCTTCATAAATTTTTGCGGACTTTTTTTCTATATCTGGTAAAATGCTGTATACCAACCAAGCAGAGCTCAAAAAGTCTTCGGAAATTTCTGCGGACTTTTTGTCTATATCTGGTAAAATACTATACCAACTGAGCAGAGCTCAAAAAGTCTTCGGAAATTTCTGCGGACTTTTTGTCTATATCTGGTAAATTACTGAATACATGTAATAATAATAATAATAATTTTATTTCTATAGTACTAAATCCACTATACCAGCTGAGCAGAGCTCAAAAAGTCTTTTTTTTCTCTATATCTGTGTTTGGAAATCCTGCCATCTTCCAAAGTGAACCCATAGTAAATCACACTGTTCGGGTATGATTGATGGGCCATATTGGCCAAGTGGTCCATTTCTTGTTATAGCCCTCCTTCAGCCATTGAACTTTAAAAGTATCAAGATTCACTTCCAGAACAGTGGCAATATTTGGGGGTCTAAAGTTTTCCAAAGTTACAGCTACGACATCACCAACATTAGCCCGCTGCATAATCTGCTACTTTAGTAACATTTTCTAGCCTTCTGTAAGGTCATGTGTATAGCTGTTGAATAATAATATGCAACATGTTAGTTAGTACGACTATGGCAAAGCAATATAAAATGGTTGGTCATGGTAATATACTGTACTGTTATTCAGGATAAAAGAATTACAGTGAATAAGTCATTACGTACATGTGTATATAAGTCATACATGACAACTGACGTATATAAGTCATACATGACAACTGACGTATATAAGTCATACATGACAACTGACGTATATAAGTCATACATGACAACTGACGTATATAAGTCATACATGACACATGACAACTGACGTGACAACGTATATAAGTCATACATGACAACTGACGTATATAAGTCATACATGACAACTGACGTATATAAGTCATACATGACAACTGACGTATATAAGTCATACATGACAACTGACGTATATAAGTCATACATGACAACTGACGTATATAAGTCATACATGACAACTGACGTAAATGTATATAAGTCATACATGACAACTGATGTACATGTATATAAGTCATACATGACAACTGACGTATATAAGTCATACATGACAACTGACGTATATAAGTCATACATGACAACTGACGTAAATGTATATAAGTCATACATGACAACTGACGTACATGTATATAAGCCATACATGACAACTGACGCGGTAAATGTATATAAGTCATGTACATGACAGCTGACGTATATAAGTCATACATGTAAAACTTAATTGTTCTATTCGTGTATCAATCATTCCGTTCCAAATGTATAAAAGATCTAAAAAGATCTAAACCCTTTGATTACTGGATTGGTGGACCGATGACTGCGAATTCATACCACAAATTGTGTTTTATTCTCTCTCTCCGGTAAGCTATAAGGTATAAATCAATTCTGACGAGTTTCCTCAGTAAGTTTATAAGCTTACTTCAATATTTATAGGGCATAAATGTAAGCTTATGTAGTTATTGAGTACCCTGCGAGCAAAGATTCCTTTAAGCTTACATGTACATGTAACTCGACGAAATTGGTCAAAGTCATACTGAGTAAGAGACTAGAGAGGGAAGCAAAAGGAATCTCTGTTTGAATGGTACTTTAATAGCGACGACTGGCGAAATTATTTAAGCTAAGCCACGAGTCGTTGTAAATATAATACATCAGACAATAATAGGTCAGATAATAAGTTACATGTACATGTACTTACATTTTCGATCGATAACAGAACGATATCCCGCTATTTATATCGCAAAAGTGAACTTTAGTGACGCCAAGTAACTCCATGTGTTGTCAGAGCTCAGAGCATTCTCAAACGAGAATCATTTCAACGAGAATTCAAACAAAAATCCTCGCGCATTCACTGAACTACAACTCAAGCAAAATGGCGGCTGCTTGACAAATTCAAATTACTTTTCCAGCCAATCACATACCAAATATGGTAAATAGGAATGGTAAACGGCCAGCCCCAGGGCTCTCTCTTCTCGCTATTTCAAAATGGCGGACGCTTGGGAGAAGACGTAGCTAAGCAGTCTCGATCTACATTTTCGCGGATATCGTTTGGAATTTTACAGTTTATTTCTGGGAATCTATTTTGCAAGATCAAGTTAAAGGTAAATACTACTTATCGTTAAGGTTATTAGAGTGGTTTCTCGAGTAATAGACAGTAAGAGACTCTGTTTTCCAACCGTCATTTTTCTTACAATACAATACTGAACACTTCAATTAAACGTCACTTGTATAAAAACCTCCAATACAATACAATGATGTATTTTAATTTAAGTTTACATGTACACCAACATATTACCACTTACCGATCAAACATCTTGTCAACATCCTCGTGGGTACAAATGTATGTCCTACATTTTTTTTTGTGTAGCTACATGTACATGTACCATGAAGAAATCACAGTGTTCGGGCCCCGTGTTCTTGTGGAGTTGTGGCAGTATAAAGAAATGTAAGACTTATGTGAAAATATATAAACTATATTTTTGAGAGTAATCTATAAGTAAAAGCTTTGAAACTCACATGGAGTGTTGCTTGTTGTGTTATTTTGCCCTGGTAGTGGTTTCAGCTCTTGGACCACATGCACTACCACCAGGTGAGTTTCAAAGCTTTTACTTATAGAAAATATATAGTTTATATATTTTCACATACATCTCTTTATAACTGCCACAAGAACAGAGCTTGGGCTTCCTGTGAGGAAACTCACCTTGAATATTTAATTATTTGGCCTTCATATTGTAAGCTAATTAAGCTTAAGTTACATGTATTTATAAAATATGGAGTTCAAATCAAACCAGTATTGCAACACCATGTAGGAAGTTGTGAACAAATTGTTTTTTTTTATTCTCTCTCCAACAGTTGTCTACATGTAGCTGCAAATAAAGTATATCTGGAAGTTTATCCATCTTTCAGCTCCATCGACAAAATATTGATGGCCAAATTTGAATCATGTGGATGTTGAAAGAGGTCTAAGTAGCCTTTACATGTACAATGTAGGTTGTCGACCATGGTTGAGGATGTCTGTAAGTTGACATGCATTGGCGTAGGCATAAGCAATCACAGTGAGCCTTTGAAGAAATAGCTTGGCCTGGTCCATACCATCTTGTACATGTACAAGGCAAGCAAATTTTTCAGGGTTGGATTTTGCTTTTTCTTGGTGCTTATAGTGTGACTTTCGCTAGGACAATATAACAATAAAACACAGTAATCTATTCAAAGTACTAAGCAATAATTACAGTGGAACCTCCCATAAGCAGACACCCTTGGGACCAAGTGTAGGGACCCTCTATACATGTAAAAGCAATTTTAGTGGATAAAGATCAAACAGTAAACACATTGCACATAAAATAGAACCTGAGATTTGTACTCGGGTATTAATAATTATTATACTGAAACTATTTTGAATAGAATGTGTACACTGCCAACTTATACAATTATCATTTTTTTCATTTATTAGTTCTCAAGACTTAGAAATCCAGCCTTTTCGTTCTATTTAAAAATATGCCATGCCTCAATTCTATTGTTTAATGTCAGTTTTGAAATCCAGACCAAGACCTACATTTTTAAAGCCGGGGGCAGCTTTGATGAATACACAAATGTCTTCCATTAAAACAATAGAATTGGGGCATGGCTGGTTATTAAACCGGTTGAAAACCACAGGCTCGGGCTTTCATTGAACTTCAAGACCTCGGGCTATGCGCTCGGTCTTGCAGTTCAATGAAAGCCAGAGCCCATAGTTTTGAACCTTTATATAACATTGTTTTCTTATCACATTTATCCTATAATTGGTCAAGAAAATATAAATAGGAACTTTTAGCTCTTTCATGTTGGTCTTCAGTAATACACCAGGCCCCGGTTGCACGAAAGGTGAATAGCGCTATCCACCGGATAAGTCCTATCCAACGGATAAAACTGATGCAGTTATCCAATAAATTTTATCCGTTGGATAGGACTTATCCGGTGGATAGCGCTATTCACCTTTCATGCAACCGTGGCCAGATATGGAAATTTCTGAACACATTTTCTGGAAATTTCTGAACACATTTTCACATGTTCTGCCTGGTCAGTTTTCAGTTATTTACCACATGCAAAAGATATGTCTGTAGAAATTTCTGTACACATTTTGAGCTCTAACCAGGCCAGTAAGTCTTTTTACTTACCAGATATAGAGAAAATGTCTGCAGAACTTTCCAAAGACTCTTTGACTTCTGCTCGGTTGGTTTACTACAGTAATTTACCAGATATAGACAAAAAGTCCACAGAAATTTCCGAAGACTTTTTGAGCTCTGCTCAGTTGGTATATAGTATTTTACCAGATATAGATAAAAAGTCCGCAGAAATTTCCGAACACTTTTTGAGCTCTGCTCAGTTGGTATACAGTATTTTACCAGATATAGACAAAAAGTCCGCAGAAATTTCCGAAGACTTTTTGAGCTCTGCTCAGTTGGTATATAGTATTTTACCAGATATAGATAAAAAGTCCGCAGAAATTTCCGAAGACTTTTTGAGCTCTGCTCAGTTGGTATACAGTATTTTACCAGATATAGACAAAAAGTCCGCAGAAATTTCCGAAGACTTTTTGAGCTCTGCTCAGTTGGTATAGTATTTTACCAGATATAGACAAAAAGTCCGCAGAAATTTCCAAAGACTTTTTGAGCACTGCTCAGTTGGTATATAGTATTTTACCAGATATAGATAAAAAGTCCGCAGAAATTTCCGAAGACTTTTTGAGCTCTGCTTAGTTGGTATACAGTATTTTACCAGATATAAAGAAAAAGTCTGCAGAAATTTCCGAAGACTTTTTGAGTCCTGTTTAGTTCAGAAATCAAATCAGTGGTCACAATCACTTATCAGACTGCTGAAAATGTCTGTATAATATTTAATGTAAAATTGTTGGGTTTTGGTAATAAACACATATAAGAGACTGATTGTTTACCATTTTTTAAGAAAATGGCAAATTCCAATGATGCATACCCTAATATTTACCATATTTTCTCTACTTCAGAATATCGGTACTTAAAAAATAACATGTTTTAGACCTTCCGACGCTTACGCTGGATATCTCCTCTACAACCATTCCAATCATTCTACAAAGAAAACACAAATAAAGCATTTATTCACTCAACGAACAAGAACAGACTGATCAGACACCGACGGCAAAAAGTGCTTGTTTTGAATTACAGTTCTGATATCCAAATTGGCAAAAACAGGAATCCCATGTGAAGTGTTACGATAAAAGATGACTTAAAAATAACGGAAGTCTTGAAAAGTGCCAAAATTCGTAATTATATTTGCATACTATTGTAGCTGCGCATTGTTGTGCATATTTGTCGCTCATTACGTTACGCATGGAATTATTTCGACCAATCAAATAGGCCTTGTGCATAATGACGTATTGTGACTACAACTACCAGAATGCTTTGCGCATCTTCTTTTGTGAGATAATTAGTACCCTTTGTCTTAGTGAATTGTGAACTGTTTTTATAAAATAATTTAAATGGTATGCGCGCTCTGATTGGCTGATCCGCCGTGTTTCATTTGCCTGTGAAAACATGGAAATGACGTAACGACCTGCCAGATTAATGGCAAATTCATCGACTTTTTGACCTAAAACTAATTTTGTTTTCAGTGTACGACATTTTCATTAGCAAAATTTACTAAATGTTCAAAACTTTGGAATTAACTTACTTGAATAACAGAATGCTAGTGATCCAGCTAAAAAAAAACGTCTTGTTTTGACGAAAATCAGCTCGATGATATGAAAACCGGTTGTATGAATACCTCGCGTAAACAAGCTTGGAAATATGATGAAATAATGTGTTCGCCCAGGCACTCAATCCAAGCAGCAAAAACAACTGAAGGAAGCAGACTACTTCTCAGCAATGCACAAAATCCCAAACAGTCGGCTTAGCGAGATTTTTTCAAACACGAACCTTGCTCCATCGGTTCAGTCCACGTTTCGTTCAGCCGCCGACTGTCACTGAGAACCACGATCACAAATAGTCGACGTGTTTGCTTTCAAAAAGAACTATTTCCTCCACTTTTGTATTCAAGCTGCTCTTTTTAACACAATATGTATAACTGTTAACTTTTCGCTTGGTTTTAAACTTGATTTGAGGTTAAATCATAATTAAAATGACACATTTTCTTGCCCACAGTTTGCCGGTTCAAACACTCGCCAAAAAAAATCATATCAAAGTCACATATATTGAGCTTTCTGATTGGTTGGTGCAATGTATTGAGAATTACGATTTAGGATTTATGTTTTTTCGTCTGTTTATCTTTTGTTTTTGTACTTTATTTCGAAAAAATAATTATTTTATAAAAGAAATGAAGTACGTTTTCCGTGTTTTCATGCTCTCATGAAAACCTCGGTACGTTTGGGAGAATTCTCGAGCAGGTCCAAACACTCGACTACGTCTCGTGTTTGGACTGATCTGCTCTCGAATTCGGCTCCCAAACGTACCTCGGTTTTCATGAGAGCATGAAAACACGGAAGACGTACTTCATTTCTTAAATTAAACATTACTTGGCAGCTAAAACTGGATTACGTAATTTACAATTGAATGAATTACCTTACGAGCGAATAATCTATAAAAAAAAGAAAATTCGCAAAGCATTCTGGTAGTTGTAGTCACATTACGTCATTATGCATAAGGTCAATTTAGGCTTGAGAGTTGAGACGTCTTTTACCAGAGCCTTCGATTTTTCGTTAGAAAGCTGAGAAGGGTCTGGGGACGAGAATGATCGATGGAACGGGTTGTTCTGCTTCTTATATTACAATAATATGCAAAGAGAATTATGAATTCGAAATTTTGGCACTTTTTAAGTCTTTCGTAAAACTTATAAATACTTAGATTTTAGCCAAAGAACTACAAGGAACAATTTCAGAGAAGTGGTAAAACCTTGGACAGCAGTAGACATCGCAGCGTGACTTTTTGTGACTCGTTGCGTGACTCTGTAAAACATGCATGCGTAATTAGATTGACTTCGATATTCATGTCAAGTAGATTTTTTCTTCTATATTGACGATACTCGAGCAGGAAAGCGTAAAAATAGCCAAGAACTAAAGTTCAATAGTTAATGAACATTTGTGATGCATTTATATTTTACAAAGAACGTTCCAAAGAACAGATTTTCGTGTTTTCTTAGCACGCTAAGTTGGGCAACGTAACTCGCCGTATCGATTTCACAAACTCAACTGCGATAAAATCAACAATATAAACTTACGAGTCTTGGCCTTACATACTTTCGGACAGAAAAATTACAAGCCACCAAATAACACTTCGAAGTCTATACTAAAAAACTATTGGAAGGTTTATAAAATCAATATCTTGTGGGACACAAATTAAGCTCACATTGTGCAAAGTTTGCAATGATGTGATTCATTTGTTTACTGGCTCGTCGACCCCGTGTCTTCGTTCGAGTTGATGGCGATTTGAAATCCATCAAACATGGAGTGACGCCTCGTGAACAACATGACTGTTGCCATGGTTTCGATCTATGTACCAATCGAACTTCCTGTGACCGGGATGGACTGGAACTACCACAGGTAACCCAAGTAATAATTTAAAATCAGATTACCCATGATCTGATCCGCGGGGCAGTGACCATCCCTCTTCTGCTCGTTCACCATATTGGCTGTATATAAAGCTCGTTCGTTCGACTACATACAGAAATGAATGGTTTCTCCGTTGTGTCTGTTTGTTCTGGTAAGTATTTGAGTATTGAATACGACTGTCGTGTGTATCTATTGAGTGTTAAATGTAGCTTTAGTCGAGTCACGGTACTATAAAACTTTATGCCGAAAAGAAAGCATTTTAGTTAAGGCGGTGTGACAGTAGCATTACGGTGTCCTAACCACATCACGGTAGACAAATACATAATCAATCTAAGCATTAATTCTCAAACAAATGGCGCGCCATAGTAACAATTACAAGATGTCGTGATGTTATTTTAATCATTATCGTGTTAAAACACAGGCATCGAATGCTGGACATTTTTTTATTAAAAACGTCTGTTTACGTCGATATGTTGCGATGCTACATTCAAATACAAACTCTGTACACAGCGCAAGGACCTGCTAGCATAACAACTACATCATGCCGCTGTATTTACGTAGGGCGGCTTCGCAAGTATATGTCACGCGAACGCTCTTCAATAACAATAGTCGCTGTTAAAGTCACGACACCGGTATTAAAGGACTTTATAGGGTAGCACTGATTTTACACCACCATGTCTGTGTCACTGTGTCACTGATAGGTACCGTGAAGTAGGTCTTTATCAATTCATTCACCCGAAATCTGCTCTGTTTTATACCGAGAAGAACACTAAGAACACTAAATAAAAATGTGGTGCTCGTCGGTGCCAAGCTCCTTGTACTCCAGCGAGAGCGTGAATGTATTGTGTTTCTAAGCTGCTCGCCTTGCTTATATTTCATGAATTTAAACCATGTTAAGCTTAAGATTCATTCAATTCACTCTCTGATTCAATCAGTTTCTATCTATCTATCTATGATTGCATGACAAAGCTCGTTGAAGCACCTCTGCATTTATAGAGTAACCCGATATGTCGTGCATAATTTAATTTTTGCGATCGACTTTTGTTTTTTAATACTCACATCCTTGACACGATGTCCAAAGATCAAAATGATTCACGAGATCGACGATGCAAGATCGTATTACTTTATAGTAGGGTCAAACGTCGAACCTCTCGTATGCCGTACCTAATTACATGCAATTCAGGTCGACCCAAATAATTAACTAGAATCTGCCGCACCAAACTGAGTCAGACGCCGCTCTTTTGTAGAACTTAATTCAACAATTATGTACGGCACATGACAGGTTCGACGTTTGACCCTGGCCTTACATGCAATAATGTGCACAATGTTGCATCGTGTGTCTACATACAATTATGTACGGCACATGACAGGTTCGACGTTTGACCCTAGCCTTACATGCAATAATGTGCACAATGTTGCATCGTGTGTCTACATACAATTATGTACGGCACATGACAGGTTCGACGTCTGACCCTGGCCTTACATGCAATAATGTGCACAATGTTACATCGTGTTTCTACATACAATTAGGTACGGCACATGACAGGTTCGACGTCTGACCCTAGCCTTACATGCAATAATGTGCACAATGTTACATCGTGTTTTTACCTTGATATTATTATGCACACTTAGCTTAACAATCGTTAATGGAATTGGAAAAGTTGTTTAACAGAAACCATGCAAACTGACACTTTTGATTTGATTGATTAATTAATTAATTGAATGAATGATTAATTGTATCGCTGATAGCCCGTAGCCGGCCCTGGAGAGGAGGGCATTGGAGAGGAGGAGTGGAGGAGTGGAGGAGAGGGCGAGGGGGATTGGGGAGGAGGGAAGGGAAGGTGCTCTCCCTCCCCCGTCTCCTTCCCAATCCCCCCTCATCCTCTTCTTCCCCTTCCCCTCTCATTCCCAATCCGCCCTCATCCTCTTCTTCCACTTCCTCTCTCCTTCCCAATCCCCCCTCATCCTGTTCTTCCACTTCCCCTCTCCTTCCCAATCCCCCCTCATCCTCTTCTTCCCCTTCCCCTCTCCTTCCCTTCCCCTCCCCCAGAGCCGACCACGCATTCTATCGTTGATTAATTGGTTGATTGGATGGTTGATTTGTTGATTGATTGATTGATGTCATTGACTGATTGATTGATTGGATTGATTTGTTGATTGATTGATTGATTGTTTGATTGATTGATTGATTGATTGATTGATTGATTGATGTCATTGACTGATTGAATCAATTGTTGATTGGATGATTGATTGATTGATTGATGTAATTGATTGTTTGATTGATTGATTTTCATGCCTTTGTTTTGTATTACTTTTTAGTATTGTTCATCTTTGAATTCATCATCTTTTCATCCGCCAACAGTAAGTAGACTAAGTACTAGTTGTACATAAGCCAGAAACTACACCAGAATATTCGCTGTACTGTAACCACAATCCTTTGCAAACTACACCAGAATATTCGCTGCACTGTAACCACAATCCTTTGCAAGAACTAAACACGTGACCTCTGCTTTATTAATGAAGCAAGTAGTCCAAGGACTCAGCAAAGACCAAAACAACGTATTTTTTTGGGGTAACTATATTTCGGCTAGCCAGACTAGCCTTCTTCAGGGTAAGGAGAGATTTACAAATGGTGAATACAAAATATAGTTACCAAAAAAATATACGTTGTATTGGTCTTTCCTGAGTCCTTGGACTACTTGCTTCATTTAACATTGTTTTTGACCATTTAGATCTATACATTAGATCCAACGTTTTCTGGCAGGATACTCGTACACGGCTTTTGCTACTTCTCAAGTCTGCCTTATTCTATTTCTGACTTTTTCTAACCTCGTTTTTCCAATGTGTATGTACAGCAGTAAAATACCATACATTTCTTAGTTTAATTTTGTTCTTATCTTACAGACTGCAGTAGCCCATCAAATCTGACAGCGGAAACAGGTCTTTCGAAGTATCTGACCAGCCCGAACTACCCCAATAAATACCCTGAATCAGTGAACTGCACATGGCGCATTACTGCCCCCGCTGGATACCTCGTGCAGTTGATATTCACAGATTTTGATACTTATAAGGGGTACGCACTATCCTGTATCTCCAATAGTCTGAATATTTACGATTCACACAGTGAGTTCGTGAACCTGGTCGGCAAGTACTGTGGTAGGACTCTACCAGCTGATGTAGTGTCTAGTGGCAGATATCTCTATCTGACATTTTCAAATACATCTATTACAATGAAAGGCTTTCGTATTGAGTATAAAGCTGTGAAGAAACCTGGTAAGAACCTCTATTAACCGACCATGAACCTCTATTAACCGACCATGAACCTCTATTAACCGACCATGAACCTCTATTAACTGACGATGGAATTATAATTGAGCGTGCTAACACTGAGCGTCTTCTGTCAAGTAGTACAGCGTTGTCTACCAACTTGATATTTTCGTTTCAGCTGAAGACTTCACAGTGTGTTCACCATTGAACTCCAAGAGCACTAACAACAAGATCGATGTAAATTCATCTAGTAGCTCTCAATACATCCAAAGCCCCTTGTACCCCAATAAATACCCCAGCAACATGGTATGTACTTGGCACATTACTGCGTCATCCAATACAAAGAGAATTCGACTGAATATAACGTACATTAACATTGGTACTGTAGACAGTATTCTTGACACATGTCCATATACTGGCGATCCTGATATATTGGTGATATATGATGGCATCACTCCAGTGTTCTACAATGCTATGAAGCAAGTAGCATGCATACCAGACATTGAATCGTCTATATATTCAGTGACATCGACAGGTCGGTACATGGTGGTTCAATTTAAGACCAACAACGACAACTATTTTGTTTATAGTAGTAAAACAGGATTTCAAGCTAAATACATCGAGTTTGATTCACCCACTACGCCCGTTCAAGGTAAGAAAACTTTTTAAAATGTATAAAAAGAAAAACCAAAACAACGTGGGTAATAAAATGTTTGATTGATATTTCGACAAACTAGTCTTCATCAAGTACAAATGGATGGTTTACTATATAAAGCTAATTAATTCAATTTAACTTTTCAAACCTCGCTTTTCTGATGGATATACCAGGGGCGGATCCAAGGGGGGTGGGCATGGGGGGCCGGTGGCCCTCCTCTTCCCCCCCCCCCCCCCCCCCCCCCCTTGAGTTGGGCCCGATACATATTCGCCCATGTCTCCCCACCATTTGATGCCCAGAATGGATGGAAATTGCATTTTCGAGCTTCTAGATTTCAAATTTTTCTGGTGGGCGTTACTTAGTAGTTTATATTTGTTATCATCTTATATAATTACAGGTTGTGGCCTATCAAATCTGACAGCGGAAACAGGACTTGCGAAGTATCTGACCACCCCGAACTTCCCTGATAACTACCCTGGATCATTGAACTGCACATGGCGCATTACTTCCCCTGCTGGGCACCTCGTGCAGCTGATATTCACAGATTTTGATACGCTTAGGGATCAGGGGTCCTTGAGATCCTGTAAATACTCCGATAGTCTGAATATTTACGATTCACACAGTGAGTTCGTGAACCTGGTCGGCAAGTACTGTGGTAGTACTGTACCAGCTGATGTAGTGTCTAGTGGCAGGTATCTCTATCTGACATTTTCAGGTGTATTTTATGCTACAAGGAAAGGCTTTCGTATTGAGTATAGAGCTGTGAAGAAACCTGGTAAGAACCTCGACTCTATGAACCTCTATGAACCGACTATGAACCTCTATTATAACCGACCACGAACCTCTATTAACCGACCACGAACCTATATTAACCAACCATGAACCTCTATAAACCGACCACGAACCTCTATTAACCGATCATGAACTTCTATTAACCGATCATGAACCTCTATTAACCGTTCATGAACCTATATTAACCGATCATGAACTTCTATGAACCGACCATGAACCTATATTAACCGACCACGAACCTAAACCGACCATGAACCTCTATTAATCGGCCATTAACCTCTATTAACCGACCATAAACCTTTATTAACCGAAGAGCACCGCTGGATTCTCGAGCATGATATCCTCTAGGATGGCCACCTCACATGGCAGCCTCCATGGCCTCCTTGATTTTTATCAAGACGGATATATATTTGGATACTTACGATTCATTTGGATCGATTGAGCGTCTTCTGTCAAGTAGTACAGCGGTGTCTACCAACTTGATATTAGAATATTGATACGATATTAATCAATTGCAATTGCTTTTCAGCTGAAAACTTCACAGTGTGTTCACCATTTAACTCCAAGAGCACTAACAACAACATCGATGTAAAATCATCTAGTAGCTCTCAATACATCCAAAGCCCCTTGTACCCCAATAAATACCCCAGCAACATGGTATGTACTTGGCAAATTACTGCATCATCCAATACAAAGAGAATTCGACTAAATATAACGTACATTAACATTGGTACTATCAGTGTTAATGTAAGCAGTGGTGTAACTGTCCTATGTCCATATGCTGGTGATCCTGATATATTACTGATACGTGATGGCATCAATGCAGGGGGCTCATTACTGAAGGAAGTAGCATGCGAACGAGGCTACTATGATTCGCCTATATATTCAGTGACATCGACAGGTCGGCACATGTGGGTTCAATTTAAGACCAACAACGACAACTATTTTGTTAATAGTAAAGCAGGATTTCAGGCGAAGTACATTGAGTTTGATTCACCCACTCCGCCCGTTCAAGGTATGAAAACTGGGGCTTTCTCAGTATATCACCGTCCTGAATTCCTGAAAATTTGAATAACAATAGTTCATATTGTTGTATGCCTCGTTCTACAAAGAGTTCTTGATTTGAATAACAAAGGTTTTTCAGGATAGTGATATACTGAGAAAGAGCCAGAAAACTTTAAAAAATGTATAAAAAGAAAAACCTAAACAACGTCGGTAAAAAGACATAAACCGCTTTTCCTCGTAGAAACTTTAGAAAAGAAGGCAATAATCTTTGTTACAGAAAAACATGGCGGCTCAGTAATTTTACCCAGTAATCCTCTGCGCGCATAAACCGCATTTCCTCGTACATAGGAATGTTTTGAACGTCAAATTTATGCAAAATTATATGACTTTTATCGAGATAAAGTCTGCTATTCATTCCCATGAAGGCATCAAAAAACAATACAAATTATACTTGCTGGATAGCCAGTCATTAAAAATAATAATATTTTATTGTAACTTGTAAATATATATATATTATTTTTATTTTTATTTATTTTGTCTTCTTCTTCTTTAAATAAGTTTTATCTTCTTTTTTCATATCACAAATGCACTAGTTATATATACCATATGAAGATACTGTCTTCTTTTCTCCCTCATTTACTCTCAAAGTAGGTATAGTGGTCAACTAGAAAGCCTTTGCTACTTTGACCACTACGCACTAGACATGTCATAGATACAATTCCTAAATTTAGTTTTTTTTTTAGCTTTTGTTTATAAAACTACATACATCTGTTTTCAAAAACGTTGTCCATTTACAAAATACAAAATAGTAAAATAGTAAAAAAGGAATTAATTAGAGAAACAAAAGAAATGCACTCAAGCAGAACTCTGGCTCATTGTTTCTCTAATCAATTCCTTTTTTGCTATTTTACTATTTTGTATTTTGTAAAATGACAACGTTTTTGAAAACAGGTGTATACAGCTAATCCAGAAAACGTTGTCGGCGATCGACTTCAAGCGTACGCGACTAGACCGAAAAGGAGTATGGGTAAATATCAATGCTTCTATAAATACACTATCAAAAAGGAACGTCTCTCACGGAATATGAATCATTTCACAAATAGAAGATGGCTTTCTATGTTCTACACAAAAATGATGTACGCCTGAGCTCTTGAAATACTAGCAAGTGGATGCACAAGCGATAGCGAGTGCATTCAGTCAGCTGCATTTCAAGAGCTCCGAAGTGCATCCATAGAAAGCCATCTTCTATTTATTTTATATTATAAAAAGTCGCAAATTATGGAGTTTTTCACTGGAAAAGACCAATATTCTGAAGTTATTGTAAACGTTCGAGTTAATTAATATTCAACATGAGTTTATGTAAATTAGATAATGACATTCCAGCGTGCAGCGCGCGAACTTCAACTAAAATTGTATTCAAAAACACAACAGAATCCTCAACTTCCTTGCCATTTTGTTCACCATCTGCTTCTGTTTCCTTGTTTTAAAACGCGTAGGCATACATTTACAGATTCACCTGTCATTGTCACCAAATACGAAAAGCATGCAAGCCGATTATCATATCTACCCATACTCCTTTTCGGTCTAGTCGCGTAGGCTTGAAGACGATCGCCGACAACGTTTTCTGAATTAGCTGTATACTGTATAAACTAAATAAGTGCTAAATAAGGACTTGAACATACAGGTTCTTTGATCTATCCAATGCTTCTTCGTTGCAGATAAAGAAGGCTACAAAGTGCCATTGATCATTAGCTTCTGTACAATTGCTGGATTAATTGTTGTGGGTTGCATAATATATCAATGCAAGCGTTCACGTACTCGCCGCAGTTCCAACTCGACCATACCACATATCAAACTCACTGAAACATAAATCCCTAATTAGTTTCCATGCAGGGAGGGAGGGAGGAAGGATGGATGGATAGGTGGATGGATGGATGGGTGGGAGGGAGGATGATGGATTGATGGGTGGGTGGGTTTGGATGGATGGATGGATGGGAGGGAGGATTGATTGATCGTATATGGATGGATGGATGGGTGAGGATGATGGATGGATTGATGCATAGCATGGATGGGTGGGATGGATGGATGGATGGGTGGGATCAGGGAGGGAGAATTGATGGATGCACGGATGGATGGGCGAGAGGAAGGATGGATGGGTGGATGGATAGATAGATAGATAGATGTGTGTGGAGGGAGGATGGATGAATGGATGGATGGATGGGTGGGATCAGGGAGAAAGGATGGATGGATGGATGGATGGATGGGAGGGAGGGAGGGAGCATGGATGGATGGGTGGGAGGGAGAGAGGGAGGATGGATAGGTGGATGGGTTGGTGAGAGGGAGGATGATGGATGGATGGATCAGATGAGTGGTTGGGTTTGGGTTTGGGTGGATGGATGGGTTGGTGGATGGATGGATGGATGGATGGGAGGGAGGGAGGATGGAAGGATGGATGGATAGGTGGATGGATGGATGGATGGATGGATGGATGGATGGATGGATGGATGGATGGATGGATGGATGGATGGATGGATGGATGGGAGGGAGGATGGAAGGATGGATGGATAGGTGGATGGATGGATGGACGGATGGATGGATGGATGGATGGTTGGGTGGGTTGGTGTGTGGTTGTATGGAATGGACGGTCTTTGGATAGAAATGTAAATGAATGAGTTGCCATTTACCAGGCCCCTCTCCTTTGTTCCCGTTCGCAAAGCTTTCTGGGTATGCCATCTGGCAAGCAAAGGAGTACAGCAACCCAAATGAGCTCTACATACTTCCTTACAAACAAGTGGGAAATTGTAGGCATCGATAATGGAACAAACGCTAAAGCATTTTATAACATAACTTCTATTAAATATGTTTATCCTCTGGCTGACAAACCCAAAAACCCAAAGAGGACTGGTGACTGGCAACTCCAGTATTACGGGTGTTAAAATCAGCTGTTAAAAGGTTCTTCATGGAACTCGGCGTTTTTAAGGACTTTTAACAGCTGTTTGATTAACTGAGGGGCAAAACTGCACCATGCATTATGCAGTTACCGTACCTAATATTGATAGAGCTTTTGTGTATAAATAAAGTTATTACATTACATTTCCCCCCCACCCACTCCCCCTTTCCCCCATTACTCATCCTCATGCGCTTCAATCTAAGCAACGATGGAATGGTTTGGACCTTTGGATAAAATCGTCTTTTAAATAGTTATTCATGCATGTATCCGGCGATTCCGAAAATTCGAGATATGCGGTGATTAACCCTAACCCTGGAAATAATATTTTGACACTGCAGGCTTGAAATTAATACATGAGATGGATTCGTGAGAAGTAGAAGCCTCTCCCCGCCTCCAACTCGTCCCCATTCTCCACGCGTTCGGGTCTAACGAATCTCGGCGCGACTGATTTTGGAGGGAAAAGGACGGACTGTTCACGGTCTATTTGAGACAGGCTTGAAAATACTTGAGACGAGTCTAATAGCTTTTTTATAACCACAAGTCAATTATCAATAAAAAATATGGGTAGAGTTTATAGTATGACATAGATTGATTGGCATACATGCACAGAGGGTTTGGGCTTCCTGTGGACATAGCTCTTCAACTTCGTCTCACTTCGAACAGTACATGTTTTGCGTTTGTCCCACTCACAAAAGTGTTGAAAAAATCAGGAAAAAAGAAAAAATTCGCCTGATAAAGTGAATTAATCACAACAATTCTACTGACTATGCTTGAAAATCTATACCCTATCACAAACTAAAATTGAAAGTTCGTGACTTTGAAGCTAAGAATTTTTATTTTGCCGCTACGATCATTTATGAAACATTAGAGATTCTTCAAATGCTCGTAAAAATGCAAAAAGAATGATAAATACTTGGTTCGCTGTAAAAAAAACATACCATATCCCAGACCTGAGAAGCTCGAAAACCATACTCTATCGGGCGGCACTTACCCGTATAACTTATATATGGGATTTCCAAAAGGCGTGATAGCACTACTAATGTTGAACATATTTTCAACTAAAAGACAACAATTTTTAGCTTGCAAGACATGTTTCGACATACTCAAAAATTGTTGTCTTTTATTTGAAAATATTATATATGTGAGTATTCCCCGGGCTCTGTGAGCTCCTTTCTTCAAGACGGTTTGACGTCATCAACTGAATAATTTTAATTTTAAATTTTACCCATGATTCTCCGCGGGGTAGTGACCATCGGGTGTTGCAGTTGATGTAATATATTCATAAAAATATAATGAATAACACATAAAACAATAGATAGAACGACAATAGAATACAATAGATTATATGAATATATATTCTGCCCTCTTCGATGCAGCGCCACAGGAAACCCATCTGATAGAGTTTTAGTATTTTAGTATTTTAGTAGTTTATCCCAGTGACCATCCTCTTCTGCTCGTTCGCCATATTGGAAAACTAGTGACTCGTTCGTTCGACTACATACAGAAATGAATGGTTTCTCCGTTGTGTCTGTTTGTTCTGGTAAGTGTATATGAGTAATGAATACGACTGTCGTATCATAAGGCGGTATGTATCTATCGAGTGTAGTGTAGCCATATGTTTAGTCGTCGGTCATGTACGCTGGTAGGAGCACGTTATTAAAAGAAGACACTGTAAAAAAAAAGAAAAAAAACTCAGCCCTCTTTAAAGTGATCTCGTTGAAAGAATTGAGTTGAAGCTTCTAAAAAGTTCAGAGCAAAACCGTGAAAAAATCACGAGATAAAATTTGATTCAGGAAACTCAAGGCTCTTGAAATAGACATCCTGAGATTAACCCTAACTCCAGATCGAGAGCAAACAATGAGGAAATACTTTCTTGTACATACAAGTGCAGTGTAGTGTATAGACCAGAGAGCTCGTTTGAGCTTAAGATTGTTTTGCAAGAAAGAATATCTATTTTTGAATCTGTCTTTTGCCAAGTTTTCTAGGACCTTATGTACATCACAGCCAAAAAACGCTTGGCTAAGTTAAGACAATTACAAGATGTCGTGGCATGATGTTATTATTAACGCGTTCAGCCGAGCATCGCGTACTGGACACGCCTGTTTGTGTTTACGTCGATATGTTTTCAAATACAACAAACCTGTACACAGCACAAGGACCTAACACGCATTAACAACTGGTCAATCTTCATATATGGTACATTCAAATACAAACTCTGTACCAGCACAAGACCTACTACAATAACAACTGTCAATCCTTCATAGATGGTACAACAATTCAATAACAAACTCCGTACACCTCACAAGACCTACAAGCATAACAACTGGTCACTCCTTCATATATGTACATTCAAATACAAACTCTGTACACCAGCACAAGGACGTACAAACAAACACTGGTCAATTCCTTCATATATGGTACATTCAAATACAAAACTCGTACACGACACAGGACCTTCTAAGCATAACAACTGGTCAATCCTTCATAAGGGTACATTCAATACAAACTCTGTAACAGCACAAGACCTCTAGCATAACCTGGTCATCCTGCATATATTGGTACATTCAAATACAAACTCTTACAAGCACACGGACCATCAAGCATAACACCTGGCCAATCCTTCATATATGGTACATTCAATACAAACTCTGTACAGACAGCACACGGACCTACTAGCATAACCACTGGTCAATCCTTCATATTATGGTACATTCAAATCAAACTCTGTACACAGCCCCGACCTACTAGCATAACAACTGTCATCCTTCATATATGGTACTTCATATACAAACTCTGTACACAGCCAAGGACCGACAAGCATAACACTGGTCATCCTTCATATATGGTACATTCAAATACAAACTCTGTACACAGCACAGGACCTGCTAGGCATAACAACTGGTCAAATCCTTCATATATGGTACATTCAAATACAAACTCTGTACACAACACAGGACCTGCTAGCCTAACAACTGGTCCATCCTTCATAAATATGTGTAATTCAAGCAAATCTCAAACTCTGTAAAACGCACAAGACCTGCTAGCATAACATACTGTTCAATCCTTCTATATGGACATTCAATACAAACTCTGTACACAGCAACAAGCCTACAATCATAACACTGTCAATCCTTCATAGAATGGTACTTCAATACAAACTCTGACACAGCACAAGGACCTACAAGCATAACACCTGGTCCATCCTTCATCTATTGTACTTTCAAATACAACTCTGTACAAACACAAGGAACCTGCTATCATAAGCACTGTCCCTCCTTCATATATGTACATGCCAAATACAACCTGTACACGCACAAGGACCTGCTAGCATAACAACTGGTCCATCCTTCATCTATGGTACATTCAAATACAACCTGTACACAGCACAAGGACCTCAGCATCACAACCGGTCAATCCTTCTAGATGGTACATTCAAATACCAACCTGTACCCAAGCACAAGGACCTTTACTACATAACAACTGGTCAATCCTTCTATCAGTCTTGGTCATTCAAAGACAAACTCTTTAGGGCACAGCACAAGGTACCTACAAGCATAACACTGGTCAAGGGGGTCCTCATATATGGTACAGTTCAAATACACAACTCTGTACACAGCACAAGGACCCTAGCAAGCATAAACAACGGTCAAATCCCTTCATACATATGGTACGATTCAAGGATACAAAACTCTGTACACAGCCCAAGGACCTTACTAGCATAACAACTGTTTCAATCCTTCCCTATACGGGGTACATTCAATACAACTTCTGGTACACAGCCCAAGGACCTACAGCTAACAACTGGGGTCAATCCTTCAGATATGGTACATTCAATACAAACTCTGTACACAGCAACAAGGACCTGCTAAGCATAAAAACCTGGTCAAATCCTTCATATTGTACATTCAAAACAAACTCTGTACACAGCACAAGGACCTACAATCCATAAACAACTGGTCATCCTTCATAAATATGGGTACTCAGGGGGGTGGGGGTCAAATACAAAACTACTGTACACAGCACGCAAGGACCTACAAGCATAACAACTGGTCAATCCTTCAATATATGGTACATTCAAATAAAACATCTGTACACAACACAAGGACCCTGCTAGCATAACACTGGTCAATCCTCATATATGGTAACTTCAAAGACAAACTCTGTCACAGCACAAGGACCTGCTAGCATAACAAACGGTCAATCCCGTCATATATTGGTACACTTCAAATACACACTCTGTACACGAGCAACAAGACCTACAAGCATAACAACTGGTCAATCCTTCATATAGGGTACATTCCAAATACCAAACTCTGGACACACACAAGACCATACAGCATAACGACTCTGGCAATCCTTCATATCGTATGGTACAATTCAATACAAACTCTGTACAACAGCACAAGGACCGTCAAGCTAACAACTGGTCAATCCTTCATATATGGTACATTCAAAATGAAACTCTGTACACAGCACAAAACCGGAGACCTACAAGCATAACACCTGGTCAATTCCTTCATATATGGTACAATTCAAATACAAACCTGTACCAGCACCAGGACCTTACTACTGCATATACATAACAACTGTTCAATCCTTCATAATGGTACATTAAAATACAACCTCTTGTACACACACAAGGCCTACAAGCATAACACTGTCCCAATCCTTCATAGATGGGTACAATATTCAAATTACAAACTCTTGTACACAGCACAAGGACCTGCTAGCACTAAACAACTGTGTCCAATCCTCTCATATATGGTACATTCAAAGACAAACTCGGTACCCACAGCAACAGGAGGACTACAAGCATAACAACTGGTCAATTCCGTGCATATATGGTCCAGTCACAAATGACAAAACTCTGTACACAGCACAGCACAGTAACTACAAGCATACACAACTGTTTGTTCAGTCCCTTCATATATGGTTAACTTCCAAAATACAAACTCTGTACACAGCACAAGGACCCCTACTAGCATAACAACTGGTTCCAATTCCATTCATATATGGTACATTCAAATACAAACTCTGTACACAGCAAAGGACCTGCTAGCACATAACAAACTGGTCAATCCTTCATATATGGTACATTCAAATACAAACTCTGTACACAGCACAAGGACTACAAGCATAACAACTGGTCAATCCTCCATATATAATTGGTACATTCAAATACAAACTCTGTACACAGCAACAAGGACCTAACTAGGGCATAACAACTGATCAATCCTTCATATATGGTACATTTCAAATACAATACTCTGTACACAGCACAAAGGACCCTACAGCATAACAACGGTCAATCCTTCATATATGGTACATTCAAATTACAAACTCTGTACACAACACAAGGACCTACTCAGCATAACAACTGGGTCAAACTCCTTCAATATGGTACATTCAAATACAAACTCTGTACAACAGCACAAGGTACCCTGTACGAGCATAACAACTGGTCAATCCTTCATATATGGTAGCATTCAAAATACAAACACTCTGTACACAGCACAAGGACCTACTAGCATAACCAAACTGGTCAATCTTCATATATTGGTACATTCAATATACAAACTCTGTACACAAGCACAAGGACCTACAAGGCATAACAACTGGTCAATCCTTCATATATGGTACATTCAAATACAAACTCTGTACACAGCACGCACAAAGGACTACAAGCATAACAACTGGTCAATCCTTCATATATGGCACATTCAAAATACAAACTCTGTACACAAACACAAGGACCTACAAGCATAACAAACTGGTCAATCCTTCATATATGTACATTCAAATACAAACTCCCTGTACACAGCACAAGGACCTGCTAGCATAACAACTGGGCAATCCTGTCATATATGTACTTGCAAATACAACACTCTGTACACACAGCACAAGTCACCTACTAGCATAACCACTGGTCAATCCTTCATATATGGGTACAGTCAAATCACAAGACTCTGTACAACAGCACAAGGTACCTTTGCTAGCATACACACACTTTGGTAGGGCGCTGCGCAGACTGTAGTCACGCGAACGCTCTTGTGCTTTTCTTTTTTTCTTTCAAACAAAATAGTCGCTGTTAACGTCAGAGCGACAGAATTGATCACGTACAGTGGCATTCTGCCGGCAGAATAACATATTCGTCGAGAAAATTAGAATGAGACAACACCATAACATAATATTAAACATTTAAAATACTGTGTAATTTAATGCCAAATGAAACATAACATGTCTGGGACATACGTCCGTCATACAATACCACAACCTGAACACTAAAAGTAAATCAAACTCGCAATATTAGTTATCAGTTATCATTTACAATTTTTCAGTAGATGATGTAATTCTATCTAAAACTTTAAACACAGCAGAATTCAAGAGTCGAGCAGAATTACATTGTTCTAGCAGAATTTGAGAAATGAGCGGCGGTTCGCGAGTTAGGGCATGTCCCCGGCGGCAGGCAGAATCTGTCAATTTAGGATTCAGATATTTATTCCTAGTCTGGCGTGACACAAATGAACCCCACCATGCGTCGCTTTTAATTTCAATTCATTCACGACCAACACCTCGCTCTGTTTTAATTAGAAGTCAAACACGAATTAAAAATGTGGTGCGATACGCTGGTCGGCCAAGATTTGTACTCCAGCGAAGTGTGTGAAATGTATTTTGTGTTTCTAACGCGACTATCACCTTGCTTATATTTCATAAAAATTTGTGGTCCTATATGCCCCGGCAGCCGCGCGCGGTAATATGAAAGAGTAAAGTTCGGTGATCTGTTCAATCACAAATCTACCGAGACTCGTACACAGACCATGGATTCAAGAAGTGGCAAGCTCGCTATAATTCAGTTCAAATGATCACAAAGAAATTGTGGAAATAAGTACCTAAAAACGCACATGCTGATAATTTTTGTTGTATACCAATAGCCAGTTCACGCTGTCGGCCGCATTTGGAATTGCTTCGAATTTTTTGTGTGTTTAGGGCAAACGCGGCATAAAAATTGATGTGAAACTCTGGATCACAGTTTGGCCTTGCCGTCACTCAAATCCGCTCGAATTATGTGCAGAATTTTAAAATTTAAACTCAGATAATCAGCAGCATGCATGCACCATGAAGTTGATTGCGGAGTGAAAATTAGACCGAATGTAGGTCTGTTTTAACTACCGTTGACGAGTCTAATAAAGGTTATTCTTTTCACGTGGATCTTAAAATTTCGGAGCTAATTGCATCTTCGCGTGCCGAACGTTTTATTTTGAAACCAAATAATCTGTTTTTCTCGATTTGTATCCTTCAATACCCATCCATATTATAGGACCTCAATAACAAAGAACACATCTTTCTAAAAAGAGTAAGTTTTTAAAATGTCAACGAAAGTCGAGCGGAGTTAACGGCTAAGTCAAAGTGATCCAGATTTCTATCAATTCGCCGATTTGCCCCAATTTGGAAATAATGGTCTAAAACGCACATGAGTTGAGACTGGCTTATTCACTCTACTATCAAATTTTCACTTTGGAAAAATAAAATTATGTAACTTTGAACTGGAACCGTTAGCTCAGTTTTAATTGAAGTCGCACGGCTCTCACGGCTCTAGTATTCTGCTTATATCGTTTTCTTGTCGGTAAGTTATCCTAAAATTTTACCCGCCAATACAAATGAAAATGCCACTTGCGAATTAAATATACTCACAGCATAGGTTTCGAAATCTTACCTGCCCCTTATACCATAAAAGTACAGCAGATGTACAAATGCTTCGCACATTTACCGTCGTAACAAGACGCCTTCGCGGCGAACGACGTCCCGTTCGTCTTGTATGTTGACGACTAAAGACGAACTAACTTGTGTATGAAAACAATACTCTTTTGTCGCTTTAGTAAACTGACCGAGACATAGGTTTTATATGCTTGGAAATGGTTACTACAGGCAAAGAGGATTTTCGCTTCAATCACACATGATTTGTAGACCTGGATAAGAATTAACTGAAGTTGATTGTTTTGTGATACAATGCTCGCGAATTTTCAAACATCTTCTGTACGCGTGCGCGACTGAAAATCGTATAGATTAACTACTAACCGATACGAAAAATATTGACAACTTCTGTAATGGTCCGTCTAAATTATAACTGTTTTTTAGACCTAAATTTTACAATTTTTCGTTATCGACTTTTGCTGTTGAAATGTGACTTTATTAAGACAATTATGTTACCCCCCCCCCGGTTTGTCCAGATACCATGTTCAAAAACCATTGGTCCCGCCCTATTCAAACTCTTATTCTTCAAAAAAAATTGTGGCGGAGCGATCGCCCCTTTTTATAGTGCGCCCCTCGTGTTTAATTGACTAATGCCCGGCAGTTTTGAAAATTTCGCACAAAATTTCTACAGGACCTCATGTACCTAATGAGAGTATTTCTACCTATCTTTGTTACAAATATCAAGCAACAGCGAAAAAAACGATTTTGCCGAGCTGAGCAGACTAGGTGAACTTACACTCAGGGAAACGGTCTCAATAGACTATATGGCCCCTGGCCCCGGGCCGCCCGGCAGTCTGGGAAATTTTTTCGCAATAATTTCCAGAACCACTACCGACTGAACTAGCTACTGACATAGCTACTCCTATAGCTACTACCTGAACTTCATGCAAAGTCAATCTTCTTCCGCTTCCCGAGTCCTTTGTTGAGGAACTGCTTATCAAAAGAAGCCCAAAATGCGCTTCTCTTGAGCAAAAGCAAGCTTGATGGTTTGTTATTGCAATGAAGGAGCTTCTCCTCACGCTGGGCAACAGAATAGAGGAACCAGTGTTGAGTCTTGATTGCCGGACACTGTCTCAAATAACTATTTACATGCCCGTCAGTTCAACAATCTTTTGCAAATAATTGGAGAAAACGATGTTGACTTCTCACTTCATGAAATCATCCATGCCGACGGTTTAAAATAGACTTCACGGTGAATCTGGGCTTCTGTGCTGCGAAATCTTATGAGGTTTTTTAAACAGCGTGACCCCCTCAGTGGCGGTGAACTATTCGTGCGTCATCATAATTAATGCATAGATACGAAGGTTACAAAACTGGCGAAATAGTGCGGCGAACAGATCTGTCGACATCTATTTGAATTTCAGCCAACAAACCAAATGGTCGCGCGAAGCGACGTGAGCATTGAGACAAAGCGAAGCGGACGAAGTCACGCACTTTACTTAGGGTCGCGTAAAACGCGGAAACGGAAATTTGCGAGAGAGCGGAAAGTTTCCGGAACGTACAGTAAAACGCGGAAAGCGGAAAGAGTGCGGTACAACGCGGAAAGCATAAACAAATCACACCAAAAAAACCAGTAAAAGTAAGAGTGACCATCCCACCCCTCCTCCGTTCCTTCAATTCACAGGCGACCTTTGGTCTTATCGGATACTTCATGATAGCACATGTTCACTGTCACTCACCAAAGCAACTGGGTCGGTCGAAATGGAAATTCGTTACTTACTTTTCCATAGCAACACGACACTGATTGGTCAAACAGATCAAGGGAGTTTTTGTTACTCGATACCTGATAATCGTTTTTTTTACTCTGCAAACACGAGTGTCGTTTTCTTTGCGTGCTTGACATGCGGCTCGTCGATGCCAGTCAGGTATGTGCTCATCGATCGCAGTATTTTGATTGCTTTTCTCTGATTTAAGAAGTGCTGGGTTTATGTTTTAAAGTGCTATTTCCTGAGTGTCATGACATCACTATTAACCCGGTCTATTACCTCCCAAGTACTTACATGGTAGAAACCCTGAACCCGGAATAAGCAGGATGTACACCGTCCCTCTAGTTTTATACTCATGGTACTGTGAAAGCGGAGTATTCTTTAAATTGGAGAAACGACCTTAGGTTTAAGTGATGGCAAGATGCTGTAGAGCTGTTAAAATCGGTAGAAGCATTCAATTGCAGGATGACATAGCGTGATTATGACCAAGTTAATATCTTTTTGCTTTGTGAAATCATTATCACCAACCATTTGCACCCCCATTACTTAGGGGTGCTCGCTCTCATTTTTTAATTTCGGGCGTGAAACACAATACGCAACTCCGGATAGGAGGGGCCATTTCATACCTCTCGCAGTCCGCCTCGGGCCGTTCTCGCTGGATTTTACTCTGGTACCTGTGACCCTACATTACCATTATGACTGCGAATGTTCCTGTTCTTATCTTCTTTGCATGTGTACGTATATTAATTGCATTAGCATGGCACATTTTCATTCAAATGTGTAGAATTTTATAATTTTATAAGTTAGGGCATTTTTAACTTACGTGTTCCGGTTTGTTAACACACTGTACATTATGGCTCGATGTTACCCTGTTCTTATTTAAAACAATCTTTCAACATTGTGTATTATATTTGGCAACTTTAATCTATTTTAGAGTGTTTACGTATCTTCCAACTACTATACGGACGTGACGTCACTAAACATAATAAAAAACCACTGAGTTTTAAATTCAAAGATTATTTAGCAGGTATTGCCGTAGTTACTTTTTTCCCTCAAATAGAAGCTTACAATTAATTTTCCTTTTTTATACTCATTGACCCTAATCAAATGTTCGTGAATTGAATTGTACATGCCAAAGAGTAATAAATAATAAATAATAACTGAGTATCCATAGATTATTTTTGTTTTTTTAGAAAATATTTTAATATTTATTTTTTTTTTTTACTCCGCTGTCCCGTTCTCCCCCTCCCGCGGTTTGATTTTAAACCCAACAAACAATAAAAAAAAAAAAAAAACAAAACATAAAATAAAAAACAAAATTAATTAAAAACCGACTTTCCGCAACTGGCCGCTTTCCGCAACTTTCCGTTTCCCCTCCGTCGTTTTAAAAAACCGCGTCCCTTTTAAATACCCCCCCAAAAAAAAATATAAGAAAGTTTCAATGGACTTGAAGAGAACTGGTCTACTCTTAGCCTGTCATTGCTTGGCTCAACTAACTAAGTTAGTTCATCGGTGTTGGGTATCTTTTTATGTCTTTTAAGAATCGTCTCAACAAATTTGTATATACCTTTTTTTATGTGTTGATTAAATTTCCCGTCCTTTTTACTTCTTCGGCTGGCCTGTGCCTGTGGCACGCCGAGTCTTAATGAGGGCGTTTTTTTTTTTTTTTTTTTGTTTTTTTTTTCCGGGTTAGAAAACGCGTCCATTCCATCCCGCCGGCACAGGAGGCCCCCGACGCAGCATGTCAATTATTCGTGGGTCCAATGTCGGTTCTTCGCTGGGTTCATTGATCGTATTTTCAGTTTACTGCGGAGTTTGAAAAAATTGAAACGATTGTCTCTGTCTCTTGAAGTGTCTTTCAATCAACCTACTTCTCCAAACGCTCACTATTCTTACAAACGCATACGCGCGGGCCTTTGCGCGGTAGCCTAGCGTACGCTAAAAGGATGTCAGTGAACGATTTTGGACAGCAGTCCGTCCGTTCCACGAACTTCAAAGAATCAAAAAAGCAAACTATGAAACTCAATGAGCAAATATAGCAATATATGAGCAAATCATGGCTATAAAATGGCAAACCAATGACTAACCAATGACGAAACTATGAACTAAGAAACTTGACTATAAACTCTGTGTACTGAAAAGTACTAGACTTCTACTTTTTTACTTCTCTACTCTCGCATTCTGAATGAATACCAAGACTGATCAATGCTGAATACTCGACCCTTGAATAAGAGACGACCAAATAAATTTCAACAACATTCGCCACTTTGTGCCCAAGAATCATATTAACAACCCAGCTAACGTAAAAAGCGCTCTTAAACTCGTAACATTGAGGTGATATGATAAAAACCATTTAAGTATTGTTTGTGGCCTTTTAATTACTTGTTGTTAGTTACAATGTATTTGCACAAAATACTACTTGTTTGGCGTGTCTTGTCGATCGTGTCTCGTCAATGTTGACCCATTGTTGTGCACAATTATTGTTCTTGTATCGTACGTTCCTGCTGTCGGCACAGAAGCTGCCATGAAGATATGTGATGATCATGATATAGTAGAGAAACTATGCAGTTGTATGTAATATTCCGATCATGACGATTCGAATGACAATAAAAGATGAGAAAAACCTGTAGAATCTGTTTATATAATCACACAATCGTGTTGTATGTACTGTCATTATGACATGGTGGCGGTCGGCGACAAAAAAAATCGCTCTTAGTTGAAGGGAGGGGAGAGTCTAAAATTGGTACACATTCACAGTTTATTACATCCACTTTTTATCTTTGGCGGCGGGCGCGACCACATCGAAAAGAGGCTGTAGTTCGCAGACTAATGCTTTCCACCGGAGCCGAGTGAACCTTATAGAAGCTTCTATTTTTGGGACAAAAAAGATAGGATTTTATAATACCCACCCCGACACATATATAATCAAGCTCTTGGTACTCCAGCACTTCCTTTGAGAACTGAACGAGTTAGTAGGAGAGGGTAGTACCTTTTAGTGTCGTTTTCAAAAAATCCGACGCGCCGATCAATCACCCACGACCCCTAGAACCACCACACAAAAAACCCTACCCCACCACAACAAAAACACTCCCTACCAACCAAAACCCCCCCCCACCATACCAAACATCCACACCCCTCACCCCCCCCTACCCCCACCCCACGACCCCCCCCACTACCCCCCCCCCTCCACCCCCCCCCCCCCCCCATCCCGGGTCACTTCAGTATTAAACTGAATACTTGGTCACAAGAGATAGTGGGCAAAATATGTCGGCCTGGCCCTTTATTATCAAAAAGCTTTGGTCATTGCCTACTGATAGCAGTCCTCCTTTCCCTTTCAACATATCCGTAAGGCCAGATTCTCTAGTATATTTGGTGGATAGGTGACATGCGCAATAAAAACAATTTTTGTTTCAACATCCAGCCTCACTCCCATCTTTTCAGACTTTCTAAAAACTACAGATTATTTCCATATATAATGAGATATAAACAATATCTTTTGCGAGTCGTCCGGACAGGAACGGGGTTATTATCCAATTTGAACTATATTCCTCCTCCTACCACTTATGACCGCTCAAATTTTTATATGTCTAACCAAAAATCAGACCATTATAGTAATATAGTTCACATGTCTTTTTGTCTTTTTCGTTTTGTGAAAATGAAACGTGAATTTTTCTACAAAACCTTGCGGTCGAATAACCCAATGCTTCAAGCTGGACATGGCCTTTCAAAACACTGGCACTTTTATTTACTGCGTCGTCACCCCCTTATATGTTCATCAAACTACGACGACACGCTTGAGGAACCAAACACGTCACAAAAAACAGGAACGCCCGCCACCGAGGTCACGGCGCTTTTTTTTTAACCCATTTTTTTATTAAAAAAACTCGGGGGGGGTGTCGGGTCCCTTATTCCAGGACGAGAGCCCCGAGATTATAAAATAGGACTTTCGCCTTCTTTCTTCTTTTTCTCTTGGGGTTTTTTTTATTATTTTTTTCATCATGTCAGGAATGAAGAAAAATGCGAAGAATGAAGAAAAGAAATCGATGTATTGCATCGTATCGCGAGATTTCAATTTCATCAAGATTGTTCAGCAGGAAAGAAGGGAAAACAACCACACAGGACTCAAGATAGAGCCTTGTGTGAATCTTTGTAGTGGGGTTTTGAAAGCTTTTGTAGATGCTTCAAGCTATTTTAAAAGGTCAGGATTCTAGTTGATCGATTTCGCCGACTAGTCTAAGAAGTGGTAGAAGGACTAGAAGCCGTGCTGGATCCGAGGAACAAGTCATCATGTTACTGAATTAAAAGCTCACGGACCAGCGATGTAACTACAATCTATTGACAGAAAGCTATAGTCCAGACGTCAGTCATGCAAACAGCGAGACTGAAAGAAGGCAAATGAAATGAACGCAAAAACGATCATACCCGCTATGTCATGTTTGGTTGTATTAATGTAATTTACGTGTATGAACTCACGACCAGCGATGTACAACTACATCTCTATGTAGAAAGCTATATGTACAGAAGTCAATTCAAACAAGTCGAGCCAGTCGAGACTTTAAACGCAATGAATGAACTCAACAACTATCAGGACCTCAGCCTAGGCCATGATTGTTGCTTAATTGTAATAGTACGTGCGTAACGTTATGTCCTTGAGTATTTATAAATTAAACTCAAACGAATCACTACCACACAACAAGTCGATGTATAACTACAGTCGATGAGCAAAAGCTATAGTCACAGAAGGTCATGCACAGTCTAGTTTTAATAATTAACTCACGACCAAGTGTATAAACCTCCATCTATTGACAGAACGCTATATGTAACCGAATTCATTGCCAACAGTCGTAGCCAAGTCGAGTTATTTTCATGTAACTCATGATGGATGTTTTATTTTATTTCACACGTTTGAAAATTCGAATGAAAAGGAAATCGTAAAATCGACTTTACAAACTAACATCAAAGCATTTAAGGCGAGCAAGGTCCAATGGTTCGGAAATTCGGAGATCGTACATAGCCCTTCATCAGACATGAATAAGTCTCCCTCGTGTCCACGGCAACTGCCGTCATTTTGTCAGTCTCACTCTCCCCCCTCCTCACGGCCACTGCCATTGTCCTTTTCATAAGAGCCGAGTGTACGCTCATTGAGCTCTGTTACAAATACCTAACGCAAAGAATTTTTCATTTTACATCGGCATGATATTTCGTGAAGTCAATCCCTTTGTCTCCCCCTCCCTCCCCTCCCCCTCAGAATTATTTTTGCAAAATTCCAGACTGTTGCCGGGCATAAGTGAGGTCTCCTTCGCATGTCCGTTTTTTTAGTTTTCCCGTCACGTAACGCTCCTCATTACGTGACGGAACTAAAACGGCCTTGCTGATGGAGGCTTTGAGTTTGTCGATTTTCATAGAGTACTCAAGATCGAGAACAATCGTCCACGACCAACCACTATTGTTTCTAGAATCGCTTTTTCGCGTGACATTTGTAAACAACAGATAGAATACTCTCACTGGATGCTCATTGGTGTTTCGTGTAGAATTTTGCTAACTTTTCAAACTGCCGTGCATTTATTCCATTTAGTCTATTGAGACCGCGGACCGCTGCCGTCAGACTAAAATTTAAACCATGTTAACTTAAGATGCCATTCAATTTATTCTCGCATTATCACGATTCCCCCAACTAGACTGATCAAACTGATCATTTATATTACCTAAACCTCTATAAATTTCAAGGATTTTAGAGGGCTATAAATCCTCACAATATCTATGTAGATTCTTTAGAAAACCATTTGTTAAAGTCAGGAAAACAGAGGTGCCGAGGGCATTATAGGATATTTATGCCCGCAATGACGCCAATAACATGGTAATGTCGCGCGAATGATGGTTTAATTTTAGGCAAATTACTGAATTTGCCGCAGGTTGGCTTGGGGAGTTGCCTTTTATTAATGGAATTGACGTGATGTGATTGGATTGTTTTCATGTCTTTATTTTGTATGACTTTTTATTTATTGTTCATCTTTGATTTCTAATCTTTCATCTGCCAACAGTAGTAGAAGACTAAGGACTAGTTGACGTAACCAGAACACGAAACCAGAATATCTCTGCACTTAAACAAACCTTAAAAGCCTCACTCACTGCACCCCGCTACACGAGCGAATTGGGCTTGCACAAGCGAACGCGATTTTTTTTAAATCACCACGCGCCGTGAAAATCGTTCGTGTAGCCACAATTTGCACCGACTAGCGGCGACAGCTTAAAAATCGCACCAACAAAAAAAAATCGAAAATTAAATGAAGTTTCGTTTTGTCGCTCGGGGAGCCCACGCTGCAACAAATAATATGCAAGAATGAAAAAAAAAAAAAAAAAAATCGAGGCTTTGGTTTTTTTCAAAATGGCGGCCTTTATCGCCAGCAATTTGTTCGCCAGTATTTATGCGTTCGTGTAGCCTCCACCGCCGATGTTAGATTTCAAAAAATCGCGTCGCCTGTGCAATCCGAACTCGCTCGTGTAGCCTCGGCGAGAGGACTAAATCACGTGACCTCAGGTTTATTCGATTAACAGAGTAAAATTCCATGGAATTTCTTAGTTTTATTTTTTGTTCTTATCTCACAGACTGCAGGCCTATCAAATCTGACAGCGGAAAACAGTCTGCGAAGTTTTGCCAGAGCCCGAACTTCCCTGTCAATACCCTGAATTATTTTTGACTAGCACATGGCGCATTACTGCTAAACTGCTCCCGTCTGGATACCTCGTGCAGTTTGATATTTCACAATTTTGAGTACTATAGGGGTTTCGCACTATTCTTATCTCCAATATTTTGAGTATTTCGATTTCTTTCAGTGAGTTTTCGTGAACCCTGGTTGGGCCAGGTACTGTGGATACTATACCAGCTGATGTAGTGTCTAGTGGCAGGTCCCGTCTATCTGACATTTTTCAAATACATATGTTTGCAAAGGAAAAGGCGTTCGTATTGAGTATAGAGCTGTGAAGAACCTGGTAGAACCTCTATAACCGAACCATGAACCCATCTATAACCGCCCATGAACCTCTATAACCGACATGGAACCTTGTTAACCGGCCAAATTGCTTACTTTCAAGGTTTTAAACACTTCCGACTAAAAGAAGATATTTATATAATATAAGTATAAAAGTTTTTAGGGCGAAAATGACAATGTCCCTTAGCGGAGTTTATGACGTTTTATGGTTAGCCTAGTTTACGATATCACATGGCTCAAACCCACGACCTCATCCAATAAAATTGCTTATTAACTGACACATGAATATGACGTCTTCTGTCAATTAGTACAAAAAGCGTTGTCTACCAACCGCTGAACTAGAAGATTGATTTATCATTGCAATTGCTTTTCAGCTGAAGACTTCACATTGTGTTTCACCATTTAACTCCAAGAGCACTAAACAACCAGATCGATGTATTTCATCCTAGTAAGCTCTCAATACATCCAATCCCCTTGTCCCCAATAAATACCCCCAATCAAACATGACATTACTTGGCACATTACTGCGTCATCCAATACAAAAGAATTCGACTGACCTAACGTACTATAAGCATTGGTACTTCTGACATCAGGTGTCCATATTATGGTGATCCTGATAGATTAGTTATACCATGGTATCAAATGCAAGGCGGCTCGTTACTTTACTGAAGAAGTAGATGCAAACCGACCTATCATTCGTCTATAATCTTCAAACGGTGACATCGACAGGGTCGGAACATTGGGTTCAATTTAAAAAGACCACACTGAGAAAAACTTTTTATCAGAGTCAGCGGATTTCAAGCTAAATATATTGATACAAGCTCGCCGCTACGGTGCCCGTTCAAGGTACGGAAACCTTTAAAATAATTACTAAAAAAAATTACAAATATTATTATTAATACACGGAAAAAAAAACATGCGCCTCATTAATTTAACCCAGTAGGCTATCCTATTGGCGCGCATAAACTACGATACTCGTATAAAACTTAGAAAGGAAAAGGCAATAATATATGGTACAGAACAGATGGCGGCTCAGTAATTTAACGCAGTAATCCTTTGCGCGCATAGAACCACTTTTCCTCGGCATTAGACGTTTGTGAAACGTTCAAATATATCAAAATTATCGAGTTTATCGAGAGAAGGGATGGCTTGGCTATCCATTGGGCCATTAAGGCATCATGTTACGGTTCATTGATCTTCCATACTTCTCGTTGCGATAAACAATGCTTCTTCGACGGTGCCCATGATCATGATCGTTCATAGTAAATTGTGGATGTAATTCTAGGCGCATAATAAATGTGAATGGATGAATGGATGATGTATAGATGGATGGATGGATGGAGGATGGATGGATGGATGACTGGATGGATGGCTGAAATGAAATCCTGAATGAATGCACAACACAGATGGAAAACTGAATGAATGTGGCTGAATGCAGATGAAATGGATGGATGAATGGATGGATGGATGGATGAATGGCGTTGAATGAATGAATCCCTAAGTGAAGTGAACATGAAATTGAAGAATGGATGAATTGGATGGATGATGTGGGGATGGATGATTGGTGGATTGATGGATGGATGGGATGGGATGAATGGATGGATGGATGATGAATGGATGGATGATGGAGGGATGGATGTGGATGGATTGGATGATGGAGGGATGGATGGTGGATGAGGATGGATGGAATGGAGGGTGATGGATGGATGGAGGGAGGAGGATGGAGGGATGGATGGATGTGGATATGGAGGATTGTTGGGATGAGGATGGATTGGATGGAACTTGGAAAAATGAATGTGGGGGTGGATGGATGAACGAAAATTGATGATTGGGGACGGATCGATGGAAAATGAAAATGGATTGTCTGGATGGAATGGATGGGATGGATTGGATGGATGGAAACGATGATCAGGACGGTCCTAGCCTTTGGATAGAAATGTAAAAGAATGAGTTGCCATTTACCAGGCCCCTTTCCTTTGTTTCCCGTTCGCAAGCTTTCTGGTAAATGCCAACCAACTTCTATAAATATGTTTACGCCCTGCTGTACAAACCCAGAAACCCAAAATAGGACTGGTGTCGCTCTTCGGCCAGGATCATGGGTTGATGATGGATTTGCTTGTATCAATCAGACTGATTGAAGTCCTTGAATCTCATGAGCCAGAGTTACCCCAGGGGGGGGTACTCAGGGGTATCAGTGACGGGGCGGTGCTAAGACCTTTTTGGGTTTGAAATTCTCGGCTTGGCACTTTTGGGGTTACATTGTCCTGGTGGGCATGAGACTTTTTTTTGATATAAAGAGTTTTTGGCAAGGACCCTTTTTTCCTTGGGGTGATAAAATGATATCCTAACCCGTTCTCGATTTTAATGCGAGAAATTGGAACTATTGGGGGTTACGATTTTGGGGCCGTTGGACTTTTTTGGGGGTCTTGTTTTTTGCGTAATGTGACTTTATTGTGGGTTAACAAGGTTTGCTTCATTCGCACCTCCCCGTCACTGATACCCCTGAGTACCCCCGCTGGGGATTACTAAGGGGCAAAACTACCCCCCATGTGCTAAATCACGCAAAGTATTATTTTTCAAAAGGTGATGAAAATTCCTCACCGCGACCGGAAATGACTTCTCTCATATCAAGCAATAGATATAATGATTACTTTTCATTTTATTCAATCGCCAGTCAACGGCTTTTAAAACTAGTTTAACACGATTAAAAGTAATCTACACATGTAAATATATTATATATCCAACCCTCTATCCCCCACGGGGCGAAACCACGAACACCTTCCACACCCGCACCGTCCCAATATCAACTGACCCTGGGGGCTCAAGGTCAAAACGGATGCGTATCTGCTTGGCTCTTCATTTAACGGTAACTTTTGCTGTTAAAACATGCGTTCCATTACTGCTGTTAGGTAGCTGCTCTAGGGATCGCTTGTGAAGGGACATCGAACTCAAAAGGTAAAGGTTTATTCTTGCTGCAGTTTGTACCTTTACATTGCCATAGTTACGTACATGTATAAAGTATATCCGTGAATGAACAGTGAGTATATATATATATTATCGCATTATATAAATCAACGTATCCCTTAACATTGCATGTAGTTTAGATGGATAAGCAATGACGTTCTACTTGATATGCAAATACCAGCTCGAACCTGAACCTGTTGAAGTTACTATCTGTAGGATAACGGTAATTGAATACTATCGGTGTTACTTGTACTTGGCGAATGATGTTCCTGCACCGTATTGTTAATTCTCATTTCAACATGAGTGGAACGAGATTGCTCGGTATTTTAGACTGAAATCAGAAAAATAAGATTATAACCGCTCAACAAAACAATAGTGTTACTGATTTGTACAGGTGTAAAAACACCTTCTTATTAGTGTGGCCGTGAGACGATAGATATGTGGTTTTCATCAACCCGTGAAAACATAACTCGTATTAATAGGTCAGTGCGTAATAACCCACATAGGAATTACGGAGTACTTAGATAGCGTATTATGCTAACCTTTTTCACGGGTATTATGTAAAACCACTCTACATAGTACTTAAACGAACTCTTTAAGTAAACAATACTTTGATATTAATTGCACACCAATACAGAGTCATTCAACCGTCGTCTCATATCTTCATCTAAAGTATTATTTTAGATTCTATCTATTCAATGCCTAGAATCTTATCGATATTTTTAGATAACCATTTATCTTATTGGTATTTATACGGAAGAATTTACCGTTAAGTTTTATAAATAAACTTTATGTATGCAACAACAAGATTTGCCGAGATCTAATTAGCGTATTGTTACGATAAGAGATGGATCCTATTGATACGCTATTGTTTGCCAACGTGGTATCTTATTCATTGTCCATTTTAATGACTGTCTTTTTAAAAAAAGGCAAATCTTAAACAGATCGTTATCGTTTGTTTAGTTTTGTGTTCCTTTTTTTTTTTTCCTCCTTCCCTTCGTAATTCCTTCCTATCCTTCCTTCCTTTCCTTCATCCTTCCCTTTTCCCTTCCTTCCTTCCTTTATCCTTCCTTCGCTTCCTTCCTTCCTACCTTTGCCTTCTCCTTCCTTCCTTCCTTCTTCCGTCCTTATTCCTTCCTGCCCTTCTCCTCTCCTTCCTCTCCTTCCTTCCTTCCTCCTCCTTTCCTTCTTCCTCTCCTTCCTTCCTTCCTGTCTCCCTTCCGTGTCCTGTCTCCTTCCTTCCTTCCTTCCTATCCTTCTTCCTTATCCTATCCTTGCCTGCTTACCTAGATGTTTCCTGTCCATTCCTTCCTTCCTGGTCCTGACTCCTTCCTTCCTTCTTCCTGTCTTCCTTCCCTTCCTTCCTTCCTTCCTTCATTCCTTGTCTTCCCGTCCTTCCTCTCCTTCCTTCCTTCCTCTTCTTCTTTCCTTCCTTTTCCGTCCTTTTCTCCTCCTTCCGTTCCTTCCTTCTTTCCTTCCTTCCTGTCCTTTTGTCCTACCGTCCTTTCTTCTTCTTCCGTCCGTCCTTTCTTTATCTCTCTTTCGATTCGTTTTCTTCCTTCTTCACTTTTCCCTCTTCTTCCTTTCCGTCCTTTCTTCTCTTCTTTCTTCATTTCCTTTCTTTCCGTTCTTCCTTCCGTCCTTATTTCTTCTTTTCCTTCCGGCCCTTCTTCCTTCCGTCCTCCCTCTGTTCGGTCACCGAAGTGCGACATGCGCTCCCGGGTCTCGGCGTTCATGTCGTTCGGCCCGCCACTGAACGGGCCAGGCCCGGGCACGCGAAGGAGACTTG
>JAUJYZ010001398.1:0-80712 GCA_033675265.1 Actinostola sp. cb2023 | reverse complement strand
TATTATAGATATGTCTGTATTATAGAGGTGTCCATTTTATCCGTATTATAGAGGTATAGAGGTTTATAGTATTATAGAGCTGTCCGTATTATAGAGGTTTATGTATTATAGAGGTGTCCGTATTATAGAGGTGTCCATTTTATAGAGGTGTATGTATTATAGAGCTGTCCGTATTATAGAGGTGTATGTATTATAGACGTGTCCGTATTATAGAGGTGTCCGTATTATAGAGGTGTCCGTATTATAGAGGTGTCCGTATCATGGAGGTGTCCGTGTTATAGATATGTCTGTATTATAGAGGTGTCCGTATTATAGAGGCGTCCGTATTATAGAGGTATCCGTATTATAGAGGTGTCCATATTTTAGAGGTGTCCGTATTATAGATATGTCCATATTATAGAGGTGTCCGTATTATAGAGGTGTCCGTATCATGGAGGTGTCCGTTTTATAGAGGTGTCCATTTTATAGAGGTGTATGTATTATAGAGCTGTCCGTATTATAGAGGTGTATGTATTATAGAGGTGTCCGTATTATAGAGGTGTCCGTATTATAGAGGCGTCCGTATTATAGAGGTATCCGTATCATGGAGGTGTCCGTATTATAGAGGTGTACGTATTATAGAGGTGACCGTATTATAGATATGTCTGTATTATAGAGGTGTCCGTATTATAGAGGCGTCCGTATTATAGAGGTATCCGTATTATAGAGGTGTCCATATTTTAGAGGTGTCCGTATTATCGAGGTGTCTGTATTATCGAGGTGTCCGTATTATCTAGGTGTCCGTATTATAGAGATGTCCGTATTATCGAGGTGTCCGTATTATAGAGGTGTCCGTATCATGGAGATGTCCGTGTTATAGATATGTCTGTATTATAGAGGTGTCCGTATTATAAAGGCGTCCGTATTATAGAGGTATCCGTATTATAGAGGTGTCCATATTTTAGAGGTGTCCGTATTATAGATATGTCCATATTATAGAGGTGTCCGTATTATAGAGGTGTCCGTATCATGGAGGTGTCCGTATTATAGAGGTGTCCATTTTATAGAGGTGTATGTATTATAGAGCTGTCCGTATTATAGAGGTGTATGTATTATAGAGGTGTCCGTATTATAGAGGTGTCCGTATTATAGAGGCGTCCGTATTATAGAGGTATCCGTATCATGGAGGTGTCCGTATTATAGAGGTGTACGTATTATAGAGGTGACCGTATTATAGATATGTCTGTATTATAGAGGTGTCCGTATTATAGAGGCGTCCGTATTATAGAGGTATCCGTATTATAGAGGTGTCCATATTTTAGAGGTGTCCGTATTATCGAGGTGTCTGTATTATCGAGGTGTGCGTATTATCGAGGTGTCCGTAATATAGAGATGTCCGTATTATCGAGGTGTCTGTATTATCGAGGTGTCCGTATTATCGAGGTGTCTGTATTGTCGAGGTGTCCGTATCATGGAGGTGTCCGTATTATAGAGGTGTCCATTTTATAGAGGTGTATGTATTATAGAGCTGTCCGTTTTATAGAGGTGTATGTATTATAGAGGTGTCCGTATTATAGAGGTGTCCGTATTATAGAGGCGTCCGTATTATAGAGGTATCCGTATCATGGAGGTGTCCGTATTATAGAGGTGTACGTATTATAGAGGTGACCGTATTATAGATATGTCTGTATTATAGAGGTGTCCGTATTATAGAGGCGTCCGTATTATAGAGGTATCCGTATTATAGAGGTGTCCATATTTTAGAGGTGTCCGTATTATAGATATGTCCATATTATAGAGGTGTCCGTATTATAGAGGTGTCCGTATTATAGAGGTGTCCGTATCATGGAGGTGTCCGTATCATGCTGTATTATAGAGGTGTCCGTATCATGGAGGTGTCCGTATTATAGAGGTATCCATATTATAGATGTGTCCGTATTATAGATATGTCTGTATTATAGAGCTGTCCGTATTATAGAGGTGTATGTATTATAGAGGTGTCCGTATTATAGAGGTGTCCATTTTATAGAGGTGTATGTATTATAGAGCTGTCCGTATTATAGAGGTGTCCGTATTATAGAGGTGTCCGTATTATAGAGGTGTCCGTATTATAGAGGTGTCCGTATTATAGAGGTGTCCGTATTATAGAGGTGTATGTATTATAGAGGTGTCCGTATTATAGAGGTGTATGTATTATAGAGGTGTCCGTATTATAGAGGTATCCGTATAATAGAGGTGTCCGTATTATAGAGGTGTTTGTATTATAGAGGTGTCCGTATTATAGAGGTGTCTGTATTATAGAGGTGTCCGTATTATAGAGGCGTCCGTATTATAGATATGTCTGTATTATAGAGGTGTCCGTATTATAGAGGTGTCTGTATCATAGAGTTGTCCGTATCATGGAGGTGTCCGTATTATAGAGGTGTCCATTTTATAGAGGTGTATGTATTATAGAGCTGTCCGTATTATAGAGGTGTATGTATTATAGAGCTGTCCGTATTATAAGGTGTCCGTATCATGGAGGTGTCCGTATCATGGAGGTGTCCGTATTATAGAGGTGTCCATATTATAGATGTGTCCGTATTATAGATATGTCTGTATTATAGAGGTGTCCGTATCATGGAGGTGTCCGTATTATAGAAGTATCCATATTATAGATGTGTCCGTATTATAGATATGTCTGTATTATAGAGGTGTCCGTATCATGGAGGTGTCCGTATTATAGAGGTGTCCATATTATAGATGTGTCCGTATTATAGATATGTTTGTATTATAGAGGTGTCCATATTATAGAGGTGTTCATATTATAGAGGTGTCCGTATTATAGATATGTCTGTATTATAGAGGTGTCCATTTTATAGAGGTTTATGTATTATAGAGCTGTCCGTATTATAGAGGTTTATGTATTATAGAGGTGTCCGTATTATAGAGGTGTCCATTTTATAGAGGTGTATGTATTATAGAGCTGTCCGTATTATAGAGGTGTATGTATTATAGACGTGTCCGTATTATAGAGGTGTCCGTATTATAGAGGTGTCCGTATTATAGAGGTGTCCGTATCATGGAGGTGTCCGTATTATAGATATGTCTTTATTATAGAGGTGTCCGTATTATAGAGGCGTCCGTATTATAGAGGTATCCGTATTATAGAGGTGTCCATATTTTAGAGGTGTCCGTATTATAGATATGTCCATATTATAGAGGTGTCCGTATTATAGAGGTGTCCGTATCATGGAGGTGTCCGTATTATAGAGGTGTCCATATTATAGAGGTGTATGTATTATAGAGCTGTCCGTATTATAGAGGTGTATGTATTATAGAGGTGTCCGTATTATAGAGGTGTCCGTATTATAGAGGCGTCCGTATTATAGAGGTATCCGTATCATGGAGGTGTCCGTATTATAGAGGTGTACGTATTATAGAGGTGACCGTATTATAGATATGTCTGTATTATAGAGGTGTCCGTATTATAGAGGCGTCCGTATTATAGAGGTATCCGTATTATAGAGGTGTCCATATTTTAGAGGTGTCCGTATTATAGATATGTCTGTATTATAGAGGTGTCCGTATTATACAGGCGTCCGTATTATAGAGGTATCCGTATTATAGAGGTGTCCATTTTATAGAGGTGTATGTATTATAGAGCTGTCTGTATTATAGAGGTGTATGTATTATAGAGGTGTCCGTATTATAGAGGTGTCCATTTTATAGAGGTGTATGTATTATAGAGCTGTCCGTATTATAGAGGTGTATGTATTATAGAGCTGTCCGTATTATAGAGGTGTATGTATTATAGAGGTGTCCGTATTGTAGAGGTATCCGTATAATGGAGGTGTCCGTATTATAGAGGTGTTCGTATTATAGAGGTGTCTGTATTATAGAGGTGTCCGTATTATAGAGGCGTCCGTATTATAGATATGTCTGTATTATAGAGGTGTCCGTATTATAGAGGTGTCTGTATCATAGAGTTGTCCGTATCATGGAGGTGTCCGTATTATAGAGGTGTCCATTTTATAGAGGTGTATGTATTATAGAGCTGTCCGTATTATAGAGGTGTATGTATTATAGAGGTGTATGTATTATAGAGCTGTCCGTATTATAGAGGTGTCCGTATCATGGAGGTGTCCGTATCATGGAGGTGTCGGTATTATAGAGGTGTCCATATTATAGATGTGTCCGTATTATAGATATGTCTGTATTATAGAGGTGTCCGTATCATGGAGGTGTCCGTATTATAGAGGTATCCATATTATAGATGTGTCCGTATTATAATGGATATGTCTGTATTATAGAGGTGTCCGTATCATGGAGGTGTCCATATTATAGAGGTGTTCATATTATAGAGGTGTCCGTATTATAGATATGTCTGTTTTATAGAGGTGTCCGTATTATAGAAAATGAAATTATAGAGGTGTCCGTATTATAGAGGTGTCGGTATTATAGATATGTCTGTATTATAGAGGTGTCCATTTTATAGAGGTTTATGTATTATAGAGCTGTCCGTATTATAGAGGTTTATGTATTATAGAGGTGTCCGTATTATAGAGGTGTCCATTTTATAGAGGTGTATGTATTATAGAGCTGTCCGTATTATAGAGGTGTATGTATTATAGACGTGTCCGTATTATAGAGGTGTCCGTATTATAGAGGTGTCCGTATTATAGAGGTGTCCGTATCATGGAGGTGTCCGTATTATAGAGGCGTATGTATTATAGAGGTGTCCCGTATTATAGAGGTGTCCGTATTATAGAGGTGTCCGTATTATAGAGGTGTCCATATTATAGAGGTGTCCGTATTATAGAGGTGTCCGTATCATGGAGGTGTCCGTATTATAGAGGTGTCCGTTTTATAGAGGTGTATGTATTATAGAGGTGTCCGTATTATAGAGGTGTATGTATTATAGAGGTGTCCGTATTATAGAGGTGTCCGTATTATAGAGGTGTCCGTATTATAGAGGTATCCGTATCATGGAGGTGTCCGTATTATAGAGGTGTACCTATTATAGAGGTGACCGTATTATAGATATGTCTGTATTATAGAGGTGTCCGTATTATAGAGGCGTCCGTATTATAGAGGTATCCGTATTATAGAGGTGTCCATATTTTAGAGGTGTCCGTATTATCGAGGTGTCTGTATTATCGAGGTGTCCGTATTATCGAGGTGTCCGTATTATAGAGATGTCCGTATTATCGAGGTGTCTGTATTATCGAGGTGTCCGTATTATCGAGGTGTCTGTATTGTCGAGGTGTCTGTATTATCGAGGTGTCCGTATAATCGAGGTGTCTGTATTATCGAGGTGTCCGTATTATCGAGGTGTCTGTATCATAGAGATGTCCGTATTATCGAGGTGTCCATATTATCGAGGTGTCTGTATTATAGAGGTGTCCGTATTATAAATCTGTTTGTATTATAGAGATGTCCGTATTATAGATATGTATGTATTATAGAGCTGTCCGTATTATAGAGGTGTATGTATTATAGAGCTGTCCGTATTATAGAGGTGTCCGTATCATGGAGGTGTCCGTATCATGGAGGTGTCGGTATTATAGAGGTGTCCATATTATAGATGTGTCCGTATTATAGATATGTCTGTATTATAGAGGTGTCCGTATCATGGAGGTGTCCGTATTATAGAGGTATCCATATTATAGATGTGTCCGTATTATAGATATGTCTGTATTATAGAGGTGTCCGTATCATGGAGGTGTCCGTATTATAGAGGTGTCCATATTATAGATGTGTCCGTATTATAGATATGTTTGTATTATAGGGGTGTCCATATTATAGAGGTGTTCATATTATAGAGGTGTCCGTATTATAGATATGTCTGTTTTATAGAGGTGTCCGTATTATAGAAAATGAAATTATAGAGGTGTCCGTATTATAGAGGTGTCCGTATTATCGAGGTGTCCGTATTATAGATATGTCTGTATTATAGAGGTGTCCATTTTATAGAGGTTTATGTATTATAGAGCTGTCCGTATTATAGAGGTTTATGTATTATAGAGGTGTCCGTATTATAGAGGTGTCCATTTTATAGAGGTGTATGTATTATAGAGCTGTCCGTATTATAGAGGTGTATGTATTATAGACGTGTCCGTATTATAGAGGTGTCCGTATTATAGAGGTGTCCGTATTATAGAGGTGTCCGTATCATGGAGGTGTCCATATTTTAGAGGTGTCCGTATTATAGATATGTCTGTATTATAGAGGTGTCCGTATTATAGAGGCGTCCGTATTATAGAGGTATCCGTATTATAGAGGTGTCCATATTTTAGAGGTGTCCGTATTATAGATATGTCCATATTATAGAGGTGTCCGTATTATAGAGGTGTCCGTATCATGGAGGTGTCCGTATTATAGAGGTGTCCATTTTATAGAGGTGTATGTATTATAGAGCTGTCCGTATTATAGAGGTGTATGTATTATAGAGGTGTCCGTATTGTAGAGGTGTCCGTATTATAGAGGCGTCCGTATTATAGAGGTATCCGTATCATGGAGGTGTCCGTATTATAGAGGTGTACGTATTATAGAGGTGACCGTATTATAGATATGTCTGTATTATAGAGGTGTCCGTATTATAGAGGTGTCCGTATTATAGAGGTGTCCGTATTATAGAGGTGTCCATATTTTAGAGGTGTCCGTATTATAGAGGTGTCCGTATTATCGAGGTGTCCGTATTATCGAGGTGTCCGTATTATAGAGGTGTCCGTATTATAGAGGTGTCCGTATTATAGAGGTGTGCGTATTATAGAGGTTGTCCGTATTGTCGAGGTGTCCGTATTATGGAGGTGTCCGTATTATAGAGGTGTCCGTATTATAGAGGTGTCCGTATTATAGAGGTGTCCGTATTATAGAGGTGTCCGTATTATATAGATATGTCCGTATTATAGAGGTGTCCGTATTATAGAGGCGTCCGTATTATAGAGGTATCCGTATTATAGAGGTGTCCATATTTTAGAGGTGTCCGTATTATCGAGGTGTCTGTATTATCGAGGTGTCCGTATTATCGAGGTGTCCGTATTATAGAGATGTCCGTATTATCGAGGTGTCTGTATTATCGAGGTGTGCGTATTATCGAGTTGTCTGTATTGTCGAGGTGTCCGTATCATGGAGGTGTCCGTATTATAGAGGTGTCCATTTTATAGAGGTGTATGTATTATAGAGCTGTCCGTATTATAGAGGTGTATGTATTATCGAGGTGTCCGTATTATAGAGGTGTCCGTATTATAGAGGCGTCCGTATTATAGAGGTATCCGTATCATGGAGGTGTCCGTATTATAGAGGTGTACGTATTATAGAGGTGACCGTATTATAGATATGTCTGTATTATAGAGGTGTCCGTATTATAGAGGCGTCCGTATTATAGAGGTATCCGTATTATAGAGGTGTCCATATTTTAGAGGTGTCCGTATTATCGAGGTGTCCGTATTATAGAGGTGTCCGTATTATCGAGGTGTCCGTATTATAGAGATGTCCGTATTATCGAGATGTCTGTATTATCGAGGTGTCCGTATTATCGAGGTGTCTGTATTGTCGAGGTGTCTGTATTATCGAGGTGTCCGTATTATCGAGGTGTCTGTATTATCGAGGTGTCCGTATTATCGAGGTGTCTGTATCATAGAGATGTCCGTATTATCGAGGTGTCCATATTATCGAGGTGTCTGTATTATAGAGGTGTCCGTATTATAAATATGTTTGTATTATAGAGATGTCCGTATTATAGATATGTCGGTATTATAGAGGTGTCCATATTATAGAGGTGTCCGTATTATCGAGGTGTCTGTATTTTCGAGGTGTCTGTATTATCGAGGTGTCTGTATTATCGAGGTGTCCGTATTATCGAGGTGTCTGTATTATCGAGGTGTCCGTATTATAGAGGTGTCCGCATTATAGAGATGTCTGTATTTTCGAGGTGTCTGTATTATCGAGGTGTCTGTATTATCGAGGTGTCCATATTATCGAGGTGTCCGTATTATCGAGGTGTCTGTATTATAAAGATGTCCGTATTATCGAGGTGTCTGTATTAACGAGGTGTCTGTATCATAGAGATGTCCGTATTATCGAGGTGTCTGTATTATAGAGGTGTCTGTATTAGAGGTGTCCGTATTATAGAGGTGTCTGTATTATCGAGGTGTCTGTATTGTCCGTATCGAGGTGTCTGTATTATTGTCGAGATGTCTGTATTATCGAGGTGTCTGTATTATCGAGGTGTCTGTATTATCGAGGTGTCTGTATTATCGAGGTGTCTGTATTTTCGAGATGTCCGTATTATCGAGGTGTCTGTATTATCGAGGTGTCTGTATTATCGAGGTGTCTGTATTATAGAGGTGTCTGTATTATAGATGTGTCCATGTTATAGAGGTGTCCGTATTATCGAGGTGTCTGTATTATAGAGGTGTCCATATTATCGAGATGTCCGTTTTATCGAGATGTCCATATTATCGAGGTGTCCGTATTATCGAGGTGTCTGTATTATAAAGATGTCCGTATTATCGAGGTGTCTGTATTAACGAGGTGTCTGTATCATAGAGATGTCCGTATTATCGAGGTGTCTGTATTATCGAGGTGTCCATATTATCGAGGTGTCTGTATTATCGAGGTGTCCGTATTATAGAGGTGTCTGTATTATCGAGGTGTCTGTATTATCGAGGTGTCTGTATTTTCGAGGTGTCTGTATTATCGAGGTGTCTGTATTATCGAGGTGTCCATATTATCGAGGTGTCTGTATTATCGAGGTGTCCGTATTATAGAGGTGTCTGTATTATCGAGGTGTCTGTATTATCGAGGTGTCTGTATTTTCGAGGTGTCTGTATTATCGAGGTGTCTGTATTATCGAGGTGTCCATATTATCGAGGTGTCCGTATTATCGAGGTGTCTGTATTATAAAGATGTCCGTATTATCGAGGTGTCTGTATTAACGAGGTGTCTGTATCATAGAGATGTCCGTATTATCGAGGTGTCTGTATTATAGAGGTGTCCGTATTATAGAGGTGTCTGTATTATCGAGGTGTCTGTATTATCGAGGTGTCTGTATTATCGAGGTGTCGAGATGTCTGTATTATCGAGGTGTCTGTATTATCGAGGTGTCTGTATTATCGAGGTATTATCGAGGTGTCTGTATTATCGAGGTATTATCGAGGTGTCTGTATTATCGAGGTGTCTGTATTATAGATGTGTCCATGTTATAGAGGTGCCAATCAGGTTTTCGATCACTCCATAGTACCCTCACAGCACTTCTTGATGCTACCAACAACTGGTCAGTTAACATTGGCCTTATAAATGGAGTTATCTTTATTGATCTCAGAAAGGCCTTCGACACGATAGACCATTAAATAGTGCTGCAAAAACTTGCCAACTATGGGGTTGATCTGAATGCACTGAAATGGTTCAGCTCCTATTTGAGTAATCGAAATCAAAAATGTAATGTTAACGGCTGCCTATCTGAAGCAGCCACCATTAATTGTGGGGTCCCTCAAGGGAGTATACTTGGACCCTTACTCTTCTTAACATACATAAATGACCTGCCAAACTGCCTCGACACTGCCTCTGCTAAGATGTTCGCTGATGATACCAACATTAGTGTCTCTGGTAGAAACCTGCATGAGCCAGTTATCAACTCTGAGCTCATAAACCTTAATTGCTGGTTGAAAGCAAATAGGCTAAGCCTAAATATTGCAAAAACCGAGTTTATGATAATGGGCTCACGGCAGAAACTTAGTGCTGAAGCAAATAATTACAATATTAACGTTGAAATTGAGGGCAAATCCATCAAGAGAGTCGATCACTCCAAGTCCCTAGGCGTGGTCATTGATGATCGACTCTCTTGGTCCAACCACATAAATGACCTGTGCAAAAAGGTCTCGTCGGGCATAGGTGCCCTCAGAAGGATGAGGCCCTTTATTTCAACAACCACAGCTGTACAAATTTATAATGCATTAATCCAGCCCCATTTTGACTACTGTAGTAGTGTGTGGGATGGATTAAGCAATAAATTAAGCGATAAGTTACAGAAACTCCAAAATCGCGCAGCTAGAGTTATATTGATAGCCAGTTACTACGCCAGTTCCAAGTCTCTCCTTGAAAAGCTGAACTGGGTCCCACTAGACAAACGCCGGCAAAAACAAAAAGCTCTCATGATGTTTAAATCCCTCCACCAACTAACCCCAACGTACCTACACGAAATGTTCATTTCTCGTAGCACAGAATATAATCTTAGAAATTCTGACAGAAAACTTGCAATGCCCAAGATATGAATTTTATTTTCGAGTGGCAAAAACTATATTTTACGAACGAGCGCAGCGAGTGAGTAAAATATTGTTTTTAACACGAGAAAATAAAATTCATATCTTCAAGCCACCGTGTAATGTTCTTTTTATTATATAGACCCAAAAAAATTGCCGATAAAAAATATTTTTGTAGTAAAAGTACTGAGCCCGACGTCATCGATATCCTCACTAGTGAGGATATGGAAAATACGCCACTCGGGTCCCGGATGTAGTTTCGTACGAATTTTACGAGTGAGATATTTTCCAGTAAAACACTCGTGTCTATTTAATAAATATTGTGCTACTTGTTCTTTCTTGCGCATGCGTACTGTACACGATTTCAAGTTCGTACGGTAAACTGTTATACAATGTCGCATTGGCATAAAATAACAACATCCATCTTTGGTTTAAAGAAAAGGATTTATAATATAAAATAGGCGAAATCTTGTGTGATCTTCGGCACGACCAAACCTAAACCTATTCAAACATGGCAGCTATTAATAGGTTCGGCTTACAGGAAACAAACACATTGGGCTCCCTGTTATTTACGAAAATGTGCGGAGAGTTAAAAACAACATAACAATTTACTTTGGAATTCAAATATCTAGCTATATCTAGCTATATGGCTCGCTGGCATCAAAACAAAGTGTTTTTAGGATCGCGTGATCTAAGGTTGATTTGTTCTATCGGGTAACTAATATACATATTAGCTGCATAGCGATAACACCTACAGCAGTAAGAAAAACATATATCAAGTCAGACAATAATATAGCGTGATATATTTATTAGCAGCAGCATGAAGAAGAAGAAGAAGAATACTTTATTTGCACTTTACATAATATTACAAGTTTTTTTGTATGAAGTAGTTGAACCTTTCACTTCATCCTAACACTTCACGACAATGCATATATTACAACAAATGATCACGAAATGTGCCAAGCGATCCCAACAATTTCAAATCAATCGTTCGTACATGTAAATAGAATTCATATGATCATATTATAGAAGACATCGTGGTACTTCAGCCAAAAGCCAGATCTCCAGCTCCAACTGTGTTTCATTTGTTATGCTTATTTAAATTTGGCCTCCATATGAATGATTTAATTACCGTATTCCAGTTTGAAAACTGGTTTAAATCTGGTTTTTACGAAAAATTTCTGTTCAGGGAAAAATTATCCAAACCGGCTCACACTATGCAGAATATGATTTCCTAAGATATAAAAAAAACTATGCAGAATATGATCTGTTCAGTTCACAAAACGATGAGCGAACTCCACAAAACTTGGTAGGCTCTAGTTAAACATTAAATACTGCACTTACCTATCTTTGCAGTCAAGCTGTTAGTGTATGCCATTTGAATTCGAAAGCCTTGAGATGGAATTTTATAGTAGTTACCTTTTTGTGCGAAAACTATTGCAATAGACGCGTTAGGAAGTGTTCATTGAATGACTTATTTTGCAGAACCAAATGAAGACGATGAGAGAGAAACCGGACGCCTATGTAAGATGCAAGGGACTTTAGATGGTGGTCTGAGCTGGCTGATTGTCTTGTCATCTTTTATACAACAGTTCATTGTGCTCGGCACTCACAATGTCTTTGGACTTTTCTACATCGATCTGCTTCAAGAATTCAAAAAAGGCAAAGCTGCCACAGGTACGTTAACCTTTAAGGTTTGCCTTTGTATTAACACTATCAACCTTTATTTTCATCACATTCAAAACAATTTACATTCGTAATCGGTTCATTGAATTTACCATATGAGTGATGAAGACTATACTAAAAATTCTCATTCTACTTGAGATAACAACTTACTTTCAGAATTTTAAGATAAAGATTTCCATCACTGGGCTTCTCGTAGACATAATTCTTGAGTTGTTCCTCGTATCTTTTAATTAGAAAAGCGGGTTTGTCAAAACTAAACGGGTACTATAACTTCTACTAAACAACAGACAACCTGCAGTGAGATGACTGCAAAAGTATCATTTATAGTACCATAACTAGTATAACTAGTACTGAAGATATCTTTTTTTACTATAACGTTTTTCAAACAGCTAGTATGTTTTTGTTCAGTGCGCTCGGTCAATCGCTCAATTTGTCTTCGCTTCGTTTGGTTCTGCAAACAAAAGCCTTTTTAGCAGTGAATTTTGAAGAGTGCTGTGTAATATATGCTCCAGTGGACAAATACTGAACAATCTATTGGATTGCATGAGTTAAAATATAATGTATATTAATGATCGGAATTCTTATGGGAAGAACACTGTCAAAATCAACATCATCAACTCTATGTACTATATTATTATTATTATTATTATTCATATTTTAAAACTCTAAAACGCATCAGGAATTAATCGCTCCAAATTAAAAGTTCAATTAGCAATAACGGCGTTAAACAGAGTCTAGAATAATGCCATACGGATTATGTTGACAACAATGAAAGAGATGTTGTGGTTAATTGATTATTATTGTTATCCGCAAAGGTTGTTGTGGTTGAAAGTTGATATTTATTTAATGATGTACTTTATAATGTTCGTACATACTAAATATGTACGATTCTCTGCGATGCTTGCTAGTTTTCGTTGAAATTCTTCTTAATTGGACTTCAAAAGATTTTGAAATTCTGATAAGGTCCGTAAGGACGAAACACTTTCCCATTTTATGATGACTTTGCTGTGCGTGAGGATTTACTAATGGTTTAGAATCTATCACATAAACAATGACAAGCTTTCTAGTTTGGACTGGTTCGACAGCAGTGAAATTCGCTTCCATGGTCTTTGTATTGAAAGGTGTTTGCAAGTGATCTTACACGTGTTATGTACCAGACTCAAACGATTTTATTAAATACGTTTGCAGCTTCTTTCACCAACAACCGACTCTGCACAAAGTAGCACTGACAATCTCAACGAAATCCTTTCAACAAAACAATCTCCTGACAATACGAATAACTAGAGGAATTACACATTGAATGACAAATAAAGCTTATTGAAATTCAACCGTGTAGAGGACGTCAATAGAGACCTGTTGCCCAATTAAGATATTGGTTCGCGTGTTCGGCTCCAAACCAAATTCATCTGCGGTTTTGTTGTGATGTGATACATACGTTATAAAGATATTGGACTCGCCCCGGGACTCGCCCTCACTAATGGTTCTAGAGAAATACACACCGTAATAGATACGCTTTTGTTTCTTTGAACTCCAAAGAGAAACAACACGAAATACAATGAACAGGCGAGACTTGTTTGTGTTCAATCAGTTGGAGGTTGGTTGACCACCGTTCATTGATAATGTAAATTGTAAAATACCGGTTTCAGATGACTGCAAAACTAGAATAATCCATTAGCCAGTTCAAAAACGAGTGGAGGACTGGGAACGAGTTTTTAGAATGAATCTAATTAAAACATGAACCCCATCACAAGAAAGAGCATATCAGAATTAGTAAGTTTACAAAGTTTTGTTAGGTTTAGTTAGATATTGAACGAGTAACAGCTTTCCAAACATCTCAAAAATCACAAAGAAATTAAATGTATGGTTACAGCGGACACTTACATTTCTTTGTAATTTTTGCAGTTTCTAAATGTCTGCAGTTCAGTTGCTACTTGTCCAAACCCTATCAAACTCCTGAACTTACTAATTCGGGCATGCTCTTTCTTGTGATGTTAAACTAAAAACAAGAAAAGCAGATGCTTATTCCTGGCCCCGCTTGCATGAAAGGTGACTAGTGCTATCCACCGGATAAGTCTTATCCAACGGATAAAACTGATGCAGTTATCCAGTAAATTTTATCCGTTGCGGGATAGAACTGATCTGGTGGATAGCACTATTCACCTTTCGTGCAACCGGGGCCTGATGTTTTATGGAAACAGCAACTCGCTTATAATCAACTCAGTATATGGACTTTTGTAAGGTTGTGCAAAATATTATATTGTTTTAAGTAGACTAGCTCATCGGCTTGTCATAAGAAACTTCTAAACTACGTAAACTAACAACAATCATATTCAAATGCAGTTGCATATCGATCTCCTTCATTCTTCCTCGCATGAGTCAGTACGGCTTTATTTAGCTCGAACGTTTTTGATTTTTGATTGATAATATCCACATATACATATTACCAATTGTAAATAGGATTAGGTTTATCATAATTAGTTATTAAAGTTACACACTATGTAAGAGCATCGAGACCTTGTGGGATGCTCCAAATACTTTTTATTATTATTATTATTATTATTATTATTATTATTATTATTATTATTATTATTATTATTATTATTATTATTATTATTATTATTATTATTATTATTATTATTATTATTATCATTATTATACTATACATAATCTTTTCTATACTCAAATCGTCAGAGTAGCTTTTACAAGTCTGCATTGTATTCTTGGTTAGGTTTCTTTGTATGCAGGGTATTGTTTTGGATCAATTGAGTTCATTCTTCTCGTTCTTTGTGTTCATTGTCTAACGTCATCTGGTGTTCTGCTTTGCAACACCAAGAAACCTCCCGATAAAAGATGATGACAATTATCATGTACGCCTGAGCTCTTCAGTTCTCCCCTACATTTGTCATTCCAAAACCACATTGATATTTAGTAGTTAGAACGCTGGATTTATGCTTTGTTTTCATTGTCTTTCAGCCTGGGTTGCATCCTTGTCTTTTGGAATCACCTTTCTATTGGGACCTTTATCAACCGCTTGTTCTGCCAAGTATGGTACTCGAGTAGTATCTTTTATTGGTGCCTTACTCTTTGCTATAGGACTATTACTAACGTCGTTCGTTAGTGACTTAAATCAGATGTACCTCACATATTCTGTCATAGTTGGTGCTGGAGGATGTTTTTCGTACTATTCATCGATATTAATATTGGACGAATACTTTTATAAACGTCTTGTAACATCGTATGGAATCGCTCTATCTGGTGCAGGAGTAGGGACTCTGGCCCTTGCACCAGTAGTAGGGTCCCTACTGGAGACATTCCAATGGAGGAGCACATTGCGGATTCTTAGTGTTGTATCATCAGTCCAGGTTCTCTGTTCGTTTATCCAGTTTTTTATCAAATCTCCAAAAAGACTATTAGACTGTGACTTTGAAGAGAAAGATGAGAAGAAAAGCGCATGGATGGACTTATCTTTATTCAAGAACAAGGCCTACGTGGTTTGGATTTTAGTCGTCTCATTGGTTCTCTTTGGATTTTACATTCCATACGTTCATCTAGTAAGTTTACTTCAATTACTTTTGAAGTTATTGAAAATCTATTACTAACAATCGTGGGTTAATTGCAATCAGTACATACCATGGATGAGACTCATATTAGGTCTCTGTCCATCACTTTACAGAGTGGACTCTTAATTCATATAGTCGATCGTTGTGCGCGTTTAGTCTCGCTCATCAATGAGTTCCCGTATGCTCTGCTTTTGTTAATTTTGATATCAGTAACTATAGTGAAATAACATTCGTAAACTCGATCCATCCATCAAACTATAATAATAATAATAATAATAATAATAATAATAATAATAATAATAATAATAATAATAATAATAATAATAATAATAATAATAATAATAATAATAATAGAGTATTTATATAGCGCATCCTGGAACCTCGATGCGCTTTACAATAAGAAAAGAACTAGAAACTTATTCGTTCAAAACTAATGAAAGTCTATTTGTATTCCTAGGTCCGTCATTGTCAAGACCTTAATATCCCTATAAAAGATGGTGCCATGCTTGTTGGCTATCTCGCCATATCGCAGACAATTGGAAAGATCTTCTTTGGTCGAATTGCTGACAATCCTCGTGTGAACCGTGTGTACTTGTATCAAATATGTCTGATCGTTTGCAGCATAACCACCACACTTCTTCCAATAATGACGTCATTAAAGACTTTAATTGTGTATTGCTGGGTGTTTGGGTTTCATGATGGCTGTTTTGTGTTGTTGATTGCTGTGATCACAGGAGACATTGTTGGGAAGAAGCACATGCCTTCAGCATTTGGTATGATGTACCTGTTTAGCTGTATACCAATGATGCTTGGTCCTCCCGTAGCAGGTTAGTTTATTGCATCTTATAGTAAAACAACTAGCCCCAGTTGTTGGAAGAGTGGCTTGGATAAATGTATCACCTCGGAATAAGGATTTATGTAACGGATAGTGCTATCTACTCTACGAACGACCGAGCGCTTGTAATTGAGTTACACTAGCCTGGCGAATGGTATTTAATAAGTAAAAGAACGCGTTATAATGCTGCTTTCGTCTTTGCTATGGGATTGATATGAGAAGGCTTGCAAGGAGTTTAGAGGAGAAAATCTAACAGTCTACTTTCGACAACCAGACCAGACCCTTTTCATGGAACTGCAATCCCATTTGTCACATCTCTCTTATAAAGTGTTTGTTTTAATAATCGATCCGTTGTTTTAGGTTGGATGTATGGACTTACTGGAACGTATATTCCAGCATTCTTCATGGCAGGTGGGTTCACTACCATTGGTGTCTGTCTCCTCTTCTTAGTCCCAATCCTCCTCCCAGCAGAGATCGCCCAGCAATGGAACAAACGTAGCATGCGTCAGGAAATAAAGTTACCATCAGATGTGAGTGAAACGACCAAAACATGGTCTCTAAGTAGTGGTGAGAGTAATGACAAATGTGTCAGCCCAGTATCAGCACCTTTATCAGCATTCCAAGACAAAGACACTGTTCCACATATCTTAATAATTAACGACGAAAACAAACACAATAGTATTAGTTTAATTCTGGAAAAATATTTTTCTATGCAGCATTTAGTTAGTCAGAGAGATAGTTTACTGTGCAGAGTCTATTCCAAAGAAAATTTGTACGATATTTTACCATCAAACGAGGTGCGCGAAACTGATGTATAGAATGCTCACACATCTGATCATTTCAGCAATGCAAATAAATAGAGTTGGTGGGTGAATATTTGGTTCTTGTCATCAATAACGAAACATGGCGGCTGAGAGCTTTGCATGTAGATCATACGAAAAGTATCTACTGCAAGGATATGGCTGCTATACATGGTATCACAATCCTTTGAGAACCTAAATCAGCACTACTCGCACCTTTAAACGTTCTGACACTTTCACATAAATAAAGCTGACATCAGTTTCGTACTTACAAAGTTTTAGGTTCTTAAAACTCAAAGTGCTGTACTGAGGATTGTGATATAAAGTCTACAAGCCGACATCAGTCAACTGTGGATTCCTTTTATCTGTGATTCGTTCGTGTGCTGTCCAACACATCAATTTCGTACTTAATAAAGAAATTAGATGATTTTATTTAGTAGGTGGTCGTCTCCTGGAATGGCAATGATTGTTAGATACATGTACAAAGAACGTTTCATTTGTTATACGAGGGTAGCTTAGTGAGTAAACGAATATTGGCGTAAATTATATTAATTGACCAATAAATAATTGTGAATTAAACTTGCTTTGGAAGTGTAAGGGTTGTTTTTAATAAAAATGTCCTGGAATACTAGTTAATATACCTGTTAGTTGTTATTGGTATATTCTCCTCCAAGATGTGTTTTATCGGGTTTTAGACTTTTTAGACCTGATAAAACGCGATCTGCGAGTTTATTGGACAGCTTCAAAAACGATCTTCCAAAATAATACATTTTCGGATGATTTCAGTAAGAAAACAGCAAGGAAAACACAAACATAGCAGTATCGTGTTGCTTCTAACGCCTCAACCGATACTACTAATATTCTCAAAAAGATCCCACATTTGAACGACGGTCCGAAAGTGTGACCAAGGAGCGATCTTTCCGGACTAATACTAATAAGCAGCGCATTACCGGGTATAAAGGTACATGCACGTGATGGATTTCATCCTTCTGATTGGACGAATTGCTCATTAATTATGCATGAGTTTTTGAAATGTTAGATTTATATTTTAAATTAGCTTATCGAGGGCCACGGGTTTTGTCAGTGTTACTGTTTAGTGTTATCCTCTTTAAATAAAGTCTTCAATATTGAATTGATAAGTCACTTTTCTTATGGCTCAACTAAAAATCGCAATGGTATGTTCGCATTTGCGACTACACAGCTTTGTTCGAATGTGGGACGAGTTTGGGGATCTGATGCGCATGTCAGTGACTTTAGTGACTTCTTTTTAAATTATGTTTCTACCGTGATAGTTTTGAATACAATCTTCTGTGTTTTGTTTAGAAAACTTTCCAAACTATGAACTAACAATTGAGTTATTTATGCCGTGTTTACACTTGAGCGCTTTACCAAGGTACAAATCAGAAAACTAAGGTTAACCGCTCAACAAACAATAGTTTTCTAATTTCTACCAAGGTTACGTCGGTAAGTCGTTTACTTCAGCAAACCATCAAGTGTAAACACGGCCTTAGAGTATTCTATCCTCAATGAACAAGTGTGTTAATGATGTATTAGAAATAACCAGGCAGTCTTGATCTAAAGGCTCCCTGCAAGAACAACGTATGTGATCTCTGATCAAAATCTAAGTTCTCCTTGAGATTCTTTGAATTTCAAAGGATAATTTGGGTGTTGATCACAAGTCACTTACTCTGGTCTGTTCTTGCAGGTTCGTCACATGTAAACATATGAATCGGGCTTAAAAACAGACCATGGATATGCTCGTATGTTGGAAATATAATTATGAAACATGTACATGAACAAGTTATCAATAGTAGATGGGACACGTCATTGAGCTCGATGAGTGTTCTGCGGACATGAGCCAAGGTGAAGCTGAAAGACTTAACAATATGAATATTCATTCCCTGTGTCTCGTCTGAATAGCAAATATATATAACATAGTAAAAGTGGAAGTGCGATCTATTTTAGATGCCACCAACTCTATGGAGGTATGATTGGATTAGTGGTAAACCAATCAAACAACGATTAACATATTAAACTTTAGCGTTTTGCTTTGCACGTGATAACGAGATAATATCAGTGTCTGAATGGGAAATACTTGTATTAATCCTTTATTAATACATTGTGGAGGGACCATACAGTGTCTAACATAACGGGGTATCCGTCTACAATTATGTTGGTTAAACGGATCGTTAGTTACGTGATGATAGCGTTTCTATACGCGATTTGTTTTTGTCATCTACATTTATTTTGTCAGTACAGTTATCACGCTAACATTAAATTAAACATTAATAATACAAGGAAACGAGGAAAAATACTGCACGATCGCATGCCGACTGCAATGCCTCTTCGTCAAACAACTGATTCATTCATTAGCTATTAACAACGTCATTGAATCAACGCTGTTTATTTTGACACTCGTACGACCATGGTTGAGTGGTTTTGAATGATGGAATAAAACCGGGTTTCCTATCAGGTTTTCGTCGTTCGTGACGATTTGTTCAGGCGTTTCAGTCAAAACAAGAATCATTGCTCTTTCTCTTTTGGTCATCAATCAAAAGTTGGAAATGAAAATGACTGTAAAAGTTCAGCCATTATTTGTGACTAAACTTCTGTATTTTATATCTAGAAATGGAGACAACAGATCAGGCTTCAAAATACTGTTGAGTTTTCAGGATTTGACAGACGTTGAGTGGTAATGATTTTCACATTGTTGACAAAGTAGGCTGAAACCTGAAAAACGTTCTAAAGCTAGAGTGTGAACATTTGGCAGTACGACACACTAAAATGTAAATTGCATGTATTTCATCTAGAGATGGTTAGACTACAATGTTTCAGCAGTTCTAATGTACTTCGCACAAGTGTAAATACACATTTTAGGGTTGCGTGATGAATTAATGTGGTTATTATTCATATTACATCGCATGAATATTAATCAGTGTTTGTGGGTTTTGAAAAACCGGTCTGACAAGTAAGGGAGGGATGTAATCGATGTGAATAAAAGCAATTCGCATATTGGCATTTTTTTCTTACCAAGAAACCGAATGACATGGATAGCCTCTGTTCAAGGAAATCCCTTACATTATTGTACGAGGTAGCAAGACCCGAGAACACTTCCCAGCAATGGTGCTTGCGGCTATCCACAGAGGTGTATAGTCAGAAACCACGGGATTTCTAAATTCGTCTATGCGTGTTTACAATAGCTAGTGAAATTCGAAGTGACAAGTGTAACAAAGATTGCCGTTACAACAAAATTGCCAAACTATGTTATAGGAGAATATATATGAATATCCTAAATGAGAAACCATGCTGCAGACGCCTGTGTAAGATGCAAGGAACGTTAGATGGTGGTCTGAGTTGGCTGATTGTATTATCATCGTTTATGCAACAGTTCATTGTGCTCGGCACTCACAATGTCTTTGGACTTTTCTACATCGATCTGCTGAAGGAGTTTAAAGGAGGCAAAGCTATAACTGGTATGAAAAGGTTTATTTGTAATGTGAACATTAGTTTTGTTACCATACCGCGATAATGCAGGAGGTGTTGCGCTTTATCACTTTTAGTGAAACTTATTATTTTATTTTGTCGCGAAATCTTGATTCACGCGAAACATTTTTTTTAAATATTTATGCCTTCTCGTGACTGTCCTATAAGATAAAAAGGTGCTGTTTCCCTTGTAGCTAGTTTACTGGGCAATAAAAACACACAACTTCCAGTATGGAGTAAAATGGCTATGGGCCATATAGTTAATTATTACCATAGGGCCCAAAGCCGCTTTTATTGAAAGAATAATTTCATGTCAACATATATTATAACATATCTAACATATATTAGACATTTTTCTCCATGGATGCACGCTATCAGTGAAATGCATCAATTATGTGTTCAAGATGTGAAAGACTTAAAGCCCTAGTAAAGACAGGAAAACAATGCATTTAAAGGAATTACGCTTTAGAAAAAGTCGCCATACAGTATCGTGTGGAAATACGATTTTGCGTTTGTAAGGAGGGATTCAAAGGGGAGTGAGGCAGGGAAAAAATCAATCACCAAAATCACTATTCTGTCAAGCTCAATGAACGATTGACTACAAGACTACACCTCGTTCTTCGACATGCTCACGTCTTACACAGCTGTATAACCCCGGAGGGGGATCTCAAAACGTAATAAGCAATCTTTGCATAAATACCCGCCTCACGCGTACTGTATGCATAAGGAGCTGCAGGTCATCTATATTTGTACGTGCTTTTTCTTTATGTCAAAGTTTTCATCGCAGGCTTCTTAAAATGAATTCTAACATTAGTGGAGATTAGCGACGCGCGTGCACGGTGGGATCATCAAGCAGCAGGAATTAATCCCTAGACAAATAGCTGTGTACTATGTATGTCAACACGTTAGGTCACGGTCTTATGGTAGGGCGTACGAGACATGAAAAGGGGAGGAGTAGCGTTCACCAAGTCTTGAAGCTCAAAACTCAATGGCAAAATGATCTCATTTTTAATCTGGATCATTCAATATCTGGCTATTAGGGTAAATGTGTTCGTTTTAGACAAATAGCTGTGTACTATGTATGTCAACACGGGGTCATGGTAGCGTACGAGACATGAACGGTAGTAGCACGAGATTCATATCGGGGCTATTAGGGTATCTGCTTAGTTCTATCTGTTCCATACATTTTACCGTGTAACTAACAGACAGAGAATGGACAAGCATAAGCAAATTTGAGGATAAGCTTTTTTGGGAGACGCGGCATCATTGGGCCGTACAGGGTAGTGAACATGAAATATTCCTATGATTCTGCATGTGCGAACCCCAAAGATATAGACTCAGGACAATTGGAAAAAATTCCAAACATGCAATATTAACGTTTTTCCAACCATCTGGCCATTTCCCATAGCACCACTTATTTCCGAAAACCGCACCGAAACCTAGGACACCTGATGCATCAGTATAGAGGTTCAAATGCTCTGAATTATACCAGATATCATCTAAGAAAAAGGATTTACCATTAAAGCCAGATAGGAATGACTGCCACACCTGTAAATCTAACTTAACATCACTAGTTATTCTAATCAAATGGTAAGGTGAGCGAATCCCCACCGTTCGGTCAATTAACCTTCTTAAAAATGCTCTTCCAGGTCTAATCACTGAACATGCAAAATTTAGTAAACCAATCAATGATTGAATCTCTCTTAATGTCACCTTTTTCCGTGAAAGGAAATCTGAGATAAAAAGTAAGCATTTTGAAACCTTATCGAGTGGGAGACGAGCCTCAAAAAGTACTGAATCTAACTCAATACCAGCAAATGACAAGGTTGTGCTTGGACCACGTGTTTTTTCTGGTGCTATGGGAACGCCCAGGTAATCACACAGCTGGACAAACAATTTCAGCTCTGACTGGCATAAATCTGAAGTTGGGGCAATAATTAAAAAATCATCAAGAAGATGTAATATATGGGGGATATTCATCCTGTTCTGGGCAACCCACTCCAATGCAGAGCTAAACATTTCAAAAGTTCTACATGAACTGGCGCATCCCATAGGCATACATTTATCATAGTAAAATCTATCTTTCCATTGCATACCCAATAGAGGGTAGGCTTGTGGTTGGATAGGAATGATCCTAAAAGCGCTTTTGATGTCTGTCTTGGCCAAAAAACAACCCTGACCCACTTTCTTCACCAGATTGATGGCATCAGAGATAGTTGTATAGTGTACACTAGCAAACTCTTCAGGAATACCATCATTTACTGAAGACCCTTTTGGAAAACTCAGATGATGAATAAGTCTGAATTTCCCAGGCTTCTTTTTGGGAACAATACCCAAAGGTGAAATACAGAAAGTTGGAAAAGGGGGAAAAACAAAGGGTCCACCTAAACGCCCTGCATCCAGTTCCTTTTGAATTTTTTGGTCCGTTGCCTCAGGGTTTTCTAGGGCAGACACTAAATTTTTTGCAGTACAAGACATTCTATCGCCTTTGTAATGTAGTGGAAAACCAAATTGAAAACCTGAAATGAGTTGCTCTACAATAGGGGGATTGTACCCAGACAAAAAGAAACTTAAACGCTCAACTTTAACTGGAGTTGGCAAATTATGACTTAGGTTTGGTGGCTGGGGCTCCGGCATTCTGACGGCTTTTGAAGGATCTAGGTTGGGCACGAAAATTACATAATTTCGGCTGATGAGAACCTTCACATTTAAAACACTGATGCTTAAATGAGCAACCCATACACTTAGCCCCTCGACTGAATTTGAAACAATACCCTTTTGGGGGTTGTCATTCCTAGACTTAATACTAGTGGGTGGAATAATGGGTTTATTTGACACCTGCTGATGACAACGCATCCACAATTCCCAGTGGATTGTGCCCCAGGGCAATGACGACGGCTGACTTTGCCTCAGAAAGCGAAAATTCTCGTCATAGAACCTCCAATGTTGGCCACGCGATGCCAGCTCCTGTACAACCTCACCGTACTTCATGAGGGCAGGGGCCTCATTGGGGTATTTGCGAGTAAAAACCCCCACGAATATGTGAAAACAGCTTATCCAAGTCTCAATACTAGTGATTTTCTTTGACTTGGACACAGGCTCAAGGCATAAAGCATGAGAAGACTCATTATTTGCTGTTGTGACTGTCAGCTGATATTTTCCTTCGAGCACAGGGTTGGACAGAAGTAAACTAAAATCCAAATACTCGTTGTTCCATATTTTGGACTGGAGCTTTTCAGATACCCTTGCATCAATTGCCAGATTTGGCGAGGAAAAGAGTTCCTTGGGTAAGGCTAATTGGTTTGGCTCACCTGTCAGAGCAGACTGCACTGCAGCCACTGATCCCTCTACTAGTGACGAGGCAATGGTTTGTTGGGCAGCATTAGCATTGGTTAAAGCATGGCTCACCATTGGTGTTGACTGCTCAGAACTGACTACTGGAACCTCGACCAATGAACTGGTGGATGTTGACTGCCCAAATATACCAGGATTAGACTGCGACAACTTCTCGGTTACTTTCGCCACCACTTGGTTGACAATGCGTTCCACCAGGTTGTCTGGTAATGAAGTCGTACGTGGCTCGGTCGCAGAGGTTGAAGTGGGTAGGATAGATGCCTCTTCATGCTCTACAGAAGTGGAAGATGGTGTTGAACGTGACCTCTTCGGGCCATGTGCTGACATGGAACGGAGCTGCCGTTTAGGAGGCATAGTGATCTGAAAGAAAAATCAACTTGGCAGACTCCTGGAAAATTATCTGAATGTAAATAAAACAAATAAGGGGGCGACCTGACAAGCCATGCAAAGGAAATGTGGCAAGGAATAACCTGTCAGACAAAATGTCGACGCAAAGCTTCCCTTAAATTGCCAAAACAAGGAGACTAACAGCCTCACTTAAAATTAAACAGGGGAGACCACAAACAACTGCAGTAACAATACACTGCAAAAATTAAGTTTCAAATAATGCATAATGATTGGTATGCACCATATAATTGAAAGCTTAACATTATGTGGTCATTACTTCCCCTAAATAACAAAGGATAGCAACATCCTCAAACAGCCAATAAGGCTAACAAACTGTGGAAATGATCCACAAATGAATAATAATAAAACAACAGACAATGGCGAGTCAAGGTCGTTATCAAATGTGGCAAAGGAAAAAGCCTGTCAGACAACATATCAAGAAATCTGTGCTTTTTACGTAGACCAGCTACGGGGACTGGGCACGAGTTTACCGGTCACCCTGTGTTAGGTTTCCCAGTCTTTTTGGCCGTGTTACAAAATGGAGGACAATGTTTACATTCATTTACTCGATTTGCTGTAAGTTTGGATGGATTTTTCGATAAAAATCGTACTTTTAAGCGAAAAATATTTACAGGGTTTCCTAATATGGTAAGTACATTGCCCAAATATGGACATAGGAAAGCTGGCCGAGAAACAGCACACTTTAATGGGGGATTTCTTGATATGAAAATGTCGACGCAAAGCTTCCCTTAAATTGCCAAAACAAGGAGACTAACAGCCTCACTTAAAATAAAACAGGGGAGACCACAAACAACTGCAGGAACAATACACTGCAAAAATTAAGTTTCAAACAATGCATAAGGTATACAACTGTACACCATACATGTACGATCACATAAATTACTGACTGACTGCTAGACTTCTTCACATGAAACACGCGTCGGTCATAACTTTATTCCTTGCGATGGGTTTACAAGAATGAACTTAAACTGACGGAATTGACGGTTCTGAAATACAACGATGTAATATATATATATCACTGCCAAATGACGTTATTACAGCTAAATAACGAATCCGATTTACCTCATGTTGACGGCTCTAGCAGTTCATCGTGACTATCCGTTCGTGTTGACTGATTACATAGGTTCTGACGTCACTACTAAAATACGTTAAACCGCTGACTATACATATCTAGATCCTACAATACATGTATAGTCGAAAGCTTAAAAATATGTGGTCGTTACTTCCCTTAAATAACAAAGTACTGTAATAATAATAATATTATAATATTTACCCAGGGTAATCTAATCAGCACAAAGTACTGTTATCAATAAGGGCCCTGCATTACAGCAATTAAATAAAACAAAGGATAAACAACATCCCAAAACAGCCAATAAGGCTAACAAACTGTGGAAATGATCCACAAATGAATAATACTAAGACAACAAACAAATGGTGAGTCCAACTCTAAGGTCATTATTATTATCAAATAATAAATTAAGGTAATGAGACAGCTCTCAAAATTGCCCTACGATAGCTTCTATAAAGCTGGTACTGACCAACAGGGTTTAAATGAACACCATCTGGTAAATAAACATCCTTTGATGGATGAGAAAAGGCTCTATGACGCCAACAAAAAACATCAGGAAGTGGGTCTAAAACGACCTCAAGGTACTGATTCAAAATTCGAGCACGCTGGGCAAAAAACGTGGCCTGAAGATGTGAAATGCCTCGTGGGATTACCTGGCAGACCCCAACCACACGCACAGAAAAGCTATCTAAAATAAAACGAACTAAATCTTCAATCGCACTTCCAACCACTTCGGGCCGTAAAGAAGCTAAATCGTTCGTCCCTAGCTCCAAAATGACTACATCAGGTGAGAAAGAACGAATAACATGAAGGTCAAAAGCGCGAAGCTTCGCGACGGTACGACCACCTACTCCATATAAACGGACCGAAGCAGTTCCCTGTAGGTTAAAATCAGGGCCCGCCCGGGGTAAAAAACTGGTATTGATATCTCTATTCAAACGTTTAACAAAAGAATGGCCCATAACAAGGACCCTAGGTACTTCAAACGCCATGAGATTACACGTGGGGATTTACTAAAACAACGACCAAGCGTGCCGAGAAACAATACTTCAATGAAAGCAATCAATACTTCAATGAAAGTAATACCGAAAACAACGTGGTGAAACGTAACAAAAGGCCAAAAACTATATAAAGGCCAAGAATTACTATATAAGAGCGTAAATCTTACCTGAAGATAAATTAACGCTCGTCAAAAATTCACCAAGTTGACTTGTCAAGCTCAATGAACGAGTGACCTCGCTTGACATGCTCACGTGCTGTATAACCCCGGAGGGGGTGTCACGTAATAAGCAATCTCATATACCCCCCTCACGCGTACTGTATGTAATGTAACAAATTACACAGGGATACCGTAGGGAGGTGTCCCAAAATAGAATATAATAACAATAATAAAAACAGACACGAGAAACATAAAAACTCTATTTGCTAGCAAATATTTCATTTATTGTTCTGAATATGATACAGCATTTTACACAAATATACAATAAATGCGAAACATTTGCTAGTGTAGCCAACCCCGCATCGGTGGAATTTATATGCATGTGCCACTCGTTGAATCGCTACGCAAAGTTAAGAGAAGTTGAATTTTCGCAACGATTTGCAACATGGCAGGCTGTTCTGGTGTCTTAGAGAGAACCACTGTGCATATCCCGTGACAATTTGTTTCCCTCAACGTTTTCAGTCGTTTATGGTATCAGTGGCCGGATTGCGGTAACAAAAGCACTTCCTTAGCTGAACGAGGGTGAACGACACCATTTGTCTCATAACAGCAGCACTGAGAGAGAAATTGTTCCTCTTTAATTCTCGTAACAGCTAGTGTGTTAAGTCGAGAGTGAAAAGGTGGCAAAAATGCAGTGGAAGTAATTTTTATCTTTCATTAGTTTTCACTCTGATATATATTTGATGTTGTACAGTTGTAGGCTAAAATGGTTGCTGATAATTAACTGTTGAGTCATTGCTTCAATTCATTGAACTTGTCAGCGTGTTTTGAATTCGCCATTTAGTATACTTCGCTGTCGCTTTCATTCAGTTGGTTTGGACCGCAGTGTTCAAGCCAATACGATTTGTAACTTCTTAGAAGTACTTCTGAACCCGAATGTCAAATGATGCAGCAGAGGCAAGCTCATAGTCTTGTGGATCTTACAACCATTCTGACTACTTAAGCATAGCACCAATATTTCAATCTAGGAGTGGATTCTCTCTGTCAAATGAACCACAGTTGTTTTGGGCTTTGCATTTCGCCTAGAATCGTCTTTCAGCAAACTAATATAGTATAAATAGTTTTCAATTTTCTGAAAAAGAAAAAGATTTTATGTAGACGATCGCTCCGGACGATCGACCCTAGAAAAACGTGAGGTGTGTTCGGATTGCATAAAAGACAATGGGTTTTCACCATGTTGTAAATATGCTTGTTACTATTGAATGGGAATCAGCATGATCTCTTGTTCACCTCATTCACAAAGTCGGCTATAAAAGCGAAATGTTTTTGCGGACAGCAAAACGACACTAGACCAAGTTGAGAGAGTTGTTTCTCAGTAGTTTTTGTTATAATAAAATAAATAAGAAGCCGCCGGCTCTTCATGATGTAGATGGTCAGAAATACTGACAGGTTTTGCTTACACTTTATGTTTCAATATTTGTCGTTCTATAACTATTAAAACATTGATATCCAAACTAGTTATCCAGTACATGACCCTGAATTTAGTGATGATGGTAAAATGTTATCATGTCGATTTAATAGCCGTGTTACCTTAGGCGATACTTGTAGCACACACGGTTCTGTGACTGTACTCATTGCTTAAAGAAACCTAAACTAACTTTTTGTGATGTTTTTCAAAGGATGGAACATCATCAAACTGCTTTTTAGCGAAATTGTTTTATAAATGATCGTTTGAATATTCGGCTATGTTTATTGTCGGGGCACGAAGACGGTAAGGACATGTGTATGTCAATGCTTCCGGAAAACCTTCCATTGTGTGAAAACTACGTGTGCTTTATAATACCCCATTCACACCAAACTTTGTTTAGTTAAACTGGGTTTTTCTAGCTTCTATAATCTGAGATCATCTAATTTCACAAGAATCAAACCTGGAATTTCTACTGTGCAACATAAAGGACAGTTTACCAGCAGTTTTGTGCCAAAAGTTGCGTGGCGTTTGTAGATAATTTCCTAAACCTGTTTAGTTAAATCACTTTAAAACATGTTTAAGCCCTGGTGTGAACGGGGCATAAATTAGTTTAAAAAGAAAGATAAATCGAAGGAAGCAGAGGCCGAAGTGAAAACATTAATAATGCTCAGTTTCTTTGTTTTGAGAGCTTCATAAAAAATACCGTTTTGGCTCCATTTCTCATAACATTATTCTTCATTGCGCTCTATGCTTTAAAGTTAATTTTGACAAGTACTTCATTCAAATCGCTATAATTGCTGTAGGTTCAGTTTGGAGAGTGCATTAGTGATCAAAGCAGTTCCATGAGCATAATTAATTTCTTCCTGCGATTTTAATAATTTTCTATGTTATACTTTTAAGCATTGGCTGGTTCGATTTCATTTGGACTTTGCTTCTTCCTGGGACCAATCACTGCAGCTTTATGTCACAAATGTGGAACTCGAGCAGCGGCACTAAGTGGAACCATCATACTAGCTCTTGGTCTGTTATTAACATCATTCGTTGGTGACTTGCCCACCATGTACCTGACTTATTCATTGGTTGTGGCGATGGGTTCAAGCTTATGTTATTTCTCATCAATATTGATATTGGAGGAGTACTTTTCAAGGCTCCTGGTCACATCAAATGGCGTAGCTCTTTGTGGTGCAGGAGTAGGAACTTTAGTATTATCTCCAGTTGTTGAACAGTTTCTTTCCATCTACAAATGGAGAATAACAATGCGTATTCTTAGTGGGTTTGCTTCCTTGTTACTTGTTTGTTCGGTCGCTCATTTTTTTGTAGTTGCTCCTAAGCAATCGCTGGGCGATGATGCCAAAGAAAATATCTCTAAGACAAAGTTGGTTGACACATCCTTATTCAAGAACAATGCCTATGTGGTTTGGATTATTGTCGTCTCATTGGTTCTCTTTGGATTTTACATTCCATACGTCCATCTGGTAAGTAACCTTAATTCAAATACAGGGCCGAAGAATTTCCGCTAATGCAATACTTTTTATCTTCAGGTTCGTCACTGCCTCAACCTTGCAATTCCCAAGCAGAAAGGTTCCATTCTTGTCGGGTATCTTGCCATTTCACAAACTATAGGAAAAGTCGTGTTTGGACGAATTGCCGATCATCCTCGTGTACATCGTATCTATTTACTTCAATATGCGTTATTAGTGTGCGGCATTGCTACAACGTTGTTGCCAATTTGTACATCCTACGGCACCATCACTGTTTATTGTTGGGTGTTTGGATTCCATGATGGCTGCTTCGTTTTACTCATTGCAGTTTTAACTGGCGATGTAGTAGGAAGAGAAAAGCTAGGTGTGGCTATCGGAATGATGTACTTTTTCAGCTCTATTTCTATGACTATCGGTCCTCCATTTGCTGGTAAGTTTACCATTATCTTCGCGGAGCATTTAGGGTTAACATTTGTCGCCTCCAATCCCTTCTTCCTGTATCGCAGATATAAAATTCAGGTTCAATTTTAGAGGAGGGGAATGGGAACTTTACGGTTCAAGTCGAGGTTGAAGGTTGATGTTGATAAAATACAATAAATTTATCAAAACACCAAACAATTGTTCGTAGTTACTACAAAATCATATCGCAAACTAAGAATAAAAAGCTACATATCTAGTGTGGTTCTAATTGTGAACACTTTTTGCACTTGATGATATTTCTCGTCAACATATGGTACGATTATCCTGAACCTTTGCTATAAATTAGCTCTACACTTCAGCTAACATGTGATTAAGTTTCGTTGTATTTATTGTTGAACTTTTCTAAATATATTTTATTATATCATGTCCTTTGGTAGTTCTAATTGTGAACAAATGATTGTAATTGTGAACACTTTTGGCTTGCTTTTTAATGGCTTAATACTGTGTATTATTATCGATTTCTAGCCTTGCAATTCGATGTACAAGTTCCAAGTTGTCTTCATATTTATGTTCGTGTTATTTCGATACGAATGATAGAAAAATATTAAAACGAAGTGAAGTCAGACGGCAACGCTAAATTGCTGACATGTTCGCATGTTCATTGATGCAAGCCGTCCATCACGCTCATGCAATTGCTAACAACGCAATGGCGCAAATTTGTAACACAAACGCGGACTTCTTATATATATTTCTTTCTCAATATTTGCTATTGTACCAGTGCAGGTACATTAGCGGCAATTTTACTCCATATCTCATGCCGTGTTTACACTAGAGCGCTTTACCAAGGTACAAATCAGAAAACTAATGCCGTGTTTACACTAGAGCACTTTACCAAGGTACAAATCAGAAAACTAAGGTTAACCGCTAAACAAACAATAGTTTTCTCATTTCTACCAAGGTTCGGTAACTCGTTTACTTCAGTAAACCACCAAGTGTAAACACGGCATCAAGAACTACATATGTTATGAAGTACCAAGTTATGCGTGAGCATATGCGTGTTTACAATTAGATGCACATCGCAAAAACACGCACAATTTTTAATTCCGATGCTGCTCGTTCATTTTCAACACTTTTCTAATTGTTGTTTTGTAAAGAAAAGTGTTATTATTTACCTTTTAGCTCATATAAAAACAAACTCCAAACCTTGCGTTTTTAGAAAGAAACTGATATGCGAACTTTGCCACTGAGAATCTTAAAGGCGCGCTTAAAATTCGAATTTGTAAACAACAGTCGTCAGCTTACCTTGAATCAAGGTTGAAATTTTGCGCGGAATAAATGTCAGAAAGCCCAAAATAGCATTGAATGATTGAAAATAAATCAATATTTGCTCGGGTAAAATATTTTTTGTCGATCTTAACTTTACGGTATAGAAACGGCACTTTTACTGAAAAGTGTTCACAATTAGAACTGTTCACAATTAGAACCACATACTGTAGATATCTTCAAAACGTTCTTCATCGGGCAGGCATAGTTTGTATTGTATTGTAACTGTATTTGCATTACACACATTGTAGGGATACTTTATGGAATCACAGGGACATACAACCCGATATTCTTCATGTCAGGAGCTTTCACTATCCTGGGCGTCTGCTTGCTTTTCTCAATACCAATGCTACTTCCACCGCAAATCATCGAACAATGGGAACAGCGCTCGAAGGTGAAAGAAGTAACATTATTGTCTCTTGAAACAGATGGCAATTCGAAAGCCTTACCAGAAGATAAAACTACTTACGTTGTAGAAAAAGTTATCACTGATAAAATTGACAATTGTTATGTAATTTCATCAAAGTCTGGATCAAGGCGACTTGTTACCAACAATACATTGTCATTACCAGAACAGCAAAACGACAGATTCAGTTGGATTGATCGGTATTTTTCAATGGAACATCTTATGGAACAAAAGGACTGTTTGATAAGTAGAGTTTATTCCAGAGAAAATTTATTTGCTGTTTTACCAGCAGAAAGCAGTAATGTCAGGGAGACAGATGTGTGACAAACCAATCAACGTAACCAATCGACCGACCAACTGATTAACCGACAGACCGACATATCGACCGACTAACCGACCAACTGATTAACCGACAGACCGACATATCGACCGACCAACTGATTAACCGACAGACCGACATATCGACCGACTAACCGACCAACTGATTAACCGACCGACCGACATATCGACCGACCAACTGATTAACCGATCGACTGACATATCGACCGACTGACCGACTGACTGACCTACCAACTGATTAACATAAATATATGTTTTTACTATACTAAATTATATAATTAATACTTCTCATATGTAATCCACAAGAGAGCACAAATAAAGTTGTTGTTGTTGTTGTTGTTGTAACCGACCCAACCAACCAATCGACCGACCGACCGACCGACCGACCGACCGACCAACAAACAATTACAAACTAATTTATCAATTAATCATATTCATTTTGAAATCACTAGTAAATCCTGCAATCTGATTGGCTAAAAATGGTGCGATTAAATCATTAATTGCACTATATTTTTGGATCATTAAGAGGCAGTCTCTCTAAAAGCGGTCAGGTGAATTTGGGTCAGGAAACAGATTTCCTTCAAACTTTGTCCATAAAACTATCTTACCTCAAAAGTAATTGAAATGTATTTGTTTTTTAGAAATACCTTAAAATATATTTTTTACGAGCCTTTATTGCCAGAGCCACGAGAAGCCCGATTTTGACTATAGTGACGAACAAAAATAGTCAGTAATTGACGTGCCCACGACGTCAAAACTGAAGAGTATTTCCCAAAAATATTATTTTTCCCAGCCTAAATGGCTCTTCGCTGGTACTTTACAAGTCCTTCGGGATTATTTTCTGTTTTAGAAATAAATATATAAATAATATTCTGATACCTACTTTTGTGCTTCGCGGATTGAGCCGAAAATAAGTGATTTTCGTCAAGTAATTTTTCAAAAGTCTGACATAGTTAATGCAATCTATCGATTAGAATCAACTAAAGAAAGACCAAAGAGCAAGGAAGTGTAAAAATACCTTGCGGTTTCTATCTCTCTTCAGCGCAGCGAGCAGATAGATTTGGCGAATTTGTGACCGTGTCACGCAGATTGCGTGACATGAACACGAAACTTTGACGGCTACCAAATTGCAAAATATATTTTTGGTTTGGCGATTTTGACTCTAGAAAAGCTTGAATGATGTTGTTAAGGCAATTTTGTTGGTTGATAGTATTTTGAGGTCAGTGAAGGAATGAATTTATACCTAGATTCACTCTACTATTTATAGTAGGGCTTTGCCAAAACGGCATTGGCGTATCATACAGGAATTTATCAATAAATATTTTACCAATCGAGTATGTTAGAACTGACGAGGAATAGTTCAAACCTTGGGACTGGAGTGTACAATATAGCAAAGTAGAAATGACGAGGACTTCAGAATATCTTATTACTAGTAATTTGATTCGGTACTATTTTCCGCCAAATACCTGTCAATCAAATTTGTACACTTGCTACATTTTTTGAGTTGTGAAAAGTGTAAACACATTCTGATGAAACGAAAGCGATGTCGTGCTTTTTATCTCACTTGGAAAACTGTGGAGATTCACGAGGTTTGACAGAACTTGTTCCCCTTCTTGACTGCACCGACTCAATCGGAAGCCATTTGGTCACTGTCCATTTATCTCACGAGAAGCTGCAGACAGAATATGAACTTATTCTAGCGCGAGTCGGGTTGTTCAACTTGACGGAGTTATCAATTATTCAAGAGATATTGGTATGCCCAAAACATCGACACAATCATGGAAGATATTGGCAAGCTCGGAAAAACCTGCCAGTATCCAGCACACAGGGGGAGCAAGGCAGCAGTGAAAGGCAGAGATGTGTGCAACTTTTCAATGTCCAAAGTTATTCATCAGGTGTATGGTGTTATTGTACCAGTTGGCTCAGGTATGTTACAATAAGTAAGAGTTAGAAATCCCATTACCCTTGTTGATATGCATGCGCCTAAACACGCAAGTTCCACGATTTTCCGAGAACTGATTACGCGCAAGGCCATTGACGCGAATGAAGTATCAATTACATGTAGCTTCAATATTAGTGCTAATAAACTACACATTGATTATCACACATTAGCCAAATAGTGTACTTGTTTATTTTATCGAGGCTCAATTGAGCTCTTCTTTCGTAGCATTCACAAATTGCTCGCTATCTTGCTCGGTCCGACTTTTCTTGAAATTGAGAATCGAGCACAACGAAGCTGAAAAAAAGGAATACAAATAATACCCCCTCCCCACTACTACCTATACACCACACCTACATGTACACAACTCCCTAAACAATCTCCATCTATCCTCATATATATTTTCTTTTCGTGATGATCCGTCAATATAAGGTGCTTTTCTTTACTTTAGTTATTTGCAGCAGTTGTCGGAAATACCACAAGTCAACTTTCGAGAAGTTACCTTGGGCTGCTGGGAACTACTTGACTGATATCTCTAATCCCTCAGAGGGCGTTAGGTGTGTATTCATTCTTATAACCCAACGATAAATTTTCGCGCGCTGTCATTGGTCCAAAGGAATCACGTGGTAGTACATTTTTACAAACCCTTCCGAATTGATATCCCTCCAGTAAAATAAATGCCGCACATAATAAAAAGGATAAAAAAAAAATTAGAAACATGTGACACTGAAATAAAAAGACTTGTTGGTTATGAGGTAGCTACGCAAGCAAATACGACGCTGATAACATCCTTGCATGAGACTGGTCCTCAAAATATCACATATGCCCTCGAAGCTTCGCTTCTTGGCCATGCAACTGTTCTTTTTTCGGACCATTTCTCATCATCAGTCGATATTCCAGCCGCCAGAAGGGGTATATTTATTAAGTATTTAGCATAACAAAGGGATTATCGTGATTATGTGACTATCGTCCCATGCTGCAACTGATGTTGCATCTTTCATCTTGCATACCAAGCCCGAAATGTATTGTGGATCATATGTAAACAATGTCTGCAGGCACATACAGAAGAAAATATGCCGGCTTCGTATTGCGAAGGTAAAGTTTGGGAAAATTCCCAGAGTCCATATTGTTGTGACCTTTCGCTGACTCCATTCACATCGCCCATAGTGCATTTCGGGCTTGGTATGCAACATGCAACATGCAACAAAACCTTCACCAACCTTTTTTGAAATAGCTGTATTTCAGAATCATGAAATACTCGTGGTTCACCCACAGAGCCTAAAAAATGCTTTACTCACCTCTTCATGAATTACGTTTTCCCATTACCGGCCATATGTTTGACAACATACATTTTCAAATGGCCGAATAGTTCCAATTGATTGCTATTCAACGCTCGTAGGAATAACTTCTCAACTACCACGGGTAAACTAATTAATTAGGAGATTCCCAAAGTCCTTTGCGGTCGTCAGCTTCTTGCTTGGAATATGCGTATATTTACTTTGTGATGAGGTCATACTCCAACCTCGCCTATAACTACCTTATAACTACCCGGGTTTTTTTTAATTATTCAAGGTCCTCTAAAGCAGCGGCAGCAGCTTCCCTGGCGACATCATGTGTCGAGTCACCATTTGTTACACCACGCATACAGCCGCTCAGCTTCAAAGACAAACTATGGACACCCGGTCCGCAATTACAACTTCAGTGTGAAGATGACACCAACACCATTAAACTCGCAATTGAGGTATTCAATACTTCTATGGCAAACCTTGCCGATGCAGTCAACGAACCAAGAATAGAGCTCTTGGAATATCAAGTAGACTCATGGGATGAATGTACTAATTCAGAGAAAGAGGTATACGTACGTACAACTGAAGAGGCATGTAGACTGATATGTAATGTTATAGCCCCGAACGATGGTGGTCAGCTATTCCAGAATGTCCAACAAAATCGACATGGCAACTATGATAACGATGTTGGCTTGCAAGCTCTTGTATCGGCTTATAAAAACGCGCCATCAAAACCACTCAAAACACAGATACTGAGTATCTACGCCAACAGGTATTCTATAAGGGAACTGAAGGCAATGCATGAGCCTTTTGAACGATTAAGTGACAGACAGATAAGAAAGGCGAGGCTGCATATAACTGCTCAAGGACCTGGAACCCCAACCATTAAGAAAACACAACATAGAGTCCGAATAGACAAAGCGCAGCTAGATCACTTCCTGGAGTTTACGACTCGACCGTACTTCTACCAGGATGTTGCGTATGGAAGCCGCACCATCAAACTTGACAGTGGAGAAGAGTTGCCAATGCCGAACGTTGTTCGAACTGTTGCTCGATGCACTATCATACAACAGTATTTGGAATTCTGTATGGAAACCGAGTTTGAACCAATGAGCCGTTCAACTATGTGGAGGGTGTTAGAAGTCCAGGAAGCCTCACAAAGGAAATCCCTTCAAGGGCTGGACAACACAGCGGCAGATGGTGCAGACGGATTTGAAGCGTTACTGAAGATTGTGGATAACTTAGAGGAGGTTGGATCTAACACAGAATGGTGTTCACTAACCAGAAAGAAGCTCCATGCTGGTAAGCTGTACCTGAAGACCAACTACCGTGCCCATTGCCAAAATGACAGCAGTCAGTGTCCGGATCACTGCAGACCTTTCGCACTGAGTGATCCCGAGGACAGTGATTATAAGACTGTCTGTGATCACACCCACGACCTCGCATGCACGGATTGTGAATCGCTGGCAGACGCTGTCCAAGATGTTCAGTCTGAAATTCGGAACAATTCATCGCGGCTTGGTAAAGAGAAGGAGGAAGACTTGCAGTATGATGCAAATGCAGCCACTAAAAAGATATTTGACTGGAAAGCACATGTTTTGCGGGCGCAAAACAGGAAGAAAGCAAACATGTTATCTTGAAGTCTCTTGGAGAAGAGGAAGTTCTCATAATCGTTGATTGGGCGATGAAATTCACGGCAATGAAGTTCAGAGAGAAACAAGCAGAATGGTATGGGAAGAAAGGGATGAACTGGCATGTTAGCAGCAGCATCTTGAAAGAAGGCCAGAAAATGCAGATAACATCGCATGCTCACTTATTCAATAACTGCCGGCAGGACTGGTATGTTGTTCTTTCTATCTTGGAAAGTTTGCTGGTAATCATCAAGACCAGCCATACAAGTATCACCAAGGCTTATCTCAGGTCAGATGAAGCGGGCTGCTACCACAACAGTCAGCTGATGGCGTCCCTTCAACAACTCGCAAAGCGTCATAGAATTCAGATCGTTCGGTATGACCACTCTGAGCCACAATATGGAAAGGACGTCTGAGATAGGATCCTCTGTCCGATGAAAGCAGCGATAAGGCGATACTGCAACGAGGGCCATGACATTGTCTGTGCCGAGGACATGCATAATGCGCTCAAGCAAAGGCCAGTGGAAGGAACGACAGTAGCCGTCTGTGGCATACAAGAGCAGAATATATCCCTGCAAATCAACAAGATCCCTAACTACAGTTCCCTGCACAGTTTTGAATTCACTCCCGATGGCCTTCGCGTTTGGAAAGCTTATAATGTAGGCGTCGGGAAACTAATTCCATGGGACACCATCATTACACATCCCCAGGGAGCCACACATATGGCAGTAGACGTTCCTTTCTTTTCAATGAAGCCTAGAGAAATAAAGGAAATATCGAAGAGCAGAGCTGTTGAGGTGGGAGAAGATTGTAAGCATGAATGTCCGGATCCGAAGTGCAGAGAGGAATTTGATAGTCGCGCAGAGCTTGAACTTCATCTGACTGTAATTGGACATCACATGCCTGTCTATCCTGTCAAAGAGAGCCTTTACGACAATCTTCGAAGAGACTGGGTGCAACGTTTTCAGTCAGTGTCTTTGTCGGCACAGCCGGTACCTCTTGTATCTTGCAGAGAAACAGGGACAGACACAAGTCCTATCAGCGACTCACGTACAATGGGGTGGGCACTGCACAAGAATCGTGGATGTGGGACCCGGTTTTCATCTAAAGTTCGTGAGTATTTAGAAAGGAAGTTCGAAATCGGACAAGCTACTGGACGTAAAGAAGACCCGGCACAAGTTGCTAAAGACATGCGGACGGCATGTACGACAGAAGGTGTGCGCAAGTTCAAGAGAACTGAGTGGCTCAGTAAAACTCAAATACAGAGTTTCTTTTCGAGAAAGGCAGCGCAGAGGAAGCAGGCACATAGCCAAGATCTGAAAAATGACAGTGATTCTGTTGGCGAACAAGACGGAAGTACCGAGGAGTACGCCCAAATTGCAGATGAAGAACAGCTGAGAGAGACAAGTGAAGCCGTACTCGCTGTTATCGGCATCACCCATCCTGTGATGTACGATGTGTACGACTTGTGCACGATGAAAGCTGAGCAGAAGCTCGCCTCCTTCAAGGTCAAGATGCTGAGGGAGATCTGTTCCTATTTTGAGCTCCCGTATAATTACAAAGACACGAAATCAGTTCTCATCGGTAAGGTGACTGGCATGATATCAGACTGTAGCTGTCGCAGTAACAAATAAATATTTTAGTAGATCACGAAAGATGTCAAAGCCTCAGTCGTATATATGCGTGAGAGTGAGAGAAAATATTAATCTGGAGGCCTATGGAACAATAGTACCGTAATGAATTGTGATGCCTTACTAAAAATTACAACTGTTAGACTCAGTCCACATGGCGACGATATTAGTTTGCGTTAACGATATCGTCGCCGTGTGGACGGAACATAGAAAAAACACTATTAATAAAGCATAAGAAAGTTTGATCCGTGTGGATGTTTGTATGGTATTTCTAGATAAAGGAATATGCTTGATCGATAAAGATAAAGTTGCATATTGGAATTTTAGAGAATATAAATATTTATGTTCAATCAATCAATCAATTGTTTTATGTTGATGCACGTGTGAGCTTTATCGCATTAAATTTATTTAATTACTTCATTTATACATGAGTTATTAACAGTTAATATTAGTGGTGTCTTCAGCGAGAAAAACAGACCCAACTGAGAGCAGGGTTTTAACTATATAACACAAGCTGAACTAAAGGCGGAAAGATCTACTGGGCCTGGCCAGGCAGATCATATTTTAGTTCACACTCAGCGACCACACGGCCCCAAAATCATATTATAATACTAAAATGACTTAACAACATCATTCAAGCTTTTCTAGAGTCAAAATCGCCAAACCAAAAATATATTTTGCAATTTGGTAGCCGTCAAAGTTTCTAAATACTAAAATGACTTAACAACATCATTCAAGCTTTTCTAGAGTCAAAATCGCCAAACCAAAAATATATTTTGCAATTTGGTAGCCGTCAAAGTTTCGTGTTCATGTCACGCAATCTGCGTGACACGATCACAAATTCGCCAAATCTATCTGCTCACTACGCTGAAGAGAGATAGAAACCGCAAGGTATTTTTACATTTCCTTGCTCTTTTATCTTTCTTTAGTTGATTCTAATCGATAGATTGCATTAACTATGTCAGACTTTTGAAAAATTACCTGACGAAAATCACTTATTTTCGGCTCAATCCGCGAAGCACAAAAGTAGGTATCAGAAAATTATTTATATATTTTGTTCTAAAACAGAAAATAATCCCGAAGGACTTGTAAAGTACCAGCGAAGAGCCATTTAGGCTGGGAAAATAATATTTTTGGGAAATACTCTTCAGTTTTGACGTCGTGGGCCCGTCAATTACCGACTATTTCTGTTCGTCACTATAGGCAAAATCTCTGGCAATAAAGGCTCGTAAAAAATATATTTAAAGGTATTTCTAAAAACCAAATACATTTCAATTACTTTTGAGGTAAGATAGTTTTATGGACAAAGTTTGAAGGAAATCTGTTTCCTGACCCAAATTCACCTGACCGCTTTTAGAGAGACTGCCTCTTAATTGCACCAATTTTTTTTTTTTAATTTTCGCACAGAAATTCTAATTTTATTAAATTCAAACGATTCTTCATAAAAAGTAATTTGTAATTTAGAATGAAAGAGTTGTATTTTAGGCATCAAAATTATTCTTATTATTGCAACTTACCACCTAAATATAACGAGTGTATTTGAAAAGATTTCAAAATGAATATGATTAATAGGTAATTGAACTTCGTGTCGTGCAATTTTGGTCTGAAATCATACTCGTGATAACAAATTGCACTCCCGCTACGCGGTCGTGCAATTTTGTAATCACTCGTATGATTTCAGACCAAATTGCACTCCACTCAGTTCTATTACCATTACTAATCAATTAAATACAGCCTTTTGCAAAAATTCTGTCGCGACCAAGTATATCACTATATCACTATATCACTATACAAATGTCTCAGTGCACTTAATTATCGTTATAATACAACCTCTGGATATGAGCTAGTAGCCGAAGGCCTTAGTGATATCGGGATGACTGTCTTTGAAGTCCCTGAACAGTCTCGTGTGCTTCATAAAACGGCCGTAGCCTCGTGAATTACCACTTTTCGTCCGTGGCACATTCGGCAGAGGCATACAATCGAATACTTTCCAGAAAGTATATCATCTATAAACCAGTATCAATATGTCCACGAGCCGGAGAGAGAAGAAGCCGTTAGACGTAACGACGCTACTATTACGATAATAAATCCTTTGTGGTTATTTGTTGTTGTTATAATAGTACCAGAGCTAAATTTACAACGTCTGCTAAGTACTGCTCGTCGTCACTCGACACCTTCACCTTCTCAACCAATAGGAATTTTCCGGCCACTGAGATCCCGGAAAATAACTCGTAAACAATAGGACCATTGCAGGCGCTCCCTCTCTCCTCTCCTCCCCAATCTCCCTCCCCTCCTTCCCCCTCCTCCCCAGTCCCCCTTCCCCTCCCCTCCCCCTCTCTTCCCCTCCTTTTTTTTCCCAGCGCCGGGCTACGCAGGCTACCTGCCTCGTTGCTAAGCCGATTTATATTTACAAATCGAAGCAAAATAAAATCAGCATTCACAAAAAGGGTAAACGAGTCAGTTTAGTTCGATTGTTTACATCTGAATTACTCGATTAATCGGATACTGGGCCTCTTGGCCGGATACTGGGCACCTAAGGAGCTTCGCTAAAAAGTAAATAATTTTAAATATACTCGACTAAAGCGATCAATCGTTAGAACTTTTTTTAGAGCAGTAAATAAACTGTCTTTAGTCGAAATATTAGACATTTTCCGCTAATAGAAGCCAAGATACGATGATTATAAACTAAAGTGGCCGGATATTGGGCACCATACTGTACTCATACTCTGTACAGCTAGATGACGGAACCGCCACTTGGAAACGACACACCGATCAGCTACTTGACAACAACCATCCAACAACTGATGCAGCGTCAGATCCAGCAGTTGAGTAATCACGCATGATTTGGTAAATACTAATAAGCTTTATTTACCAATCTTGGAAAGAAAAATGTACGAATGGTATTACAAGATATATACAATAATATATATACAATAATAAAATACCGTAGAATCCCGGTTATAAGCCCTGGGCTTATATAACTTCGTAAGGGTTTTGTGATGGGCTTATAACCGAGGGGTCTAATAACTCATCGCACAGAAATTTGTGTCACATCCGGGATTTTATCCTAATTATATGCTAGGCCCATTCCCATTACGGCACTCGGCCACTCGATCTTCGTATAATTTACAGTAAAATCGAAGAAAGTCAATGTTTAGGCTGTCATTTACAAACGAACCAGTGATCTACGATAAATTGTAACAACGGAATAGAGTGCAAACCATATGTCCGTGAAATAATACTATTACTAAATAGTGTTATTTCTATTGTTTTCTATTGTTTCATCAGTGCTATTTAGTACTAATTAGTTAGTACTGTTTCACGGATATATGGTTTGCACTCTACAAAATACTTGCATCTAAAGTTTACTTGCCAAGTTATCGATTGTAAATATCCTTTCGTCTTCTAGCGACTTTTTCAGGGTGAATGTCAGGTCTCCGTAGTGTTCGAATGTATGGGATTTCATCATGCCAGCAGTTCGATCGATTCCTGTTGCTCAGCCTTGCGAAATACAATAATTGTAACACTTGAATTTTGGTGCCCCGACATAGCTGGATTGCTTCCAATATCAAGCGTTCTTCCATACCAATGTACACTTGCGACTTTTCTTGAAGTTCTGTTTCATACCAACGAAGCGAAGCAGTCGAAAATGTCAACTTACGAGACGATTTTTAGCTTCAAAACACTTCCAACGGCTGCCATTTTCCTCTGACCTTGCAGCCCTAGCCTCCATTGCTATAGCTACAGAAATTTAAGCACCAGTTTCTTTTTTACCACGGATAAAATAAGCCGCGAAGTAAGGGGAATTTATGACATTGGAGCGAGCGTTTGGCCGGGCGGGACCTGGGTTCTAGTTTAAGAGATTAACCCGCGAAATTCACTATAAGCTTCCAATAAAAGCTTTTCCCACCAAATTTTCGATACATTTTATATTTTAGGGGGAAACTCTGAGATTTAATCAGGATCGTGTATCGTTTCTTCAAATGCAACCTATTTTAAGGATATGACCGATTTGTATGGGTAATTCTGTGCGATGTTAAAAAACGTCTGAAATTCGTTCTATGAAAAAAAAATGTATAATTGTGACCATTTTCGTTATACAGTGTTCATTCAACAATAAGAGTAAAAGCTTTGAAACGCGAATGTGCTCAATAAAACTATAATTTGAGTGGATTGCGAATATGTTACCGTCACTACTGGACTCCATCAGTCTCGTCTGGTACCCCTCTATTTCTATTGCCTAATAATTATTGTTTCCTGTATATGGTAGCCCGTATGGGGAGGAGTAAATGGAGGGGGCTTATAACCGGGGGACTTATAACCGGGAGGACATTTCTGTTAGCAGACAGGTGGGCTTATAACCGGGATTCTACGGTAATGCAGTAGAATATGTACACCGTATGTATAGCTTAGTAAAAACTATTCATTTAAGAGTTTTATAGCTCGCGGTATAAAAATGTTTTTATGTCTCTCAGTTCCTGACTTTGAGAGATACAAATGTACAGAGTGTGCTTGCTTCTCAAGTTGCGCCGCCAATAGAGACGTTAAGGCTGTTCTGAGAGTTTGGGAGGAGTTTGTGTCCAACTTAATAAAGCCATGTGATTATTTGCATTTTTTGGATTTTTGAGAGTGGATGAAATTACGGCCTCGAACACTGACAATACCATCAGCTTAAATCATCAACATGGCCGCCATTAGCCTCCTCCGCAGGCACCTCTTAGCTCTTTATTATTTTCTTCTCTTGTGGGCTTCCTTTGGAAAAGAAGGGTTCGGGAGGGGGGAAGGAAAGAGATCCCACTCCATTGGCCTTCGGCCGTTCGTTCCCAGTTCCTAAGGTCCTCCTAAGGTTCGTATAAATCAACAAATTAAACCTGGTTAGCAAGCAACACTTAACGAATAAGTAATGAGTTGACCCAATAATAGCCGATTTGAAAGCCATGTGCACGCTGGTATACACCAGAAACCTAATGATACCAATGAACGTAATTAAATCATCCAAGACATCCTAATTATCCATATTTGTTTCTAATGTATTTGATGAAAAAAGTGATTGTAGAAACCTTGTCAGACCTTGTCAAAAATAACATGTTTTTTTAAGCTGTTTAATTGGAATTCAGGTGGCAAGTCATCATTCTAATGACCTGTCTCTTAACCACTCTGTCACACCTACAAACGACAACACAATTGGAATTAGTCGGCTTTCATTGAGGTAAGAATTGAAGTTATGAAATCCTTTCAATAGACCAACCATATAGTTGTGTACATGATCTGTAGGCATATTTCCTCTCTATGCCACTATCTTGTATGCCCTTTGACGATTCGCTCTATAATCTATAAATAATGTTTTGATAGAAAATTGAAGTACAAAATAATTAATTGTGTTTTTGTCTCGGTTTCATTTTGTTTAACAAAACCGATTTCATATTATTATAAGGAAACGATATTTTTACAAAATAGCTATAAATGGGATTATTTAAGAAGAATTAAGATAAAATTGAACGTACAGTATTTCACTGGTGAATTCGAAACATGATGCACGTTTTTGGCTGGTGTAATACCTCGTTAATGTACACGACATTTATACAAATTAGTTTACGAAATTTACATCGAGCAAGATCTATCGAGCGTATATTTCATGTCAATTACTGTTTTACATGGTTTGGAAATTTACTCATTTACCGAGAGCGTACGGTATTTTTTATTTTTAATCAGGACATAACAAATAAACAACAACAAAAATAGGAGGCTGGGTGACCGCAACAACGTAGCCAAGTACTGCGGGCCCAGAGATATAAAAAGAGTAAAAACTAAGATAGAACATGGAACAGGTTTTTTGAGTGCCTTATCAATAACGATATTTTTACTATTTGACGTTGCCACGTTGGCTGTTTCTAACTATAATAATAAAACTAATAATATACATGAAAAAATACTCGATTCTGATTGGCTTAGAGCAGTGCAGTTGAAAAGTAATTACCTTTAATTTGCACTGCAAATTATTAATTGGTAATCATACGATTTCGCGTTCAATTTGGAATAATTTGCACTCGTGTGTTTTTCAAAGAGCTCAAATTGCACTCGCTCGTGTCTACTAATTACTAACTTTATTTAATTATTATTTAATTATAATAAATATAAATAAAAACTGTCTGCTTTACATGAATGCCGTGCATACATATCTAATCCAAATTATTCATATAAAAACTGAGAACTGCATGATGCATCCCTGGTTAGTTTCAGAACCTGTTTGAGATGGCGAGGCTGACACTGTTCACGGTAATAATCCTATTGACCGTCACTAGATATTCAGGTATGACTAACAATTCTTGTTAATAGCCTGTCATGTTTCGTAATGACGTGATAGGTTCATCTGACTGGAAACCATTCTTTTGTTTGACAATCGATCGTTTCCCACATTGCTTCAGTGTAATTACTTGTGAGTGACAAAGCTGTCTTTGTGAAACTTTCTTCGACAGGCGACTGAACTCTACATGTTTTATTTGTCGTATTGCATTGTTGTAAACATAGCTACACAGAAACACTATTATTAGCGAAACAAAAGAGAATTTGGTGGGAAACAATCAATCAAACAAAAGAACTGAATAAAACATATTGTTGTTGTTATTACTGTTTTTGTTATTATACCTTGTCAAATACAAGAATAATGTCAATATTCACTCGATTGTTTTATAAACATATTTCTCACACATTGCTTTCTATATTTGGTTAAAGATGGCGGGTTTGCGAAGATGGGTAAGTAATGCATGCTATGTTGATTGATAAATACTTCCAGGTTTGATATACTTGGAATGTACATTGCGTTTTATTGTAAAGGCGCGCATTTGAATCCCAAATACAACTGAACAAGAGTATAAATAATACCATGGCACTGTGGGATTTTAGTGAAGCCGAGGGAGGGTTAGTGATAGTTCGTAGGCGGAGGGACTTTTACTAACCCTTCCGAGGATGAGGGGAGGGGACATTTCATCACTAGCATCCCGAAGGTGCCATGGTAGAGTGGAATTCGTTGGAATTCGTTGGAATTCGCGATCGTTTTTTGTAGATTTCCTTCTGTTAACGCATGTGCAATTAAACATGTCCCACACGTCTTGAATGCTTTAAGTCATCTCAAGTAAAGATCGAATATATAAGTACTCTTCAGTTTGCTCTCGGGTCCCAACGATTGTGTATATGAATTAGTACTGAGGGATATTTAATTAGTCTAAATTTCCCTCATTCACCCATTCACCAGTTTTCCTGAGCCGAAATACAAAACTGGCTCTCAGTTTCTAGTTCGTTCTCCATTAACTGTGTTATCCTTTCTTGCATGAACTCAGTCTAAGTCGTTATGAGTACAACGCGACACTACTGCATTTTTGGCCACTAAGTTCAACTCCGCGACATATTCTTGATTGTCTGTTTTGTAAGATCTTCAAACCAACTTTTCCCAACTTAATGACGTCACGTCGTACGAGAGCATTGCCACGGAGAGTTTGCAATCGAACTATCCGCAGTTAGTGCAGTCAGAATTATACAAGAATTCTTATTCAGGATTTGGTAATTAGTTGAACTTCAAAATGCCAATTCGATAATATTATCAGTACCACGATGATATAATAGTGATATCTGATTTTATTATATTCATTAATAATTCATGAAAATTACAATAGAAATCACAACCGTGGCGCAGAGCTTGTATGTCTGATACAAAATCGTCCTCATTTACGTCAACTCTAAGTTTGATTTTCTCGGCCAAACTTACTGGTATCTTGAAAATTATAGTAGAAAATATTTTATATATCTGTGGATATGATAAATCCGACATAATATTCGCTTCCGTGTTGTATGAGATCTACAATCGTGATTGATACAATACGGCCGCCAAAAATCACTAACTCCCCTTTCTCTTCTCCTAATAATGTGTGAACACCCCATCAGTCCTCCGACAAGGCTAGGTGTTAAATAATGACCGCTCCCTAAAGCTTTAATTAAAGTCGCGCATCAAGTTTATCAATCAGATCTTGATGCCGTGTCTAATACACCAGCTAAAGATATGAAACTCATCATTATATTTGGTAACTCGAATCATTCGATCATTTTAAAATAGTTTCAAAATAATGATTTACTGAAATTCATTATTTTACATTTCAGGTTGTGTGACTGCAAAACAAGGTCAGCAGTGAATGCTTTATATGAATATTCTACTACTATTATTCTACTACTATTATTATACTGCTATTATTATACTACTATTATTATACTACTATTATTATACTACTATTATTATACTACATTATTATACTACTATTATTACACTACTATTATTATACTACTACTATTATGCTACTATTATTACACTAATACTACTATTATTATACTACAATTATTCTACTACAATTATTCTACTACTATTATTCTACTACTATTATTCTACTGCTATTATTACACTACTATTATTTTACTACTATCTGGAGTCAAAAATAAAACCAGATGTCGGGACTCGGATTACTGTTGGGGGTTGGGATATCTAATGGTCATTAGAAACAAATACAGACAATAACAGAGCTTCGGAGAGCTTATAAGCGATACGGAAAATACAAATAATACCCAAAATACTGACTCTACGTGACCTATTGCCCGTGCTATGAAAGTGCTCTTATACACAGTTCTCCATTTCTTTCAATACTTTGAATATTAGTTTAACTAGCTGTTGCCAGAATTATTTTTTCGCATTTATTTTTTTCCAAATTAGGTGAATCAATCAACGAGGAGATATTGAGTAAGTACACATCTTACTAATTAACAAGCTTTCCCGCCAACTGTGAGTTTTGTTTTACCGAGACTGAACTCGAAAGGATGGCGAGGAAAAACAAAACTCACTAGTTTCCCATGGGATCAGACATTAAGTGTTTTGCTATATAGGATCAAATATAAGTCAACATTCAGATAAGAATTTCAATTTTTTCAAAGGCTGAATCGTTGAATTTTGAAATTTTCTTGATGAAGTTTTTATCGAGCGGTTCTTCGTTGAGACATCCTTGCTACAGCATTCTTTGTTGAATTATGTGTATTCTCGCAGTCTTTTCCCTTCATAAGTTATTGAATTTCTTTAGGTGAGAGTTTTTTTTTTTTAAGCTCCATATTTTGACAAAATTTTTTTTGTGAATTTGTAAAACATGGCGTCGTTGACGTATGCATACATCGCGCCACTTTGCCACGCTATGATCACGTGCGGTCGCATGCTGTTCTTTCCAGCGCGCGCGCGAGAAACAAAACATTTGATTTGAAGAAGGCCACGTGATCACAAATCAACCAATGACAGTTAATCGGTTGTTACATCCATTGACATGGGAAAATGAGTTTCTGTATTCTGATTGGTCGGTGAACGGTCTGTATGTTCCCATATTTTACAGAACTCTTTGACATTACTCCAATGGCCGACGCATTCAGTGTCATCCTCTCCAAAATCCCTCCTGGAACTACGGACAGATTGCAAGCTTGTGGTATGACAAGTTATAAAGATTCAGCAGCTCCATTACTTAATATTGCTAAAGCGACAGACAACAGATTCAAAACAGGTTCGATGCTATTGTGGTTATTTATGTAATAGAATTTCACAGGCGCGCGATCTGATTGGTCAATTATCCATATTATCAATTAATAATAATAATAATAATAAATAATAATAATAATAATAATAATAATAATAATAATAATAATAATAATAATAATAATAATAATAATAATAATAATAATAATAATAATAATAATAATAATAATAATAATAGTAATAATAATAATAATAATAATAATAATAATAATATTGACAACATCTTCAGGTTCAATGAAGATTGAAAATGCGCTTAATTAAAGAATAAGTTTAGTTGAAAAACAATAACCATTGTTCTACGCATAGTTAAGGATACGGTTCACCTTGGCGGGTACGTCTCGGAAAAAAATCATAATTACCTTATTATTTGACCAATTTCCATCAACTTTACATCATTTTAAAGCTAATAGAATGAAGATCGCTATAATACCGTGATATTTTCTTTTAAATTAAAAATGGAGACGTCGCGGCTCATTGTTTTGAAAACGACCGTCTCCGTTTGACCGAATTAATAGACCTTGCGTTACATCCGACTCTATTGATCTTTATACCATATTAATCACGACACTTTGACCTGTAAAACCGTGTCAGGCTTTTCTCATATTCGATGTCAATAAAAAGTTATGACGTGTTGAAGTTTAATCAATCATAAATGTTGTTTCTTCTTCAGTCAACACGTCATAACTTTTTATTGACATCGAATATGAGAAAAGCCTGACACGGTTTTACAGGTCAAAGTGTCGTGATTAATATGGTATAAAGATCAATAGAGTCGGATGTAACGCAAGGTCTATTAATTCGGTCAAACGGAGACGGTCGTTTTCAAAACAATGAGCCGCGACGTCTCCATTTTTAATTTAAAAGAAAATATCACGGTATTATAGCGATCTCCATTCTATTAGCTTTAAAATGATGTAAAGTTGATGGGAATTGGTCAAATAATAAGGTAATTATGATTTTTTTCCGAGACTTACCCGCCAAGGTGAACCGTATCCTTAAAGTGCCTATGCAGCCAAATTTTCGGATACAAAATAAACTCACTACTTGAAAGCTTTTGAGTTTCGTTATTGATTGTGAAAATTTCAGCAATTTTGAGTCACGGGAAGTATACTTTTTCGTCACTTGAATAACACCTGGTAGAGCTAAAAACGTCGGACATTTCCGCTCGGCCAAAACATGCCTCGTGACGTCATCAGTTGTGTAGCGAGTACTGAACAATATGGCGACCAGTGGAGTTCGAGATCGAAATGGAGAGTTTTGTGTTGCTGGAGGCCCGGCAAATGTTAACTGTACTAACAATAGTTTAGTACCAGGTATATCCATGCATATACGTTCCCTTCGGATGAAATTGTACGCCGAAAATAGACAAAATTTATTCAAAAACATCGGCCATCGTTCAAGGCCTTCAAGAACTTCGGTGTTGTGTTTGGTACACTTCGGTCTTCAGCCAACAGTGTTTTATCCGCCGCTTGGATCTACTTGGAATCGATAGTCAGCTGAATCGTTGGATGTCTCGTTGAGTAGGCGTTTATATAAGGTTTCTATTCCAACAATCGACACTGCAGTTATCGGCTACTGACCTGACGATTTCGACCTGACTTCTCTCGTCGTGACAAGAGAAAAGTGAATAATTTACTCATCACACCAGTCGAATGATTGCATGTAAGCATTGTGTAAAGAAAACTAAAATCATGCGAAGACTCCAAAATAACAACAGCTATTTGAGAAGAAAAGTACGCCAACTTAAAGAGGTGAAGTAATGTAAGTATTATAAACGAATTAACAAGTTTTCACATGTTTATTTATTATCAATCCATCAATGTTGTTCTAGCTGGAACGGACCTTTACTGCGCACTGCAGTCCCTACTCACTGACTTTTGTAAGCTATTAGTACTATACTTTATTGATGACATAGACTGCGAACACCACGACAATCCAAGGCATCCAGTGAATTTTCAATCAATATTAAAATATTGATATGAACCATGCACATATTACATGTACAAGAATAATTCGTGTTCTGTAACTTCAACATGCAGAAGACTGGCCTTCATGTGTTAATGATATTTATGATATATTGTTGAACTAAGTTATTAACTAACAGTGATAGAGTTGAGACAATAGTAGAACCATGGAATATTCGACTAGCACTAATGGGTAATACATACCAGGTATATATATATTCTATCTTCAGTGATAGACTATTTCTAAGCATTAATTAGTTGCTATGTCTGATATTTTCATGGGTTTATTGTATGTACTCCAATTAGTTTTTGCTACGAATGACATTGAGGTATCTTTTCTCTAGATTATGTACTTGGTGACTTCAGGAACTGATACAGTTCAGCTTATCTGTAGATGCTCGCAATGAAAACTTTTAAAAGAAGTATGTTGCCATGGTACCCAAGCCATTGAACATGCCGAGCCGCAAACAACAACAAAATCAATCAAGCGCACATTTATTTCCACAAGGTACATGAAACAAGAATTAATATACCACTAATATAACATGCTAATACTACACAGTAGAGAGCAAACACTAAAACCGTGAAACAGTGCTAACTTTAATTAGCAGTTTAATTAAGAATGTTATTTATTATTATTATTATATTTATAATTAGTGATTGTAATAAACCTGTGAAATAAAAATTCGATATTAGTGTGTAATAGTCAAATAGTCATAAAAGAAAACAATGGAAATAAAGTCTACTAGTGTCTATTAATTAGTCTACTTTACTATTTCACAGGTTTATTGCAATCACTCTAGTTAGTAATTAGCCTCCTTTGCAGCCGTTCTTTGTTTCGGGATCCCTGTGCTCCCTCTCCATTATTGTGGAGAGGGAGCACAGGGATCCCGAAACAAAGAACGGCTGCAAAGGAGGCTAGTTAGTAATGCCCACTAGTAATAATCACTATTTTAAAATATATGAATCCCACCCATTTTATCAAAACATTATAAAGTAATAATTGATAATACTACATTTATTAAGAACCAAAATACCTTTAATAATAATAAGTAACAAGCTCCTTCTCTTTGACGTATTGTGTTTAATAAATTATTGATTGATTGAAATAGGTTATTACATTTAAAATTGAATTATGTACATTTTTTAATGTTTTTTTATTAAAATAAGGTGAATACATGTCAATATGTTTGGGCTATAATTACACAATTATAACTAGCATAGTTTACAAAATTCTGATGTCATACATGTACATAACATTGTTATTCAATGACATGTTACAAAAATACTCTAAATGATACATGTACCATGTATAATTCAATAATTTAATTATCATTTCAGTTCATATGCAAGATAAGAGAAGGAAACTCCTCCTGTTGCAAAGAAAAAGGCACCTTGCTGTAAAACCTGTCAGAAGTCTGTCAGAAGTCAACGAAGGGCCATTCTAAATCATCTTGCCAATCGTTGCAAAATAATTAGCTTCAGAAATAAAAATAATATATATCCCTAGTTATCTCTTTCTGTGGTGGGTGTGTTATTTTTGTCCTAATATACAGGCTGGACAAGCTAGCTGGTCTTGCATTGTCCCATCCCAAATGGCCACATATCCACCTGATTAGCCACCTCTTTGCAGTTGCTCTGAGTATATATAATATATATAACAACTTTATTGAATAAATAATACAATACGTAATATTTTTCAAAAGGGTTACAACAAAGAGGAACCTAATCCCCATATCAAAGTTACACCCCAATAAAATATATACTATACTATACAATATATAATATAGTAGTCTGTAATAATAGTAGTCTGTAATCAATGTAATAATTATATCAGTTGAATGTTCCACTGTGGCGAGTATGGGAGAACAATAAAATAAACTTACTGATTTTCTGATCGACCTGGTACCATGTGTATGGCGATATTAATGTCTCCCTTGTTTGTCACAAGAGTGGGGGAAATTCGGGGTAATGTGCTTTCAAGAGTACTATATACAGTGGTGTTTGTCATGGCTGCAAAGTCTGGGTGTTTTGTGATACATAAATTGTATCAGATGCCATATTTATTATATTTTAGAGGTTATATAAATGTTATACTAGATGTTATGTTAGATATTATATAGCCATTTATACTGGTTTTGAATATTATTAGACTTTGTCAAGTGCTGGCAACTATTCAGATTCACGAAGGAGGACTACGAAACTACTTCTAAACAGCAAATCTTACTCCACTATGCATGCTCTATAAGTAAAAAGCACGGATAACGATAAATATTATACTTACCATATCTGAACTAGGATCTGTTCCATTGTATCTCCTTTTCAAAGGCGACTGGCCATCTTCATCCTCACTTTTCATCACTCCACTACTCGTCGTCTGCGAGTGGGTCATCTATAAGCTTATTAGAACTTACGGTAGAAAACCGCTTTCTACCTGATTTTCTTCGGAAAATCCAGACTCTCTATCTTCCTCTGATGAATCTGTTAATCACTTTCAGACACTGTTGCTTTTTTTTAAACAAAAAGGTTATAAAACAAGAGATATTAACGTCAAAACCCCGGTCAAAACAAGTACACTTCGGTTCACTCGAGCAATCATACACAACTGATGACATCACTAGACACCAGGCTCCTGTCTTAAATTTTATCGTAAAATTTCGAACTTTGAGCGCTAAAAGATATACGTTTTTTTGCGAATTGACAAATAATTTTTATTCCAAAGGAACACCCATAAGCTATATTTTTAGTATATATAATAAAAAATCGACACTAATTTTCGCTGCATAGGCACTTTAAATGAATAACTTTGCTCTTATTGAGTCTGATTGTACTTTAAGTTCCGGTTTTCGTTCTCTGATAAGAAACATTTCATATATCAAGCAATCCAGTTTGTTGTTGCACTTCTTAAGACTGTGAACTGATTGTCAAGATTCACTACTCTTGGTGTTCTACTATACGCTGGTAGAGGTGTCGGCGCGTGTAACCAACGAAATGTTTCGTTAATATCCCTAATTTTCATTGTAAAATGTTATTCCCAATCATGCCTTATAAAATAATAATAATAATTATCCATTTTGTTTGCTTAAGAAATATAAAACAGTTTTCCGTTTTACTACTCTGATCTAAACTCAGTACACGGGATGTGGGGGAACACTGGCGAGAGAAGAGTAGGAAACCACGACGCGAAGCGTCAGCGATCAGTATATAAAACGGAAAACTGTTTTATATTTCTTTTATTATATAAAATAACAATGTTTTCGTTTTTCCTTAATTTACGCGAGATTTTACTGATCATCAAATTTGCAATTCTCCTGAAAAGCGTCAGAAATCGCACATCATCCAATCAAATCTCGCGAAGGAAATCAAAATGGCAAAGCGACTCGACAACTTTTATCTGTGCCGTTTAGTATTTTGACAGGAAAAACGTTTTGAGGAATGCTCTTTTCTGTCAGAAAATTACAGAAGAATGCCTGTTACACTTCCTTTGTCAGTTTGTATATCCTGTGAATACAAAGCACGAAGAAAAGCTGAGCTGAATTCAATGAAGACACTGAAATCGCCAACGTTTTGAAATATTTGACAACTAGATGAATGAGCACGAAGTCAGGTAGCCAAATATCCACAGTTTTTGTCGTATATTTTTGAATCTTTTCAACGTTTTTCTCGACAAGAATGTATAAATGGACGTGTTTGAGACATATGACGATATTTTTTTTCTTTGACATATTTTACTAGAGATATGAATGTTCAGGTGAACTTGTACAGGTCTTACAACTGTATAAGACACTCAGAATCGCTCTGTTTTGTGAGTATAAACACCGATATTGTTGCTTGGAATTATTAGTCATTAACTTGAGAAAATAGATGGATATTATTAAAATATTTGTAGCTATGTAACTCACAGAACGGTTAGCATGTGATTGAAAAAAAAACTGTGCAGTTATAGAGTTAGTTTTCATTGCTCTGCAACTTGCAACGCAACAATCTGAACAATGTTGCGCGACAAGTTGCACGATTTTGTTGCTCGTATTACCGCACCTTAACAGCAGATAAGAATACATTTGGTGTCGATCAAATCCACTGCATCGCTTCAAGGTCTTACAAAGTCATGACGTAGCGTGTTTAGATATTCTCATCTAAAACGGTGTTTTGAATAATCAGAGCGCGCGTTATATCTAAATTATGTCATAACAGAGTATATAATTAACAAAGTATTTTTTTAACAAATCAGCGAACCATCAAAGAGAGCTACTGTTAGACGGAGCTACCAAGTTTAAAGAAATATGGCAAAACATTAGGATAATCAGCCGAGAACACCACAGAACCTTGGAAGCTTTGGATATCTTCCTAAAGGATTCGATTATGCAGAAATCTGCTGAGATTGGGGTGAGCAAATAAGTATCATAATAATAATGCCTCATTCACTGCTAAACATGTTTAGTTAAATCTAAAACGAAAACCATCTAATATTAAAACAGACAAACTGTGTACGAGAAAGGACAGTTTACATGTAGTTTTTCACCAAAGGTTTTGCAGTGTCAGTGTACTTTAGCCTCGGTGTGAAAAGTTAACTGCTCGGCTCGTACTGCCAAGATCAGCCTCAGTCTGGTATTTTTCTGTACAGACCGACCAATATCGGTTAATAAGTATTTCAGTTATTCTACTGACGTCAATTATCGTTGTAGCATTACGTAAGACAAGGAAACGAGAATGGAAAGTGGACCGTAAGTAAAGTAAAAAGTGAGTTGACGAAGGAAATGGACGGAGTAAAGAAGACGCTGAGTATATTTAACCCTTCAATCTTGGATCTAATGAATGGAATCACCAACGAAATGATGCAAAACTACGTAGCAAGCCAGGTATTCCTCTGTGAATAATGCATATTTCATAATATCAGTCGAATATATTTTAGTACAATTACGACGGTGAGTATAAAGATGCACGCGCTCTGACCCAGGCCTTAACATACTTGACAGTGTCGATATTTGTACTTCTTCTTCTTTTGTTGCTTTGAACAATTAGGGAGTATTCCCAGGAAAACATAGAATCGATGGATGTGAGATTGAAAGTATTGAATTCGACGAAAAAAAGAAGATACGGCGGCCTCGCAATGTGCTGTAGTTTTTTAGCACGATGAACAGCTGCTTCAAAAACACGTTCAAAGACGAAATATCTTCTAAACCATTCCTTCAAACACATTTGAATCTCTTTGGATCTATTTGGTGGCTCGTATTTATTACCATCACGAGTGTTTTAAGCATATCAAACTTATGTCCTGCATCATCGAACATTTGCTCCTGTTGGGATCCAGTATCACGCGGACAACGTTTTTGTTAATGCGCTTGGGCAAATGATCGAATTACAAAGGTGTTTTGTTTACTAAAGCACGTTTGAGGCCCGATTGATCGAGCAATTTGTGCTGTGGCCGCTAAATAAAGCAGATTCGTACGTGACTGGTTTATCATTTCTCACAATGTGTAAATCAGGTAGCTAAAATATAAAAGAGGATGGTAAGCTGCATATGTTTCCTCAACAGGGGAAAATAATTATCATAAATTCGAACTTACTTATTGATCTTGTGTGTAAATATTGGAAATTGCCTTCAAAAAGCGTCCTTTCCGAGACATAATTTATTTGAGAATTCCCCTATGTAGCTTCTACATACGTGATACAGACCGGGATACAGAGCACCAATATGATGTTCACGATTACCAATAAAAAGAGCTTTAGATTTCATTTTGCCGCAGCTTAAGGTATCAGGATACGTTTTGGACCCCTATGTCTTCGGACTTCGACAACACGCACGTTTTACAATATTTTACCAAAAAAGTATACATTTTCTGAAAGCTGAATAAATGTAGTTTTTGAGTATACTTTCATATTTTTAGATTTTGCATTATAGAAATTGTTAGGCGAGTATACGTGAAATTCGACCGTAGTGCGTTCTAAAAGTTCGATTGCACATGGAATTTAAGCTATGCTTGTGAAAAACACACTAACTGACTCTCGAGATAATGAACTTCAAAACGGTGTCTCAATTTTCCGATATCTGTTTTAGATCAACCGCAATCCTACGCCAAAATTAAACAATTGATTTTAGAGCTATGTTGTCAACAAATAGGGCCATAACGTTTGAACGAAAATAACATGAAAAAATCGGAGACACTGTTTTTTAGATCAACTATTGCTGAGACACCTTGCAAATTTTCAGCGAAATCCATCGAAACTCTAGCGACATTAAGCCTCCGAAAGACGTGCATTTAGCGCTGAAATAGTTCCGAGAAAAGACGCAATTACTGTTTTGGAAGATCAAGCCACACCATGTTTATCCAACACCTAGCGTAATTGAATCTGTCAACCACTTGTCAAGATATCTGGTCAGTATTCAACAAAGGTCGACAGGTCATATGCAAATGACAAAATATCGCAGTAAATTTATTGTGCTCTGGCTTGTTCGAGTATTGCGGGTGCCGGGGCATAGTGTGTATGTATTTGTATGGTTTTCTGCTCTGTTTGGGAACGGTTTCTTTGAAGACGAAGTCGACGATCTTCTTCTTGGATGAGAATATAAAGATTTACGTTTTCTTGAGGATGTGTATTTGCTTTTACATGTAAAAAGTTCAAAAGTGTATCGTTGTTTAAAAAAATTATTATGTATAGTTGTTGTATCGTTCGCCGCGTGGTTATGAGTGTCACGTACTGATGCGCTTCGAATGACGTCACAATCCAACCAATTACTGTTGACATATCGTTTCCTGTAGCAAATTAGTCACGATTTTGGTTATCTTCATTTTCTCTGCTTGATTCGTTAAAATTTGTAATTTCTTTTAAAGAAAGTCATAGAAAAAGGAAAGCTTATTCAAAATCTTTAAAAATCCGATTTTGGAAATTTTTGCTAAAAAAACATATCCTGATACCTTAATTAAGTTCAATATACATGTATTTTATATCAAAATGCGCGTAAAATTACAGAGTATTAGAATCTGGCGGTAGGTTTTTGATTGACACAATTCCCAAGCGATTCAGAGGGATTTTGTGTGCAGCGTATGTCACGCTCTCCTATATCTCTTCAGAGATTTCAGTTCGATCGATTTTGAAGAAACGAGATCTGCCGCGGTCAAACATACTTATTTGTGCTTGAATTCAGTACCAGCTTATTCTTTCCTTACATATTCGTCTTTTATATTTTGCTGGTAGGTTTTTGGTTTTTATTTTACCAATGCAGTAAAAAGCAAAAATGTATCAAAATCATGCTGTTTTTATTAATAGACCGCCGTCGCCTCATCTCCATATGTGAAACAATGACCTTTTGTATAACATAAGTTTGATATGGTTTGAAAATAAATCCTGAGAGTGAAACTGAGTCAACACGTACCCATACTGCAACTTACAAACGATTCAATCAAGATTGGTGAGGGTAAGCGTGCATAGATTTGTGTTTTTTACTTCTAGCATTTCAGTCTCGTGCTCAGTTGTAAGTGTTTTCGTAAAAATACTTTTTATGTGGAACTCTATTTGCTGACTGACACAAAGTACTATGCCAGGCCGGATATTTTGGCGTATTTTCGATAGGTTCGTGCCGTGTGCAGAGACAGGAAAATACAGACCATTCACCGACCAATCAGATTACAGAAAATCATTTTGCCATATATAATCACCAATAATTACTTCCCCTTCGGCGAGTAATTGATAAATACTTTCCGTGTACGTAATGATTCGAGACTGACTCGAACCCGCCAAACCTTCACGTTTTGTTAATTCGAAAGCCACTTCTTAATAATAATAATAAATAATAATTTATTACTTATATAGCGCCCTACCAAAGCTCTAGAGGCGCTTAACAATAAAAGAATCATAATAAAGATTCGTTTCTTCTACGTAAAGGATTTAATATATCCGAGCGAATCTTTATTATAACATGGTACCTACGTACAACAACATATTGAATAAAAGAATCATTATTTACTAATTAAAAAACTTACTCTATATGAATATTATATAAAATTAATAGTAAAAAATAAAACTTATCATTTCTCTATTCAATGTCTCTCTCTTCTTAACATTCTATGCAACACCAAAGTCATTAGAAAACTTTGTAAGATGATGTTCTTGCACTATATTTAATGCTATTTTAAAATATGAAAAGAAAAGAAACGGTTGTTCCTATTGTCGTCCCGCTTATCGTCCCGCTTGTCGTCCCGCTTGTCGTCCCGCTTGTCGTCCCGCTTGTCGTCCCGCTTGTCGTCCCGCTTGTCGTCCCGCTTGTCGTCCCGCTTGTCGTCCCGCGTTAGTTTTCAAGTCGGATTGTACACATCTTTACAAGTTTTCAAAGGAAAAACACAAACAACTAATGAAGCTATGTATTTAATTTTCTCAGAAAATAACTTGTATATTACACAATTTGTACAAATGTTGAAGGAATTCTTCACAATCACACCAAACTTCAACGTTTTGTTCTAGTTCCGACATCGTTAATTCCACCGTCAAAACGAACATCAAACATGTACAAACCACCTTTTGTGTGTGCTAGAGTCATTACATTTTATATTTTGTTTCTGAAAATTGAAAACAATTCTAAGGTCTCGACCAAAATGGGAAGTGTTTGCCTTATGAAGTTTTCATAATAACATTCAACTGGTTGTCATGGTAACTCAGCGGTATTCGTGCGCGCGCACTGTACTCCACGATATGCAGTGGTTTGCATAAACCCGTGAAATACAAATTAAGGACGTTATTTTATTGTGTTTACATGTCTAGGTTTACTCTGCTCTTCGAAAGTCTAAGCTAGAAAGTTCCATGCAGTCTGATCAAGCACTTCGTGAACGGTTTGCAAGATTCAGTGAGGTTACCATCAGTGAAAGTCTACGAAGAGCGTCCAGACTGACGCGCGATAGCTTGATGGTAGGGCTGGAGATTGCGCAGAGTTACGCTGGTAAAACAAACACATCAGTATTAGTTTTTCAGTCAGGTATGAACAATAAACTGGTTTTAAAATACTCCAGTTTCGAGTTGTTACGCACCGCTGTACTCCTTGACAAAAGACGCGTCTGCGCAGGCTTAGCCATAATCCAGAGAATAACCCGTGCAATATTAAAAATGGTTTCTATAGAGGTTTTGCACGATCACGTGCCAGCAGCCATGACAGGAGTGCAAACCCTCTATTGTTGAATGCCAACACGTTCTCGTCGATATTTGTGCATAATTTACACTGAATTGAGGCTAAGGCTGAGCAAATGCGTCTTTTATCAAGGAGTACAGCGGTGTCTAAATAACCTCGTAACTGTAGCATTATCAAACACCCTTCAGCTCCAATATTCTAGTTGTTAGTGCTGTACAAGTCAAGTTTTATTTCAAGTAAACATACCATCTATTTAGTAATTCCACACTATCCATCCTCAAAGTTATCAAATCTTTGATGCGAAATTTTCTACGCTTCTCTCGTGTTCCCCCAACATCACGCGTGTTTAGATAGAAGGGGTTTCTAGTTCTGAATGACACAACGAAACCTGCATGCAACACTCCGAGAACGCTTGAACACTTCAAATGGACTGTTTTACTGTTGGCGTATGGGCCCTGCGTATACACCTATTTCAAAAAAGGTTGTCGAGGATATCAGTCCATAGACAATAGGTTATACGTCGTTCCAAGACCGAACTGCATTATTGTAACAGCTTGAATGGCATGTATGTCAGAAATATTTCATAAAATTCGAATCAAAATGTGTCTTCTCCTGTAGAAATTAAAATAGGTACAATTAGTAAATAAACCCCTTCTGGCGGCTGGAATATCGGCTGATAATGTCCGCGGCTGATAGATGGTCCGAAAATCTCTAAGCCAAGGACATTATCAGCCGATATACCAGTAAGCCAGAAAGGGGTTTATTACTTGGGCTTCCTGTGGAATGCCCAAGTCTAAGATTACAGACGGTTTTTCTTTTTGGTCGTGTTTCTACGCCAAATCTGCAAGTGACCATAGCGCATGCGCATGCTAATCTTCTCTGTATCGTTCCAATTTTTGAGTATACAGAAGTTGTGGTCAGCAGCTTATCAACGAAATTCAAGATGGCAGACGTACGTAACGATAAATCAAATCACAGCATTCAAAAAGGATTTTGCCGTGCTCCCTTGCTCGAGCCAGTCGAGTCGTTCATTAATACTGCTTAGTAAATATGCAAATATCCTAGAGAATACTTTTTGGCCTTGCAATTCTGTCTGAAAGTGTATTTCTAACAGATGTCTGTGGCTTAATAGTAAGAACTCGATTGTAATTTTATTGAGTTTGTGAAATCGTTTCTTGCAAGGTAATCGAAATGTGCTTCGCCATGCAGCTGTCAGCTAGGAGTGTGAGTGTTGAAGCTAATTACGTATGTATGCTCTACTGAGTCACGCAACGAGTGACTTAAATTCTGCAAGTAATACATGTAGGCTAAAACTACTTCTGTATGATGATACAAGCTATTAGGTTTCACATTTAAAATCTATCAAAACAGCTTTATTAAGAAGCCCAAGTTCACGCTAGTAGAGCGTCTAGTTTATTTCATAACCCTTCGATAAATTTTCTACGTCGACTTCAATGTTGAAGAAACCGAAACAAAATGACTGACGAAGAAAACAAGTTTCATCGAGTTCAAATATTCGTCCCGTTTGAGATCTTTTCATGTGTAAACTTCGAAAAACGTATTCGAAAATAAAAGATTGATAGTTTTTGAAGCTTTTTGAGTGGTTTTCTTGATATTTTGGGTTTTATTTGAGTGACTTTTTGGGCGCCGATTTTGACGTTTGTTCGTAGTTCAAGGATCGAAAAATTATAAAAATACCTCAAATACCTGTCGTATCGACGTTAAAATCCCCAAAAAGGAACAAGTACACCACATGTATGTTATACAAGCTAATTTACCTATTAAAATACATTACAGTCTTAAAAAAGTTCAGATAATTTCATTTTTCTCCAAACTGGGGAATATCATCTCAAAACTGGGGGATATTATAGGTAAATTCATTGGATGACGAGGGAATTCCACGTTGAATTCACGAATCATCCAATGAATTTTCCTTGAATCCCATAGCGTTCTCTTTGTCTTAGAAAATTTTTTTAGTTTTTAGACAATTTCGTTTGAGTCGCTATTTATCGCACGTCGCAAAGAAAGCCAGTGCAGTGTTCAGTCTTTCGCTACGCTAGCCAATAGGAATCAATCAAAATTGAATACTAAAATCAGTTTATTTGAAGGACAAAAGTTGTTTTCTTCAGTCGTTTTAACGTCTACATTTTCGGACAATCTACAACAGAAACACAGCTATAGATCTAGATATGGATAACATTCATAGTTAACGAAAACTTACAGGCCAGAAAGACTAAAAGCGATGACACGCTGACACGGGAGAGAAGTTCTCAAGTTTTCACAATTCACTGAATCAGTCTTGCCAAACTTGTAAGTAAGTAAGCTTTTACTTTTCTGATAATTTTCTGTTTAACAAAGAAGTTAATCGGAAAGATATAAAACTACGGACTTAAGACTTTAATAAATCGTTCAAGTTTTCTAAACTGACCGTTTCTTGTTGTCTTTCAATCCGATCAGTAGATATGAAATGGCGGTTCTGCATCAGGTACGCTCCGGAGCAACCGGAGCAAATCCCCTCATACCGGTACAAGCGCAGCTTGTGGTCCCTGGTACCACCGGAGCAAATCCCCTCATACCGGTACGGAGCCCGGAGCCATCGGAGCCTATTGTTCTAAAATATACCTTTTGTTTACAATCTATTTTAGTCACCAACTCGAGGATAATTATTATTATTTATTTATTTATAATAATTATTATTTTTCTTGTTCTGAAGAAAAGAGCAGGTCACCTATTGTTTTTGGTTGACTCCATCTTTTGTGTCGTAATTTCCGGTACGGACAGCCTATTGTTTTCTAACAGACCTTTTGTTTACACACGTGTCTATTTTAGAACGACCGTTTGGTCTTTTGCTGACGTTTTTTGTTTTTCCCGATTGTGTTTTTTTTTTTTCTTCTGCGTTCCAATGTTATTATTCTAATTACTAAAAAAGTTTTAACTTTAAAAAAGATAAAATATCAAATATGACTATAATAATCTGTTACCCTTTGTTCCGGCCGGCTAGAGTTCGTGACACATGCAAACAAGTGACGTCATCGAAGGTCTTATTCCGCTTTGTTGATCCTTCATAGTTTAGTGGTTTGTTAACCCGCTTTGAATATGAATACTAATTTGGTACAATTTAGAAAACTTCCAAAAGAAGTGGCCCACCAACCACCCTATTTGTCAGTTGGGTAAGTGAAAGTTTTACCCCGGTAGTGTTTTCAACATGTAACTATGTATGCTTTTCTTTAGATTTCTGTGTGGTGTTATTGTTTTGCGAATTGATCATACTTAAAAAAGTTAAACTGACCCTGATAGGAATTGAACCCATAACTTCTGATCTGGAGTCAGATGTGTTCACCATTACACCACAAGGTCTCCACCAAACTTTGATGGATAATAATTACAATTATATACATGTCCCAAGAACTCAATTCATCAGTTTGTATGACTATCAGTCAAGCACCTCTCATTTTATTGATTAAAATTTGAATAGCGCTGATGCAAGACAACGTAAACACTGGGTTTTAAAACAATTTTATTTGTTTTACATGGTTTTACATTATTCTTAATACTTCTGCCAGTTAGGTATTGATTTAATCACGGCTCTTAATCGTTCTGAACGTCGAGGAGGTGTCACTACATCTTCAACCTAATGTTTTTATGTCGATCATATCCTTCTTTAAAGTTGTACAAAGATTAATTTAAACAATGAAAAGGTACCCTAGATAAGTGATCTATTGTTGTATCAACAGGTAACCATATGTAAATGTGTCTGTGTATCAGAACAATAATAACTAACTGACAATTAACTGACACCAGAGTCAAACACGTGAGTCTTTTTAAAAATGTGATTTATTTACAACTAGGCAATTATAAAATCACAACATTTCTTTAAATAATTATAAAATCACACCACCACTCAAATTGATTTAGAAAGTTTTATTTGGGGTTTGCAAAATTCAACAGGATTAATCTTCTTCAGATTCTTGATCCCCGTCAATGAGTTTCAGTTTATTGAATTTTAACGACAGTTCATGAACAGCATCGCAGTCTCTACAACGGCAAAAGGTTGTTTTTGTGGTTTTGACATCCACTGGGAACACATGCGCGCACACATCGCACTCGACATGTTGATTCTCACGGCAGTAGTAGCCTTCTCGCCACAGACATTTAGGACATTGTACTATAGGTATTGTGTAGAACGGTTTGAAGTCACGACACACGTGACACTCCCTAGGATCATCATCCGATTCTGAACTTTCCGACTTGCCACTGTCAGATTCTGTTGATGTGCTTTCTGCCTCAGATTCATCCGTTTCTTCTTCTCCACTCTCACTGTCATCGTCAGTATTCTCTTCTTCGGGTTGCCTAGCAACCAGATCCGCCAGCAAGCGCTTGTTTCGTATAAGTGTTTTGTCAATTCCGACTTCCGATAACCCGTTCGTGAATGTTTTGAGTCCTCTCGGGGTTCTGACATCGAGGTTGTAAGGTAACATGGCATATTCAATGAGTTCTACTATATTGGCCAGGGGAATTCTTCGTTGATGATAAGTCATCTCACCATGAGAATTCCAGTATAAAATACTTTTTTTTGAGCAGCAAGACTGTGAAGAAAAGCTAGAGCCTTATCTTTCGGGATAGTACTCTGGGAGAGATCCTGCATAACTTCTTCAATATCATCATCGTCAAAAATGTCCAATTCCGAGGAACTCTTTTCAGAATAAACTGAACTTTCTTCAGAGCTAGTAGAATCGACTCTTGATCTCTTCATGTTGCTTCCTCAAGTAGTCAAGGTATAATGAAGGTTTTCTTTCAAGATGATGTTATTTATAGCAAAAACAGGCTCAAAGCTGACATCAGCGGTGACATGACATCGGACACAAACCCCCCACCGTGTTGGGCTAGAGTTCGTTTCTTGGTTTTGAAAGGAATTGAGGAGTCCGCTAATTCTCGTATGACATCCACATGTGGTTTAAGTCTTTCTTTTTGTCCAACCGTAACCGGAAGAGTACCCATACACAAATTCAAACACACTTCACAAATGACGTGAACCTGTTCTGGACTAGCGGAGGCCAGTAATAAATCTCTTTGATGGGGAGGACAATGTGCTAAATGATGCAAATAACCAAAATTTTGACATAGTAGTTGACTCATGTTGTCTCTATGGAAGACTTATTCAAATGATCCTTATTTAGAAACACTATGCTATTTATTGAGTTATCTGATAGTTTAGCGAGGGGAAAGAAGGGAATGAGGAGGAGGAGGAGTGAATGAGGAGGAGGAGGAGTGAATGAGGAGGAGGAGGAGGAGGAGGAGGAGGGAGGAGGAGGAGGAGGAGGAGGAGGAGGAGAGGAGGAGGAGGAGGAGGAGGAGTGAATGAGGAGGAGGAGGAGTGAATGAGGAGGAGTGAATGAGTAGGAGGAGGAGTGAATGATTAGAAGAAGGAGTGAATGAGGAGGAGGAGGAGTGAATGAGGAGGAGGAGGAGTGAATGAGGAGGAGTGAATGAGGAGGAGGAGGAGTGAATGAGGAGGAGGAGGAGTGAATGAGGAGGAGGAGGAGGAGTGAATGAGGAGGAGGAGGAGTGAATGAGGAGGAGGAGTAAATGAGGAGGAGGAGTGAATGAGAATTGCGATTTTGAAAAAATAAACTATAAAAAAGAGTGTATATATTGTTTCTACTCATTCTACCGATTGCTTCTGTGCAGTAAACATGAATTGTCCAGAGTGTGGTAAAGAATTTTCGAGAAATGATAATCTTAAAAGACACATTAATAACAAACATAAATTCCAGAAATCTCCAAAATCAGAGATTGCTTCATCTTGTACAACCTTTCAGTTACTCCACCCCTTCACGGCTATCGTGGCGGGAATGACTGGGTCTGGAAAAACGGTCTGGGTTAAGAACTTACTTCAACACGCAAGTAGAGTCATTCAACCTCCCCCTCAACGTATTGTATGGAGCTATTCACAATGGCAACCGGCCTATGAGCAAATGCAGCAGACTCTACCAGGGATCGAGTTTGTCAAAGGCATCCCTCACGACCTGGACGAGGATTGGTATTTTGATCCCAAAGTCAACAATCTGATGGTCATTGACGACCAAATGGCCGAGACCTCCAACGATAAAAGAATTATGAATTTATTCACCAAAGGATCTCATCACCGAAACCTCAGTGTCATTTTCCTCTGTCAGAATGTCTACTTTCAAGGCAAAATTATGCGCACGTTGAGTCTGAATGCGGCCTACTTGGTTTTGTTTAAAAACCCAAGAGATAAACTACAAATAACAACGTTGGGAAAACAGATGTACCCTGGCAAGACCGATCAGTTTCTTCATAAGTATGAAGCTGCCGTCCAGAGGCCTTACGGCTACCTCTTTGTTGATCTCAAACCCAACACTCCAGAGGAGTGTCGACTGCGTACTAATGTTCTTCCCAACGATCCCCCACAGACTGGGGGTCAATTGGATGCGATGAAGACCATCGGTAACTTTTTTCAACGTCAAGGGTACTTACAGTCACCCGTCTTAAAAGCCATGCAGAATCTAGAAGAGCAGATGGACCACATTTAAAAGACCCCAGTGTTCCTCCAGAGGTGAAAGTGAAAGAATACACTTCACTGTTTAATCGCTACCTCCACCTCGAACAACAACTTCCGAACAGTGTGGTGGTCAGACCCAGGCAAGAAGCAGTCCTACCACCGTTGGTTGATGAAAGTCATCTGCCGGCTTTTACAACTCCAGAGAATGTTCCTTCAACAAGTCTAACTCGTGATAGTGATTTTGTTACATCTAAACCACCTTCCATGTTACAACGCCTCACCTCTAAAATTAGAATACCATCTACTTCGAGACCATCGACTTCAGTTGAGGTTCCTTCTACTCCAATAAGAACCCATTCAGAAATGGGGCAACGAACCTCCTTGTTCAACACACCAAACACACTCCATCTGGTCCACCCATATTTCCACCCACTCCCCCACCAAGTAAAGAAAAACCCATCAAGTGGATACCTTATCGGGATGCCCATAAATACGACGATGTAGTGACACCTCCTCGACGTTCAGAACGATTAAGAGCCGTGATTAAATCAATACCTAACTGGCAGAAGTATTAAGAATAATGTAAAACCATGTAAAACAAATAAAATTGTTTTAAAACCCAGTGTTTACGTTGTCTTGCATCAGCGCTATTCAAATTTTAATCAATAAAATGAGAGGTGCTTGACTGATAGTCATACAAACTGATGAATTGAGTTCTTGGGACATGTATATAATTGTAATTATTATCCATCAAAGTTTGGTGGAGACCTTGTGGTGTAATGGTGAACACATCTGACTCCAGATCAGAAGTTATGGGTTCAATTCCTATCAGGGTCAGTTTAACTTTTTTAAGTATGATCAATTCGCAAAACAATAACACCACACAGAAATCTAAAGAAAAGCATACATAGTTACATGTTGAAAACACTACCGGGGTAAAACTTTCACTTACCCAACTGACAAATAGGGTGGTTGGTGGGCCACTTCTTTCGGAAGTTTTCTAAATTGTACCAAATTAGTATTCATATTCAAAGCGGGTTAACAAACCACTAAACTATGAAGGATCAACAAAGCGGAATAAGACCTTCGATGACGTCACTTGTTTGCATGTGTCACGAACTCTAGCCGGCCGGAACAAAGGGTAACAGATTATTATAGTCATATTTGATATTTTATCTTTTTTAAAGTTAAAACTTTTTTAGTAATTAGAATAATAACATTGGAACGCAGAAGAGAAAAAAAACACAATCGGGAAAAACAAAAAACGTCAGCAAAAGACCAAACGGTCGTTCTAAAATAGACACGTGTGTAAACAAAAGGTCTGTTAGAAAACAATAGGCTGTCCGTACCGGAAATTACGACACAAAAGATGGAGTCAACCAAAAACAATAGGTGACCTGCTCTTTTCTTCAGAACAAGAAAAATAATAATTATTATAAATAAATAAATAATAATAATTATCCTCGAGTTGGTGACTAAAATAGATTGTAAACAAAAGGTATATTTTAGAACAATAGGCTCCGATGGCTCCGGGCTCCGTACCGGTATGAGGGGATTTGCTCCGGTGGTACCAGGGACCACAAGCTGCGCTTGTACCGGTATGAGGGGATTTGCTCCGGTTGCTCCGGAGCGTACCTGATGCAGAACCGCCATTTCATATCTACTCCGATCAGAGAACTGCCGCTTGCATGAGAAGCTGAACTTCAACTTTTCACAGGACGTCGACATTGATGGATTTGTTAACCAGTCCGGTTCATTCCCACTTTTGGTAATATGCATGACGTCACAAGATGGCGGCCGAAGCGCTGTCTCGATCCCTATTTTCTTTAGTCCCTATTCCCCGTAAAAAAGGTCCTACCCATGATTCTTTTCGCGTTTAGATGCTATTGTATAACCAAAGACGTCATATTGTTGAAGCCTGCTCGAGACACTGCGAATTTTGCGAATTATCGAAGTTTTAGATCGTCTTTGTGGATTTTCTCTTGTTTATTTCTGCCAGGTTTACTGACAAAAACGTATTTTAAAGTATCTTTGCCCACTTTGTTTACAATTTCGCCCACGTAGAGGTAAATTAGAGTAGTTTAGTCGTCATTTCCAGTTGGTTTTGTACGGGGGCCTGCCAAAAAGTCGAGGGGCCCAGCGATTTGAAATCATGACTCTTTGCCTCATCGAGATTTGCTAAGGATGGAGGAGCATCGACGATTCCTCAACAACTGATCGATGTCGTGTCTGATGTTTTTTTATGATGTTTTTGACCACTTAGTTGGAATGTATTTGAGTTTAACTGTTGATTTCTGTTGGTTTCGTTGTGGGGCATGTCGAGATGGCGAGGGGCATCTTCCTTGAAATTTGACTTGTGTCAGAGACGTGAATCATGAGAGGTAATGCAGCGTTTGTGCAGATTCTCTCCGTAAGGAAGTTCATTCAAAGAGAAAGAACATGGAAGATATGTAAGTTATTATTTGCCAGTCAAGAGTTCTTCAGGTTCTGGCCGGACGTACACATAGAAGTCGAGAGGAGCGACATATACCCCGAATTCCTTTGTGAAACTTGCAAACTTAACAAGCGGTTCAGTCATCAATCCCGGGATGTCTTCTTCTCTGTATCAAAGAGTTCGTCATGGAGAGGCAGTGAATAGAATAAGCCATCGGACATAATTATGATGGAGTAATCACAGACTAAATCTTCGCCTGGTGTGTATTTGTTTTACAACCAGTGTCACGAAATAAATATATAAATTGCGTTGTTATTGGCATTTTATGTTCTAATAATTTAGGGTAGAGCGCAGTCATATTTCATAGCCTGAAACAATTAGAGAAGCATTGTTTAATTTTATTTATTTATGAACAAGTAGCCGGCTATCATTGAACCATTCGTCACGGCCTCTGTAGTTGTTCTTATGGTGAAATTATATTTAGTTGATAGTTTGGTGGTTTTGTTTCGCGGGATGAATGACTATGACCTCCTCGAGAAACCATGTTGAGTAACAACGTGGGGAGAGAAAGACCGTTGATTGACAATTATCATGACAACTAGTTAATCTTCGTCTCTGATTGGTTGCACTGTGTTTACAAAATATTACCAAAAGTGGTAATGAACCGGACTGTTAACTGCGTTCCTTGAATGCTAATGATTCTCAGGCAAAAGATTTCAGACAAAGACATATTTATCGATAAACAGAGCCAGAGGTGATCGCTCTGATTCAGTAATTGTGAATCCGGTTTGCTTCTCAGCCAATCAGCGCGCGATATCATACAGCCTTTCATACCTTTTTAGCTATTCAATCTGTTACCATGGTGCAGTTTGGTCTTGGAACGACGTATAACCTATTGCCTATGGACTGATGTCCTAGAAAACCTTTTTTGAAATAGGTGTATATAAGAATACGATACAATGTGATTAGTAGAGGTAATCATACGGTTTCGAGTTCAATTTGGAAATAATTTGCACAAGTGTTTTTTTCAAAGAGCATCAAAATTGCACGAGCCCGTAGGGCGAGTGCAATTTGAGCTTTGAAAAACACACGAGTGCAAATTATTCCAAATTGAACGAGAAATCGTATGATTACCAATTAATAATATTCATGAAAAAAAAAGGAGTTTGCACTGCAGTGCAAATTCCTTTTCAACTACATTGCTCTAAGCCAATCAGAATCGAGTATTTTTTTCATGTATATTATTACATAGCAAAAACTACTTCAATGAAATTTACACGTGAGATAACAATACTAACTTAAACTAAGTGCCTACAAAACAATAACTAAAAATAATAACTAAATTAACTCTAAGGGACGATAAATCTAACAAACACGGAAAACCGTTTTATATTTATTTTATAAAATAACTACAAGGATTTCTTTTTGAAAAAATCCTTGATTTACGAGAGATTTTACTGATCAAATTTGCAATTCTCCTGAAAAGCGTCAGAAATCGCCCATCATCCAATCAAATCTCACGAAAGAAATCAAAATGGCAAGCGATTCGACACCTTTTATCTGTGCCGTTTAGTGTTTTGACAGGAAAAATGTTTTGAAGAATGCTATTTTCTGTCAGAAAATTACAGAAAAATGTTTGTTACACTTCCTTTCGGTCAGTTTGTGTATCCTGTGAACACGAAACACGAAGAAAAGCTGAGCTGATTCATTAATGAAGACAAATCGCCAACTTTGTGAAATATTTAACAACTTGAAGAATGAGCACGAAGTCAGGTAGCCAATATCCACAGTTTTTGTATTATTTTTGAATCTTTTCAACGTTTTTCTCAACAAGACGTATTTTACTGGAGATATGAATGTTCAGGTGAACTTGTACAGGTCTTACAACTGTACAAGACACTCAGAATCGCTCTGTTTTGTGAGTATAAACACCGCTATCGTTGCTTGGTATTATTAGTCATTAACTTGAGAAAATAGATGGATATTATTAAAATATTTGTAGCTATGTAACTCACAGAACGGTTAGCATGTGATTGAAAAAACTGTGCATTTATAGATTTAGTTTTCTTCGTTTAGCGTAAGTTAATATATTGTGGACAAAAGTGGACGATTCTTCGCCAGTTTTTGGTGCGTTTGAAGCTCAATTCTTGCAAATGTTCGGTTTCAAAGCAGCAATATCACAACTTGAACTTGAGAAAACGCGCAACTTGTCGCGCAACACATTTTCGTGTTGCAGATTGCAAACTTTGTTGCGCAAAGTAGAAGCTCTTTTTACTTCATGCAACAAAGTTTGTAACCTGCAACACCGGAAATTTAATTTGTTGGCCGGCGACAAGTTGCGCGAACGATGGTACTCCGCCGGAGGAGCCCCGACCCCAAACTTTTTGTCCCAGCAGGATAGCTGTGATGTGTTTGCCTAGGGTTACTAGTTCGTAAAGACAATTAGTCTTGGTCCAATAAGAATCGTTCTACTGACACATTAATCACAGACAATTCTTACACAACATGATAAACAATTGCGGGTCATCGACGAGTTTTGGCGCTAGAATCTAAATTTTTTTTTGTGAGCTTTATTTGCACTGTTGGGTTGTCTAAAATATGGAAAATGTCACCTGGAAATGTGGGTAAGATATTCGTCGAGTACATTCAGGTATTGCTCGTCTGACTTTGAGAAAAATACGGGATTTTATGCTGCAAACGTTCTGAAACCGACACAGACTAATGTGACTAATCGCAGAGTACTCAACTTTATATTGCTAAACCCCAATGCTTTTGGGTGGCGCACCTGAAGGCAGGGTAGATTGTTCGGGTGGCACGCCTGATATTCTATGGGTAAAGCATTGAACTTGAAACACAGACTAAAATACTAATCGCAAAGTAGGCTGACAACTCAACTTAATTTGTATTGCTAAGCCGGCAATGATTTGTGGCGGCACGCCTGACTCGCTCGATATTCTATGGGTAGAGCATTGTACGTTTGATCAGTATCAATATTATTTTAATAGAGACAAAATGTATCTTATTCACTTATTGGCGATATCTTTCTAAAATCAGTAAATATAAAACTACGACTAGTAATTCACGTCCCAGCATGAGCCTGGCCTACACCGATGTATCGGGTACACTACCCCGCTGTGTTAATCCACCACAAATATGCATTTTGCGAGGCTTTTTTTGCTTCGCAAAACAAAAATGTCAGGGTCGGGGCTCGTCATAGTACAAGAAACATTGCTCTGCAACTTGCAACGCAACAATCTGAACAATGTTGCGCGACAAGTTGCACGATTTGGTTGCTCGTATTACCGCACCTTAGCAGCAGATAAAATACATTTGGTGTCGATCAAATCCACTGCATCGCTTCAAGGTCTTTCAAGGTCATGACGTAGCGTGTTTATATACTCTCGTCTAAAACGGTGTTTTGACCAATCAGAGCGCGCGTTATATCTAAATTATTTTATAATTTATTTTCTTTCAGGTATAGACGTACTAATCAAAATTTCGCTAATAACACCATGTCTAACCGTTCTAGTTGTGGTAACTGGTGTGAATGTGGCATTAACAGTTGGTGTCTTTGTATCTGCTATCAACGTTGAGACTATAACTGCTGCTTACACATTAGAAATCGAATCCCTTGTAAGTATCTCTGATTCTGTCGCGATTCAAACAAATGAGTGATTTTAGATTGCTTTTCTATGCTGCCCAAGCTAGTGATGTTTGAAATGCAATAAGTCCAACATCAGATAAACAAATAGTTTACTTTATTACATATTGTAGAATAAGGATATATTTGTGATGTGGGACAACCGGCGCGGATCCAGGAAAACATGTGACCATTTTTGTACCTTTAAACAAGTTTTTAAGAATAAATTAAACATTCAAGAGAGCTAGATTACTGCTACTTTGAACATTTCGTCTGTTTTCCGGAAAACGGTGTAAACCGGTCTGGATCCGTCCCTGGACAAACTCAACAATCCAGAATGGTTTGAGTTTCCAGCTTTTCCCTTGCATGATACCGTTAGATCACCGCCTCGTTTTTCAGAGGGCAGCTCAAAATGTTACTATACAGTGGAACCTCTATAATAAAAAGGGCCAGAAAAAGTGTCCGTAATATAGAGGTGTCCGTAATATAGAGGTGTCCATAATATAGAGGTGTCCATAATATAGAGGTGTCCATAATATAGAGGTGTCCATAATATAGAGGTTATTTTTTTAAAGAATGTATAGTGATGATCTTGCCGGGACCTAAATATCTGTCCGTATTATAGAGGTGTCCGTAATATAGAGGTGTCCGTATTATAGAGGTGTCCGTAATATAGAGGTGTCCATATTATAGAGGTGTCCATTAGGAGAGTACATGCCTTGTTAAATAATGCCCGAGTGGAGTCTGATTACATGAATTAAGAAAACATGGTTACCAACAGCGTGTGAACTGTCTACACTTGTTTGACGACGTTTCAGCATTCTTAACATTTATTTTTTCTTCCCAACTAGTTTACGGAACAGGTTCTACCAGCAATGAATGAATATTCAATCAATACTGCACTCAAAGTCATCTTGAAAAGCCTACCAGCCAGGGAAAAGAGAAACGAAAAACTGGAGAAAGCTTTCCAATTTATAAGTGACTTTGTTGATGATCCTGTTGGTGACAGTGTTGATGTTGGTGGACTCAATAACACTTTGGTTCGAGTCTCATCTTACGTGCAACAATTTGTTGACGTGTTTCGATGTTATCGCAAGATCTTCCAGGTTATCGGTCGTATTGTTCAAGGGTAAGCAAATGTTTGTAAGCAAATGTTTACTGTATTTTTATTTTTATTATACATTAATCACTGAGCCTGAGGTGGATAATTGTTTTAGTATAATTTTAGACTTGAATATCAGAGAAAAGACGAAATTCAGGATAAAAATCCCGTTTTATTAGTACTTCTGCGTTAGTGGTTTTACTTCTGCTCTCGACCAGTGATTATCGTCTCATAATCACTGGTAGCTCGACCAATCACAGCGCGCGAAACTCTATATCCCAAGTCTAAAATAATAATAATAACAATAATAATAATAATAATAATTTAATATTTATACAATTATATATACAATTATGCTAATTAACAATTATTGGCTTCAGGCTCAGTGAGTATTGTTGAATAATCCCCGAGACCCCCGGGGGGGTACTCGGCCATTCTTTGGGTAGGGGTGTGCCGCCATGATCCCAAAAACCGGCTTACCCTATCCCAGACCTAAAAACGGAAATTTTCCGTACCCTATCCCAGACCTATACTTGAAAATCAATACCCTATCACAGACTAAAATTGAAAGTTCGTGACCCTTTTAAAGCTAAGAATTGTTATTTTGCCACTACGATAATTTATAAACATTAGAGATCTTCAAATGTTCGTAAAAATGCAAAAAGAATAATAAATACTTGTTTCGCTGTAACAACATACCCTATCCCAGACCTAAGCTTGAAAATCTATACCCTATCCCAGACCTGAGAAGCACGAAAACCGTACTCTATCGGGCGACACATACCCGTATAGCTTATATAGGGGAGTAATTACATGTGTAATTATACTAATTTATATATTCTTTTTACAAAGTCTCCTTGGTAGATTACTGCTACCAGTGTCATTTGAAAACTTTGTTTCTTTTCTATTTCATTTCAGTTGTAAAGATGGTGTTGATAGCTTTGACAATCTTTACAATAAATACACCTCGGCGGCAAATATTAAAAACTGTTCAGAGACGTCGATGCTTGAACTTCCTCCCAAACAAACAATCCAGCAGCTTGTTGATCGTGCATCTCAACCCAACAAGTTGAATTTTAATTCAAAGGACTGTAAACAAAACCAACAACAAGACGATCCAGGATATGTATACTATGATGACTACGACTACGATGATGATGATGATGATGATGTGGAGAAGCTGAGCCCATCGCAAAGAATGATGGTGTGTGATCTGAGGAAAAAGTCCAAGACACAAAGTAACATTTCACAGTTGATCAAAATGAACGAGAGATTGATTGGTGCTGTGAGATGTAAGCAGTCTTGAAAGATGTTGCACAATTGTAAAGCATGGATGTGCTACAATGGTACAATAAAGTTAGTTCAAAGTTATATTTGGTGTTGTTTTCTTGGTTTATCAGAAGGTAAAGCATCACTGAATTGTTTCACTCAACTATAGTACCGTGTTTTAAAACAGTAAAAATATACGAATTAAACCAAACGAGCAGGAGTGTTTTATGAACGAGGCGTAGCTGGTTTTGCTAGAGCTCCTGCAACCAACAAGTTGTCAGTTTGCTGACTACCGTGTGGTGACCTGTATGGTGGACTATGCTGACTGCTGTGGTGGCCTGTATGGTGGACTGTGCTGACTGCTGTGGTGACCTGTATGGTGGACTGTGCTGACTGCTGTGGTGACATGTATGGTGGACTGTGCTGACTGCTGTGGTGACATGTATGGTGGACTGAGCTGACTGCTGTGGTGACCTGTATGGTGGACTGAGCTGACTGCTGTGGTGACCTGTATGGTGGACTATGCTGACTGCTGTGGTGACCTGTATGGTGGACTGTGCTGACTGCTGTGGGTGACCTGTATGGTGGACTATGCTGACTGCTGTGGTGACCTGTATAGTGGACTGTGCTGACTGCTGTGGTGACCTGTATGGTGGACTGTGCTGACTGCTGTGGTGACCTGTATGGTGGACTATGCTGACTGCTGTGGTGACCTGTATGGTGGACTATGCTGACTGCTGTGGTGACCTGTATGGTGGACTGTGCTGACTGCTGTGGAGACCTGTATGGCGGACTGTGCTGACTGCTGTGGTGACCTGTATGGTGGACTGTGCTGACTGCTGTGGTGACATGTATGGTGGACTGTGCTGACTGCTGTGGTGACATGTATGGTGGATTGTGCTGACTGCTGTGGTGACCTGTATGGTGGACTGTGCTGACTGCTGTGGTGACCTGTATGGTGGACTGTGCTGACTGCTGTGGTGACATGTATGGTGGACTGTGCTGACTGCTGTGGTGACCTGTATAGTGGACTGTGCTGACTGCTGTGGTGACCTGTATGGTGGACTGTGCTGACTGCTGTGGTGACCTGTATGGTGGACTGTGCTGACTGCTGTGGTGACATGTATGGTGGACTGTGCTGACTGCTGTGGTGACCTGTATGTTGGACTATGCTGACTGCTATGGTGACCTGTATGGTGGACTGTGCTGACTGCTGTGGTGACATGTATGGTGGACTGTGCTGACTGCTGTGGTGGCCTGTATGTTGGACTATGCTGACTGCTGTGGAGACCTGTATGGTGAACTGAACTGGAGAAACAGAGCTTCAGGGTCTCTCAGCAAGACTTCTGAGCAAGACTTCATTGCAGTTGTGAAGCTGAGTGGTCGAAGGACGAGTGTTGCAGTTGCATTGTGTTGTATTGTATTTCAACCATGACTTTGCTCATTTCTGTGACCATAAATGCCGATTCGGCACCCCAGCATGTGTCCAAAATGGTTATTGCTGTTGTCCTAACCTTCACCATTTAGCAATAAAGGTTGAACCGTGGTCGGAAACGTGCAGTAGGAACTCAACACTTAAAAAAAGCTGTATCGTTACAATTAGGCTTAGTATCATTATGTATCACCGATTTAGAATTAGGTATCAGTTGTGACGTCATCGTTTTTTTAAATATCTCAGATGATAAATCCCGCCTCTAAAAATTGAATCCTTTTTCAAAAACACTTTTCTGTCAATCTCATCTCCACGAGAACGCCCTATATATTGGAGGTGCATACTACTCTTGATGCTTTGGATTTAGCGTTTTCTAACTCCGGCCAAAGGGAGGTACTCTAGTGCAGTTCTTCTGACGTATTTGAACTTTAGACTTTCGTTTAAAGATCCAATCAAACAACTACTAGGAGGAATTTCTGAACGAGAGCATTCATAGTTTTGCTTGTGGCACAGATCGAACAGGCATTACATAAAAATGATAATCAATTAAATTCAGCTGTCAATCAAGTACAGGTGGCAATGATATGTGTCGAGTAGACTGTGTTAGCCACCATTACCGTCGTGTCTATCGTGGTTACAAAAACCTGAACATATTTTAACAAGACTTTAATTCAGGTAAGAAATAATGTCATCAATAATAATAATAATATTATTATAATAATAATAATAAAAGTAGTACTTCTACAGTGCATTATATCAATGAGCTAAAATCCTAACTAACTAAATATATAAATATCACATGATTAAAAATTCACATTAACTTGGCGAGGTTTTCGTCTAACAATTCAAAGTGTTAAAGTGCACTGTTTGAGGGATCTCAAAGTAAGGGAACGTACCTTCAGGTGATTTATTATAATTTCCTTCTTTCCAACTACTGCTTTACTTTCTTTTTGATTGACTACTTTTTAAACTAAAAACTGGCGAGACATAACACAAACAGGACTTCATTCCGGCGAACGCAATTGAACAAAAACAATCGTCAATTAAGGACATTATCTCAGGCAGCTCAGTGCTGGAGGGAATTTCCCGACCTTAGTTTATCAATATCAGTACTCCCTTTGACTTTGTCTTCGCGGCTCCGTCTTCGCTATAAAGTTGAAAAACCTTTCAACGTTGACGATCGTCAGTCAGTCAGTCAGTGTCAGTCAAAGAAAACACACTTGAATGGTCAATAACATATCTATGTTTATGTACTTTTTTTGTTCTTGAGATCTGTTTATTATTATTATTATTATTATTATTATTATTATTATTATTATTATTATTATTATTATTATTATTATTATTATTATTATTATTATTATTATTATTATTATTGTCTGTTGCTTGTTTCTGTCATTTTCTACTGACCTACTGGATGGTTTATGCTAAAACAATTAGACTACGAGTTCGAGGTTTCTATGAGAACTATTGCCTCATAGAAACCTCGAACTCGTAGTCTAATTGTTGTAAAAAGTGCTACTTTAGACGAAAATCGATCGAAGTTTAATTTAGCTGAAACTTCATTGAATAATTCTTCAAGGGTCTAATAATAACTAGTTAAAATATTTTTTCGATATTCCAGAGGGAAGTACTATATTTTCATGAATCTTTAGAGGTCAGTGACGTCATCTACTCAACCCAACATTCAGCTCCATACATTTCTTTGTATTTTGTGAGTCAAAATATCTCAATGTTTTGTTCAGATAACAGCTCTGCATTGAAGACAACTGGTCAGACAATCAATCCTAAGCACAAATAATGTAAGAAAACTCCTTCACCCAAACTTTTAGCTTCATAGAAATAAAATAATTCAAGAAACTAAATGCAAAGAAATGTATGGAGCGAAGCTGTGTTGATTGTTAGGGTTGAGTAGATGACCTCACTGACACTTCTAAAGATTCATAAAAATGTAATACTTTCCATAGGAATTTTGAGAAAACACATTAACCAGTAATTGTATGGCTCTTTGAGATTATTTCAGTGAAGTTTCAGCTAAATTAAACTTCGATCGATTTTCGTCTAAGTAGCACTTTAAATATGGCATTGGCACATTTGTAGTTTCAGATCCTGTTTGAGATGGCGAGGCTGACACTGTTCACGGCAATAATCCTATTTAGCGTCACTAAATATTCAGGTATGACTAAAACATCGTATATATAAAGTATCATTAAAGCCATTCATCTCACGCATTGTTTTCTATATTTGGTTAAAGATGGAGGGTCTTCGAATATGGGTAAGTAACGTAATGGGTATTACTTGTATTTATGCTTCAGGGCCTCTATTGATAACAGTAGCTGACAGAGCTACCCTGACTATTTAAATAAAGGTTTTCATTCATTCATGATATAAAGACTCGCTCGACATGTGATACGATCGGACTTCACGGACTGAATTGGCCAATCATATCCCTTGCACTATTTCTGACCAATCAGAATTATTGTTGTATTTTTACTGGTCAGGACTCCAACTCGCTCTCCCGTATTCCAACCGGCAAAACCTTTCAGCTTGGGCGTAATGTTTTCCCATTTAAGACCACGTGGATGTCACTCAACAAAGAATCTAATACTCAGGGGAATGGCACGTGGTTTTGAAATGGGAAAGCCTTATTACGTTCATGCCAAAAGGGTCTATACCGTAGTGAAGGAAGTGGTAGTTTGAAAGGTATTATTGCGAGATTATATAATGTACCAAACTATAAAAAGGGATATAAAACTGCTGGAAATCGCCGATATTCGTTCGTTCGAAAGATTATGATGGTGATGACTGAAGATGTTGGCAAACAAGAAGTTGTTGATATATGTTCGATAGGTAAATAATCCAACAATCAATCGGTTTATTTTCCAGGTTGTGTGACTGCAAAGCAAGGTAAGCAGAATTGGACAAATTAATTAAGGAATGGTTAACGCTTAGCGTGCGTCCATCGAGTTATGGAGCACGCGGGAATTTGGGAGAGCACGAGAGAAGCGTAAGAGTTGCTAGCTTCACGAGTGCTCTCCCAAATTCCCAACATTACCAGAAATTACGGACATCTGACGTCACGGTATTAGTTTTCAGTACGATCGACATTTCAAAATGGCCGCTCAACAACACAAAGAAATGTATGGGACTTCAAATGTAATTTGAAATTTTGACATTTATACAGCTTTGAATTTTAGGTGCCGACTTCCAGACGTAAAATATAGTCTTTATAACATATTCTGTGAACATTTTTGCATCGTTTAATTCATTGCACTGGACGCAAAATGGATCCAAAACAACAACGAATATTGACAATACATGCCCCTTAATCGAGCAAAAAAAAGTGTTACCTGCATTACTTTCCGAGCTTTAAACTTTCGATGATTGCATGGATCCATCGGTGCCGACATCTCCAACATTGCCTCAACTCACAGTAAGTCTAAATCCGTCAAAATGATATGATTTCGATGATACAAAAGGCCGCAAACCACAAGTGAAAAAGCACTATTTCTCGGAGGCCTTGAGCAAACATCTGAGCTGTTGAATGTCCTGAAATCACCAAGAAATCACCCAAAATATAGCAATTTTCGCCGTTTGATTCCGACATTTTACAAGAACTTAGTAGCCTGGTAGTTTTATGTGTGATATTGCTGTTCAAAGAAGGTGAAGGCTCCTAAAAGCGGGAAATTCAAACTCATAGTTCATGGATTGGGCTTCCTGTGTTCTTTTTAAAATTTCGAAGTGTCAAGAGTGAGTCGTTCGTACTCTGTGCCGAGCGTAAGCAAGCTCTTCAATATTAAATCTATCAACCACAACACAAACGCTTGGTATTTCTAAACAAACTTAGAGTAGTTTGGTTTTGATGAATTGATTTATTTTGATATAAATTCGAGGAGAATTTCGGACTGCCAGTAGACCGCTGGTCATAATATCGCGGGAGTAAAATGTCCGTAATTTCTGGTAATGAGTGTTCCATAACTCGATGGACGCACAGCTAAAGCGTTGACCATTTCTTTTATAACATAGTCACTGCAATTTCAAATTAAATAATTTGATTTTCCGATTGATATCAGAGCGCGCGCGCTATGACGATGACGCGAGCGTGTGTCCGTAGCCGTAGCGTGTGTCCGTGGGGTAACGGACACACGCTAACCAACCAATCAGAGCGCGCGTTATATCATACCTATGTTATAATAATACTTCTAGCGATAATTAACAATTATTTCACGTCATGGACTTGTCACCCAATGACTTGCTTTTATTACGAAAGTTTGCTCGCAGTTTGTTGATCAAGACTAATAAGAATTTTTAATATTCAGTTTTCTTCAGAGGTGAGATTGTCATTTTGCTTTATTTTGATTTATTCACCTAAGTTCAGTTTACTGGCCAGCTACTAGTGTAATAAGCAACTCCTTGTTTTGGGATAAACTGGCAGTTGCTATACACGGGTATTAATTATATATGAAGGACTAATTACAGGTAAAGGTTATTCAGAATAACTGGTAAAGCTAATCTAGCTGAGTAACTACTAGTTCCAGACTTGTCAGTTCTGGTTCTTGTGTATTTTGTATGATGACTACTGTGGGTTCTTGTCTTGTTGGTCGATATAATACCACAGGAAATTTCAATAGACACTTCAGTAAACATGTCCGTCTTTCGCAAAGGCGACAACGCAATGAGTCCGCGCAGGCGCAATGCTATCTCATGGTATCCCTTATTGTGGTGAAAAGGTAGAATTAAATATTATAAAGCAGGTTGGCATTAAAGCTGTACAAGTATAGAGAAAAGAAGTTTATATAAGGAAAGAAAAGAATACACCCAGTCATAATAACTGAGTGAGAAAAAAAGCAAAAAACGTCACACAATAATAAAGAGATATATGAGATAAAATAGAATATATCATGCTCGTGCCCAGTAAAGATGAGGATTATTCGTGACTGATATTGGAAATGTGTTGGACACCTAAGTGGCCATACGACAGGTTGAACATATGTTGGAAGTGTTCCAAATCAGTATGAGATATAACTGAGCAACATGTTCCAACACAATGTCCATGGCATAATGCGTTCTGTTTGACATACAGAACAACGTATTTGAAACACTTCACGATCACGTGTTT
>JAUJYZ010001563.1:0-80783 GCA_033675265.1 Actinostola sp. cb2023 | reverse complement strand
GTAGACTTCTGTTTCAGCTCAGGTGACTTGCGCATAAGAAACGTAGCACACTTTGATCTCCTCACGACTGACCACTTGGTTAAACATGGCCTCAATGTCTAGCAGCTAGGACAGGGTGACCTTCTCCTCGCGCGAAGCGCATGAATATCACACATCAAGGAGTTCCAATAGGTCTCGACAGCCCAATAAATGATCATTGAGCGACGGATCCACGAGAGACTGAAGCAGCATCACACAACACGCCTAACCTTACCAGGCTTATCACATTCAATACCGGGGATGAGGAAGATACCGACTGCTGCTTTACAGGGGTATCACAAGTTCAGTTTTCTGTGAGTTTCTTTTATATATCCCTTTGCGGCGTCGTTCTCGATAGTCTTCTTATATCTGTCTGCTAGTTACCGTGTCACGCTGTAACCTCCTTTCGAGTAGGTTTAGGCGATGTTCGGCAACAAACTCGATTATTAGGAAGGGCATCATTGCGATCCTTCCACAATAGGGGAACTTCATAACGGCCATCAACTCGGAAACTTGACAGTTCTTTCGTCTTCCACAGAACGTCGGACTTCGCTGTTATACTTACAAACCAAAGTCTTCAGTGCGCCACCATGACTTCACTGAACTCCTGAAGCTCTTCATTCTGTTGAAGAAATATGAACTTTGTAGATAGACTCACTGTCACTGAGATAACCAGGTAGCCTACCGGTTACCGTCCATCCGAGCTTTGTGCGGACAGCAATCGGTTGGCCCCTGTTACCTGACCTAACTTCAAGTGGAACTATCAGCTCAGCAACGTCACTACCTATCAGCAGGGTAACTTGAGAACCGTCCACATCTGATAAATCCAGGTCCCTAAGGTGCGACCACATTGATTTAAGTTCTCCCAGATTAACTTTCATTTCTGGGACATTCAGACAGTCTACTACGAGGACTCCATTCACATCGTAGCGTATTCCACGATTCCCTGTAGGACTAATAGACTAATAGACACATCAACTCGTTTAGTTGACAGTTCAGTAACATTCTGTATTCCGTTTAAAGTTATGTGCTCAGGAGGACCATCCAAGCCAAGCTTGTCTGCTACTGTAGATAATATCAAACTACAGGTACTACCAGTGTCCAGCATTGCATATGTATCAAACTGCCCCTTTGGACCATTACAAGGTGACTGGTAACACTTGCAGTAATAATAAGGACCTGCACACACCACGTGTGAGGCTTTTGAGTGTTCCGCTTTAACTGTCCCCTGTGCTAATGTGTTGGCAACTGAGTCATTAACTCCTATTGCTGCCACTGTTACCAGTATAGGAATCACTCTCAGCGTCACTGGGTACTCTATGAACATGGGGTTTATGCAACTTTGTACAACAACTGACTCCACACTCTTTCTTGGACCGACAGTTCTCTACTCTGTGACGCCTCCCAAAGCAACTAAAACACAAGTTGTGCTTCTTGACCTCATTAAACCGAGCCTTCACACTCAACTCTTTAAACTTAGGACATTCACTTAGCTTGTGCTTGCCATCCCCCCATAACACACGAGAGTACTGATTGACTTAAAGGGGAACTGAAGACAAAATTTATTTTCTCAAGAAAAAGTTAGATGTCTTATATTACCATTACTTGAGTATTAATTTTTGTAAATCTTTCTTAGATATCAACATAATTCCACAAACCGGACCCCTGACTACAATGACAACACAGTTCATGTTTGGCACAGGAGAGAAGTTTATTGTCACAAAATATAACCGTACACAATAAACCTCTCTGCCACCAAAGGAACCCCAAACACAAACTGAGTTATCAAGGTGGAACGGCGTTGACGGATAGCCTAAGCTGATGTGCGAGTGCCAATTTTGACTCCAGACCAAATTATAAATACAATTTATAAGCGTCGCTGGACCAGTCACCAGATAGCTGAATTAATTCCCCGAGGATACCGTGATTGAAGGCCCAAGTGGCCGCACCTCGACGAAAGGAGTGACCCCTATAGCAGTTAGCATTAGGAATGCCTGCTGCCACAAGAGAACGGCGAAACTCATCAATGAACCGGCGCTTAGTTAAAAGGTGCACGCTCTGTTCCCCGGGCAAAAGAAATAATGCTTGTGAGCTACGACCCGGCACCAGATGAATCATTCGCCGAAACGCTGTGACCGGACACAGAGGCGAACCTGAGATGGGTAAAAGAGGGATATGCAGTTTTCGCTCACCGAACTGAATGGTTTTGGTACACTTAAAAGTTACTATAAGCCCATGCTCGTTAAATATGACGTCCCGACGCGTGAGATTGCGTGCAGGATCAAAATGCTTACGAGACTGTGGCACAATATTGGCCAATCGCGCCATAAGGAAAAAGGCAAACAAATACGCGCAGTATAAAGTGGAAGAAACTGGGTCGCCTTCCACACTGAGGATCTGTGACACCTGTACTAATAAATCTGGCGTAACTGGGGGCGCCCTACACGGTGTATGCAGCGCTTGTCTAGACACACCACGTAAAGTCAAAGAAAGCACAAAAACCTTTGGTGAAAGGAAACTCGACGCCTGCGAATAAATGCATCAATTTAACACCACTTAGGTAGTTTCTAATGGATGGAGGCGTGAGCGTTCTACTCAAAAATTGAACATAAAGGCAAAGCGTATCCAAAACAACGGGCACCGCCGTTAAATTAAAATACGTACAAAATAAAAGAAAGGCACGAAATTGTGTTCGTAAGTTACTATAAGTTCCAGTGCTGTAGGCAGAACGCAGCGTAGTCTTCAGGTCCCGACGAAGTGAACACAGGGCTTGCGATCCTACGAAGAAAGGTTAGATGTCAAGAATCACCAAATAGTGTCAAATTTAAACATGTCATCGCAAACAGGGATTTCCACGAGATTATCCTTGATGGCGCGCTGTAGAAAGGTTTCCTTTGCTGCAGAATTGACTCCCCACCGTGACAGAACGTCCGCTTCTCTGTTGGATACCCCAGGCACGTGGACAGCTCGCAGCTCAAAATCAAATGAGGCTGATACAAACACAATTTCACGTAAACAACAGTTTAAAAATGAACTCCGGCACCGTCCTGATGCGAGCACCGTAACTGCCACCTCGTTGTCACAACGCACAGTGAGACGTAATCCGCGCCAGCGGTTTCCCCACAACTTTAAGGCAAGCACAATTGTTAAAAGTTCCAATGAATTAATGTCAAGATCCATAGATAACACAAATTCTGGAAAAACAGCGTGAAAGTATTGGTCGATGCACAACCCGCCACAGCCTGTAAGACATGCATCCGTTGTGAAAAGGGCATCAGGTTTTGACCATGCTGAAGTGTTAATCATAGACACGCCGTTATAGTCCCGCAGGAAACAACACCACCATTGAATGTCCTTGCGAAATTCTCCATTTAGGTTGACGTGATGATGATTGAATTTTACAGATCGTAATAGACGAAGGATGCGAGCAATAAATACCCGACTTTGGCGAACACACTTCGAAACAAAAACCAACTTCCCGACCAGTGATTGCAACTCTGATTTGAAAGCAGTGCGTTTAGTGAGCCATCTCGTGAGCAAAATATGAATTTCATTGAGGCGTTGTTCACTCACAGACAAAGTCAAGGCAAGGGTGTCCAGCTCGACCCCGAGGCACACAGTGACTATCGAAGGTGAAGATACTTTTTCTGGCGACTCCTCCAGCCCAAAGTCGTGCAATAATTCTCCAAGCTCGATGAAATTTCCAGAGGCCGTAGATGGCAGAGAAACTCCAATGAAGTCGTCCAAATAATTAAACAAAGAATGTCCACGTTGTTGGAAGATCCAGGAGACCGCCGATGTTGAGCGCTGGCAAGCCATCGCGGCCGAACGAAGACCCATAGTCAGAACTGTGTCAAAATAAAAACATCCATCCCATGTATAACCTAAGAGATGATAGTCTCTCGGATCAACCGATACGCTTTACGTAAGTCACGTTTATAAATCATACAACCAGGACCCGTAGCAATAACAGCGTCCACAATAACATCGATAGTCGGGTATTCTAAATGGAGTGACTCTCCAAGGAAAGAATCACTGGGAATACCGTCGTTAACCGAAGAGCCACAAGGCCAGCTTAAATCGACGATCACTCGACGTTCAGATGAATCTCGTTTCGGTACCGTGTTCAGTGGTGAAGCCACAAAACCGTCTGAAAAAGGAGATGTTGTGAATGGGCCAACAACTCGTCCAAGCAGAACTTCACTGTGTAAATACTTTTTAACAGCGTTGGGATAATCAAGAGCTCCCCGATGGGTTCGAGTGGTAAAGGAAGGTATGCTATCATGTTCAAACCCTATGGGCCAACCAAACTCCAGAAAATCGCAAATAACTTGGTCGTGATAATCCCGAAAGGCGTCGCGCCAACAGGGTATATTAAGTCTTGAAGGAACTATAACTTTTGGACCTAAATAATTAGGCGTTCCAAAATCTACAACAGAACGATGAATATCTATAAATGAAACATCAGGAGGTCTTGACAGTCTTGATGAAGAAACAATAGAAATGTCACGATCAATGTCATGATAAGAAAGTCTCGAAGAAATGTCATGTTCGGTATCCATAATAGTAGAACGATGAATTTGAAGAAGGTCGTGTGTCAATTCACTCAGTTTTTTTGAAGCCGACGCGGCTACGAAGAGAGGGCACTCAGTAGATTTTTCGCGATGCTGCTCCTGTTTGCGGCTAGTGGACCAGCATTCGGCGCAAATGTGCTTCAACCACTTGCGTTCGCCGCGAATGTACCCGTAATGATCGTGCGTCTGTTGACATTCCTTACGTTGGTAATTCCGGCAAAATAAAATGGGCGCAGTGGTTTTACTGGGATATGCAGATGTGGAGCCAGAACGCAGGGGGTGACTGTACAACGTACGGCTCTCGAGATGAATGAACGAGTCTCCCCATGTGAGAAAACCCCTCTCAATTTCCAGCAGAACGGATCCGTGAAAACTTAGCACAGCGTGCCATTCGTATCTCTGCGCGAAATACATCAAAGAGACAAGATGGCGGAAGCGCGACGAAACTTCCGGTTGCGAAAGTTGCGGGGATAACAAGATCTGACCGTACCCTGCCACGAATTCCTCGATAGTGAGCTCCTCATACTTGACATCGCTTTTTGCTTGTGACAGCAGCAGATAACTATGTGGCCAGTGCTGGGGATAGAGTACCGTGCTGGTAATCTTCGCCTCCTTTCCCGATTTTAACTTACCAGCTTTCTTTGATGGTTTTGAAGCAGACCTCTGTGTGCTGTCGGCGTTGCTCTCGTCGCTGGAATCAGAATCGGGGGATATTAGGCCATACTTCTCCACTTGGCGGTCCGCCTTTATTGCCAACCCCTCCATCGCCCGCAACTCGGGCAGAGTGACCTTTTCTGCCGACGGCATCTGCCTTTCTGGTTTAGCAGATGGCGGATTGGGGCGTTCCACCAATGCTCGAAGCTCCTTGTTCTCTCTCTTTATGCTTCCAATTTCTATAGAAAGTTGTTTTAGGGTTTCCAGAATTGTTTTGTAGGGTGTCTCCCTCGGCGATATTGGCAACGGCATGGGTCGTAGAAGGCCGATCGTCTGCCACAGCACATTTGGGAGTCTTTAGCGAATCGTCGTACTCGGGACCACCGCAGTGCTTTCCTGGTTTCCCGAATTGATGTTCTGATTTTGGGGTACTACACCCAGGACATTTGCCGGTACGAGGCATGAAAAGTAAAACTACAATATCTAAAGATCAAGTGAGAAAACGTGTCGGAACAGTATAACATCAAAACCAAAAGTGAAACTGGATATGGGGGTGTGCTTCTAGATGCAATTAATCCCTTTAAGCACGTGCGCACTCAAAGAGAAACAAATTTACGTTCAATATATTTTGCCGTTTTACAGTCGGCTCAAATCTTTTTGTTTGTGACGTCATTTATGGGGAATAGTAAAATCCGCTCACGACATTTTCTCGGGTACAAGAAAATACAATGTACTTATAATTACTCTACATTGTGATTGCACTTTATCTTGGGATAGGTGACGCAAGACATGGGGAATAATTACTGAAGTGAGCCGCGCTCAATTCAGCGGTAATCCATGTCTTTTTACAATTAAAACTCAAATTTCTTCTTCATAAAAATAAAAACAATTGGAAATTCGATTAGAAAATGAATGTACACAACATTCTCTTTGTTTTTATTTAAAGATACATTTAGGCTTCAGTTCTCCTTTAAGGGATTTGTTACAGTGTTAGTTAAGATGGTTTGTACGCCAGTATTACCACTATGACCGTAGGGCTTAGATTTACTTCCTCGAGGTTGGACTCTTACAATAGGTATGCATTCATCATATATTTCAGCTTGGTCTTTCAACCAATCTGAAAAGTCAATGAGCGTGGGGCTATCTAAGCTCTGGCGTTTCACATACTCCTTCCATTTAATCTTTAGCTCACGTGAAAGTTTGTCAACCACAAGACTGAGATTTGCTTCTGCTTCCAGATCATGCATGTATCCAAACCATTTCAATGTCCACACTGCAGTTGACACAGTGTCCGAGAAAACCCTTACTTCTCCCAACGTGTCTGCTTGTAGTTGACTAGACTTCCGCAACTTTTCTAAAGTGGCTTGAACCACAGTAGCTGGCTTTCCAGATCTCAATTCCAATTCCCTCAATGCCCTCCCATAGGCTACCCCTTCATACCGAACCCCTCGATGGCTGTCTTGGCACGACCCATTACTGCATTCTGTAGATGTTGAATCTTTGCATTGTCCCCAATATTTGTATCATGGACAATAGATTTAAACATTGAGGACCAATCATTCCAGCATAATGGGTCCCCATCATATTTATCTAGGCTAAGCTTTGGTAGGGAGTTACGGGGTGGGTAGGTATAGACAACCTTCCCTGTGTCTGGGTCTGAACTAGGGGGCATTTGGGAAATCCATGACTTGGGATTTGGTGTTGCTGAAGGAGCCTCAGAATATACAGGGTTGGTATCCGTAAAAGTAACGACTGACTCTTTGTTGAAAGGATTATTTGGTGTAGAGCTAAACAATGGCTTCGGTGTAGATATAAACAATGGTTTTGGTTTACTATCAAAGTTGTTATTAGCTACAACTTCAGTTACTGTTGGTAATTTTCCTATCTACTCACCACTTGTTGTAGGCAATGTTTCAACAGTGGGTTTAACATCTGGGTTCAAGACATCATCAAAGTCTTTCAATCGATTTTTCAAGATCCATGCAATCAAACGTTTTTCAGGAAATTCCGTTTCAGAGTCTCACGTATCATAATAAATAATAATAATAATGACTTTATTTCAGTGTCGTATTATTTTCTTTATACAACTAATCGGGGACACTATCCAAGTCAAAACCGCCGCGGCCGACTCTGGGTACGAGATTGCCTGTGCGATAATCGGCCACTGAGAAAGTAATTCACCTGGAATAGCAAGCACATTACATTACTGCACTCGTCATTGAAACGCTCGAAAAGTACTTTATTAACTGACTTGTACTAAATGTGAAAAATGTACCAACTGAATGTAAATCGTCTATTTTTAGCCCCTCCTAGTACTCCAATCATCCAAGTACAACCTGAACAGTCAGTCTCAGATGCGGGAAAAACAGTCAACGTGACGTGTAATACAACAGTTGGTTTTCCAGAATACACTACTATAAAGATTTATAGAAACAATCAAATCATTGCAGAGAAAAATTCAACAGTGAATGACAAACACCCTAAGGCAACAGTTACCATAGAACTGGTGGTAGGGGTCAACTCGTTGAGATGTCAAGCAACAAATGAAATTGGATCAACTGAAAGTACACTAAATATTACAGCAAGAGGTAACTGAAGCCAGTCAATTATTTATTACATTATTTTAGTTTTGGAACTTAACAAAGCACTTTATTTCTCTCGTTATATAAATGTCTAATGTTCGACAAGGCCAGATATGTGATGTGATTTTGGTTATACGGTTATTTATTGCGCATGCCCCATGCAGTATATGCCAATCAAGGCGGGAATTTGAAATTCCATAAAGAAAGAGCTGCGACAATTCTTCAGGGAAATGCATGATACAATGGCAGCTTTTGTATGACTTCCGTTACTATTCGTCCGGATCGGATTGTCGGTTTGTCTATTGATTTTAAAAGATCCAATCAAAAATTTCTCGGGAAATTCCGTTTCAGAGTCTCACGTATCATAATAAATAATAATAATAATGGCTTTATTTCAGTGTCGATATATTTAGTTTATATACAACTAATCGGGGACACTATCCAAGTCAAAACCGCCGCGGCCGACTCTGGGTACGAGATTGCCTCTGCGATAATCGGCCACTGAGAAAGTAATTCACCTGGAATAGCAAGCACATTACATTACTGCACTCATCATTGAAACGCTCGAAAAGTACTTTATTAACTGACTTGTACTAAATGTGAAAAATGTACCAACTGAATGTAAATCGTCTACTTTTAGGCCCTCCTAGTACTCCAATCATCCAAGTACAACCTGAACAGTCAGTCTCAGTTGCGGGAAAAACAGTCAACGTGACGTGTAATACAACAGTTGGTTTTCCAGAAATCACTACTATAAAGATTTATAGAAACGATCAAATCGTTGCAGAGAAAAATTCAACAGTGAATGACAAACACCCTAAGGCAACAGTTACCATAGAACTGGTGGTAGGGCTCAACTCATTTAGATGTCAAGCTACAAATGAAATTGGATCAACTGAAAGTACACTAAATATTACAGCAAGAGGTAACTGAAGCCAGTCAATATTTTATTACATTATTTTAGTTTTGGAACTTAACAAAGCACTTTATTTCTCTCGTTATATAAATGTCTAATGTTCGACAAGGCCAGATATGTGATGTGATTTTGGTTATACGGTTATTTATTGCGCATGCCCCATGCAGTATATGCCAATCAAGGCGGGAATTTGAAATTCCATAAAGAAAGAGCTGCGACAATTCTTCAGGGAAATGCATGATACAATGGCAGCTTTTGTATGACTTCCGTTACTATTCGTCCGGATTGTCGGTTTGTCTATTGATTTTAAAAGATCCAATCAAAAATTTCTCGGGAAATTCCGTTTCAGAGTCTCACGTATCATAATAAATAATAATAATAATGGCTTTATTTCAGTGTCGATATATTTAGTTTATACAACTAATCGGGGACACTATCGAAGTCAAAACCGCCGCGGCCGACTCTGGGTACGAGATTGCCTGTGCGATAATCGGCCACTGAGAAAGTAATTCACCTGGAATAGCAAGCACATTACATTACTGCACTCATCATTGAAACGCTCGAAAAGTACTTTATTAACTGACATGTACTAAATGTGAAAAATGTACCAACTGAATGTAAATCGTCTATTTTTAGCCCCTCCTAGTACTCCAATCATCCAAGTACAACCTGAACAGTCAGTCTCAGATGCGGGAAAAACAGTCAACGTGACGTGTAATACAACAGTTGGTTTTCCAGAATACACTACTATAAAGATTTATAGAAACAATCAAATCATTGCAGAGAAAAATTCAACAGTGAATGACAAACACCCTAAGGCAACAGTTACCATAGAACTGGTGGTAGGGGTCAACTCGTTGAGATGTCAAGCAACAAATGAAATTGGATCAACTGAAAGTACACTAAATATTACAGCAAGAGGTAACTGAAGCCAGTCAATATTTCATTTTACAATAACTTACAAATTTCTCGCGCGCTGATTGGTTAATTTTCATCAATAAGAAGACAGACAGATAAAAACAAAATGACGCGTACAAATAAGCCTTGAGAAAATTTTCAACAATGGACGATTTTCCTGTTTTTCAAGTTGACTTTCTTCAAGATATTTCTGACGATAAACTATGCTCATCTCTGGAAGAATTTGAGGCCGAACAAAACGCAAATGATTTCGCTGTTCGCTTTGCGATACTTAATGACGACGAACTACACGAAATAGTTAGAAATTCAGAATCAAAGGGCACCAAGAGAAATACAAGATGGTGTGTAAAAATGTTTGAAGGTAAGGATATCGCTAGATACACAGTTAGAAAACGTGAATTAAATTGATAAAATGAATACAAGTTTACAAGTTAACAAGTAAATTTTAATATTGATACGAACCTTTGTTCTGTTATCGTACTTATCAGACTGGTGTTGTGACAGAGGAGTACAGAAAACCATTTTACAAATGAGTGAAACAGAGCTGGACGACTTCCTTAGACGCTTTTATGCTGAGGTCCGAACGAAATCAGGAGAAGAGTATAGCCGATCGTCTCTTCTTGGATTACGCAACTCCATTGAAAGGCACTTCACGGCGAATAAAAAGAGCTTGAAATTAAGCAACAATCCTGTTTTTGCCAGAAGTAACAAAATGCTTGAATCCAAGCTGAAAGCCATCCGTAGAGAAGGGAAAGAAAACACACAGCATAAGCCGGTTATTGAGTCTGATGACATCCTGAAGATAAAGTCCAGCCCATTTCATAAGTCCTGACACACCTGATGGTCTCCTCAGGAAAGTTTGGTTGTACGTTACATTGTACTGGTGTCGTCGTGGCTGCGAAGGACAGCGATTGCTACGAAGGGATAGCTTCGTACTTGATAAAGATGTAGAAGGAGTGGACTACGTGCGAATGTCTCATGAAGAACAATCCAAGAACCACCAAGGGGGATTTAACGACAAGTCAAGCTCAGAAAGCCACACCAGGCTGTACAGTAAAGTCAAGATGGCGATGCATTCCACTGCATGAAATTCTATATCACCAAGCTGAACCCAAAACAAGATGCTTTTTTTCAAAAGCCGAAAACCACCTTTCAGTCAGCAGATGAGGTTTGGTATCAGAATAAGCCACTGGGAGTTAATCGACTCTCGAAGATAATGAAGGAGATTTCTCTGGGAGCCGGACTATCCAAGACCTACACAAATCATTGCGAGCAACGGCCATTACGCTGTGGTCAGATGCAGGTATTCCAGCACGCCACATCATGAGCATTTCTGGCCACGTAAATGAGCAAAGTCTGGCGAGCTATAACTGCAGACCATCCACATCTCAACTGAAGAACTGCTCAGAGATTGTATCACAAGCTTTGGAAAGAGGTCAAACTCCAACCTCGTGTAGTCCACTGCCTTCTCTACAATCACTGCCAGTAGTACCAGTGGCTGTGACAAGCTCCATTTCCCCGTCTGTTGTGGCCTCAAATGCTTCAATAAACAGCATATTTAACTCATGTAACATTGGTCAAGCCAAAGGAGGATATTCATGGTATCCCGTGATGCTCTGCTTTGTTTTGTCACGCTTCGCGCGTAACGAAAACAAAAATGGCGGAAGGAATTGGACGTTTTTAGAAACATTTCAGGACGAAATTTCATGGACTTATAGACTACTAATGGTAAGTACATGCATGCACATGTGTTATCTGTATATTGAGTTGATCAATTTTAGTTTCTTTTGGGGAAAAATACGAAAGTAAAAGGGTTTTATGAGTGAAATAACGAAAAGGTTAATCCGGGTCAAGTTGCTTTTCGCCTTCGGCTACGTCAACATACCATGAATAAAATAGTTTCTTAAGAGGCTATTTGTGGAGCTTTTTCATAACACAGTACCTAGAATTAAAGTTGAGATCCCAGATGTTACACTAATGTCGATAAGACCCTAAGAGACCCACGATTTATCCAGTTTTGAACACAGCAAAAAGACGATATTTTATAAACATTCATATACGAGAAGTATCGTATTACATAAAATGTGCTGCTTCTGGTAATATTTATTAACCTTTGGGTTAATCTCCTGAATCATTTCTGAATTTCGTTTTGAATCTCCAATCTCTCTAGCTAGTCGTCGTTCTGTACGATAAGTGAGATATACATGATCTGTTATTAATATTTCAATGACCTGATTTGTTGAATTTTGTCTTTGAAAAACTAATCCAAAGTTTGTTTCTATCAGAGTTGCTGATTTGGTTGCTACATAATGTAGCAACCAAAATTCGCCAGCTCATAGGGTAAGTAGTTCAATCAATATTAATGGTTATTCATATTTTTCAATGACTCCATTTTATACATGTTAAATCTTACCGAATTGTATAAACTATTTTCATTTTCTATCAGGTGAAACGCCTTTTAAAATTACATTCCTCCCCAAAACAATTAAATTTCTCCCCAGTAAATGATTTTTGATATTTGTAGTCCTGCATGTTTGTCGATGAAGCACTAAATAAGACTTTTTCAACTTGATTCATATTTTATTTTGAACCAGCGAATGAATAGAATGTTATTTTATCCTACAGTACTGTACTGTAGATAGAAAATAAGTAATAATAATAATTGATACAAATGTACATGTACAACAAATAATAATAACATATTATTGATGTTATTAAACCTCAACAGGGAATTTTCCAAACAACGGATGGACAATAATTAATATACTTTTGCATTGCCATTCACAAAATAACACAATTCTAATGCGCTCTCTGTTTGGTTAGCTACTGAGAAAACAAACCCAGTACACTGATGCTTTGTCGTATTTTACTTGATCACCACAGGCACAAGTTTGGTTCAGATAAAACGAACGCTGATTGGCTGTTCAAACCATTTTTGATGTAAGGAGAAGTTAGCATTTGATTTGGCTACTAAAGTTGCATAAATTCATCTTCAATATAATTTTGTGTCTCGTTATTTTACAAAACAAATAGAAAATGTTTTCCCATGTTTACATAGTCTGCCATAATCACTCTACCATCATTTGATGCCAAGCCTGACATAGATGACCAAGATGATGACATACATCACCTTCGCTTAATACATCATCTCAGACTCAATAGAAGGGAAGATACTTCAATATTATTTTGCTCCTGGAAGAGTATTCCTTCCATCCTGCAACCATAAGGCAACACCTCAGCCCCCCCTACCGTGGGGGGGGGGGACTCCCTTATAAAAGGGGGTAGGGATACGTGCTCGTCGGAAATTTTGAAAATGACTCCTAAAAGGGACCTGAGTCTTGTCTTGGTGGGCGTGGCAGCGAATATTTTTACCCCTAAAAGGGACCAATTTAAAAAGTCATTTTAATAGTATAAAAGACACTAGCATCAAACGCCTTCCACTCTTACAAGTTTAAGACAACGTTGTCATATAAATCTTTAAGCTATTTTTAAAGAACGTTTTTAAATATCGCTGTTGATTGAATACCCTAAAAGGGACCGGAAAACTCTATTGGTGGCCATTTTTATTTCTGACACCCTAAGTGGGACCAAAACACGAAAAAAAAAAACTAAAAGGGGGACGACGAGCATCCCCGCCACTTTGGTATCGGAGTCCCTCCCCCCACAATATCAGAATAACATGGGGATTACTGGTGATATAAATGACATTGGTATTTATAATTCAGTATTATTACATGTCTGCTGTACACCTGTTATCGAAATATTGTATTGTATTAAACAAGACATATAGGCCATTAAAAAAATTGTCAGTGGTTAACATTGTACATATTATTATATATAAATATATTTTTTTTTTTTCAAGTAGTACTCATAGGCTTTAATTAGCATTCTAAGTGCTCTGATCATTGCTATGGATAGTGGCACTATATAAAATGTATTATTATTATTATTAAGATGATGAAAAATATGTGTTTGTATTCTGTCCTTCATGGTGATTATAAGGTAAAGATTTAGATAATAAATTAATTTCATAATAGTTGTACAATATAATATATTAATTATTGTATTAAAAGTTATTCTTCGACAACGAAATCAGAACACTGATTTGCTTTTGTGGATTAGAGAGGATCTGAAATGCAATAAACAAAAAGATAGGTCATTTAGAGCACAATTAAACAGAAAACTGAATCTTAAACAAGTTTTGAAATCGGAAAAACACATGCATGTATCTGCATGTAGTGATGTACGCAGATTCATCATTAAGTACATGATCATTCAGACGACTGATTGATGCATTCTAAACCAGTAAAGTATCAAGGTTTACATAAAAGAACTAATATTACTTTAAACAGATTGGAATATGATAAAATATCCACACATTAACTTACTTAAGCTTACCTCAATATTAGTATTACGACCAAGCGATTACTTCGATAATCCGATAATAGCTGATAATGCAGGGCGATCTTTCACGTAGCTTATATCAGGAAAGCTTACATGGCTGCCAATTAGTTTTAAAGACATGAATGGCAAAGACTTGACGCTAAAATCATGTAGAAATTCGAAATTCACACAGTATAAAGTACAAGAGTTGAGTTCCCACATCTGACAGTTTGGCATCCATTTTGAATTTCCCGCAAGCCGCGCAAAGGATTCTGGGGTATTTATACGATAATATGTGTATCGCGCAAAGCATCATGGGATACCATGAATATCCTCCTTTGGTCAAGCCCAAGTTTTCATTTTGTCACAGAATAAATGACTTGAAGCTTGTAAAACCTGTTGAAATCTAAGTCCAACCAACGAGTCGACGTGTATTCTATTTCGTTTTTCATTCAGCACACATTTGACTCACTTGACTGGCTTTATATCGTGACAAGTTATGACAGATGTCAAATTTGAACCAATTAAATTGTTTTACTGTTTGTTTACATTATGTATTAACCAATCAGAGAGCGAGAAAATTTATTGAAAATGATTGTGTCAGCAGTTCGTCAGCAGCGAAAATTAAAAACGGTTTCTCCTTATTTCTGTGTTGTTCGTGTTGTTCTATTCATTTTTAAGTTTTTGTTGTTGTAAAAAAAAAATTTCGACTGTTCCCTCGTGGATCCACACTACTTTGACAATGTTATGACGAAATTTAGCAAACTTAACAAAGCACTTTTGTACCGAATACTTCCCCGAATTTTTGTCAGTTAAACATGAAACACAAAACAAGTATTTTTACTTCAAAATGAAGCAACCATGTGCTTCGTACAAAACCTCAACGAAATTACAACGTTTTGACCTTAGTGGCCAGGCCTCCATAGGTAGCCCGCATCTTCGTCTGGAACATCCTCCCCCCGTGTTCGCTCGACCTAATCTGAAGAACACTCCTCCAGCTAGTCGCAATGGGCAAGCGAACGAACGACCATGCCCCCTAGGATGGGATGACCCCTTGCCGGAGAAGTTACTGAACAGATGGCAAGGGTGGAAAGACGACCTACTCAACCTAGAAGGAGTCTCAGTTCCCAGGTGTTACCGGCCTAAAGAATTCGGAGCAGCCAGGAAAGCAGAGCTACACGCATTTTCTGACGCAAGCCAAGATGCCGTAGCAGCTGCAGTGTATCTCCGCATCTTCAACGAAAATAACGATGTCACCGTGACGCTCGTGCACGGACAGGCGAAGGTTGCCCCCGTACGCTCGACAAGCATCCCTCGACTAGAGAGTTATGTGGCGCCGTCATGGCAACTCAGGCAGTAGCGAATGTGCTCAAAGACATCGACCTGGAAATAGCAGAAGTGGTGTACTACACCGATTCACAGGTAGTGTTAGGCTACATAACCAATGAGAGTAGACGTTTCTACGTGACTTGTGATCAGTCCGTCTATTTCACGCTCCTCGCCTAAATCAGTTTCTATATTTCTTGTATATCTAGTTTTCACCGCTTGTAACGACGAAGGTCAAATCCATTATTAAAGATGATTCAATCAAACCAAACTGGTTGACACTAGCGGTCTCCTAGATACGCACACATTGAAGGGGAACGCGACAAAAACCTTTGCTCGTACTAAGAATGCAGCCAAGAAGCCGATGGGGTCAAACAAAGAAGCAATTACACTGAGGACCTTCCTTCGGGTATCAGCTACTGACTTGTCCTTTACCTGATACAAAAGGCTATCCGTTTCAGTGTTCCATGTTATACCAAGCGCTCTCTCTATTGGTAGGACAATATCGCCACCAACAACCTTGACAGAAGGAGCTCGCTCTGTCTCTGGAATATGCTTCATCACTGCTTTCTCACTAGAGATCCACTTGGTCAATCTAAAGCCTCCCAACTCAAGCATCTTGACCAACTGTTGTTGCAAAGCCAAAGCCTTCTCCACTGATTCCGTTGACTGGAAGAAGTCATCCATGTAGAAACTCCGCTCGACTGCTGAAGCTGCATCCGGGAATTCAGTCTTGTTGTCTCTGGTATTCCTGATTAAAGCATAGTTGGCACATGTAGGACTACACTTTGCTCCAAAGATGTGTCTCAGGTATTGGTAGACTTCTGTTTCAGCTTCAGGTGACTTGCGCCATAAGAAAAGTAGCACACTTTGATCTTCCTCACGGACTGACACTTGGTTAAACATGGCCTCAATGTCAGCAGCTAGACAGTGCGACCTTCTCCTCGCGGAAGCGCATGAATATCCCCATCAAGGAGTTCAATAGGTCTCGACCAGCAATTAAATGATCATTGAGCGACGATCCACGATAGAATGAAGCAGCGTCACACACACGCCTAACCTTACCAGGCTTATTCTCATTCAATACCGGGTGATGAGGAAGATACCACTGCTGCTTTACAGGGGTATCAAGTTCAGTTTCTGTGAGTTTCTTTATATATCCCTTTGCGGCGTCGTTCTCGATAGTCTTCTTATATCTGTCTGCTAGTTCTGTGTCACGCTGTAACCTCCTTTCGAGTAGGTTTAGGCGATGTCGGCAACAACTCGATTATTAGGAAGGGCATCATTGCGATCCTTCCACAATAGGGGAACTTCATAACGGCCATCAACTCGGAAACTTGACAGTTCTTTCGTCTTCCACAGAACGTCGGACTTCGCTGTTATACTTACAACCAAAGTCTTCAGTGCGCCACCATGACTTCACTGACTCCTGAAGCTCTTCATCTGTTGAAGAAATATGAACTTTGTAGATAGACTCACTGTCACTGAGATAACCAGGTAGCCTACCGGTTACCGTCCATCCGAGCTTTGTGCGGACAGCAATCGGTTGGCCCCTGTTACCTGACCTAACTTCAAGTGGAACTATCAGCTCAGCAACGTCACTACCTATCAGCAGGGTAACTTGAGAACCGTCCACATCTGATAAATCCAGGTCCCTAAGGTGCGACCACATTGATTTAAGTTCTCCCAGATTAACTTTCCTTTCTGGGACATTCAGACAGTCTACTACGAGGACTCCATTCACATCGTAGCGTATTCCACGATTCCCTGTAGGACTAATAGACACATCAACTCGTTTAGTTGACAGTTCAGTAACATTCTGTATTCCGTTTAAAGTTATGTGCTCAGGAGGACCATCCAAGCCAAGCTTGTCTGCTACTGTAGATAATATCAAACTACAGGTACTACCAGTGTCCAGCATTGCATATGTATCAAACTGTCCCTTTGGACCATACAAGGTGACTGGCAACACTTGCAGTAATACTGAGGACCTGCACACCACGTGTGAGGCTTTTGAGTGTTCCGCTTTAACTGTCCCCTGTGCTAATGTGTTGGCAACTGAGTCATTACTCCTATTGCTGCCACTGTTACCAGTATAGGAATCACTCTCAGCGTCAATGGGTACTCTATGTAACATGGGGTTATGCAACTTTGTACAACAACTGACTCCACACTCTTTCTTGGACCGACAGTTCTCTACTCTGTGACGCCTCCCAAAGCAACTAAAACACAAGTTGTGCTTCTTGACCTCATTAAACCGAGCCTTCACACTCAACTCTTTAAACTTAGGACATTCACTTAGCTTGTGCTTGCCACCCCCCATAACACATGAGGGTACTGATTGACTTAAGGGATTTGTTACAGTGTTAGTTAAGATGGTTTGTACACCAGTATTACCACTATGACCGTAGGGCTTAGATTTACTACTTCGAGGTTGGACCCTTACAATAGGTATGCATTCATCATATATTTCAGCTTGGTCGTTCAACCAATCTGAAAAGTCAATGAGCGTGGGGCTATCTAAGTTCTGGCGTTTCACATACTCCTTCCATTTAATCTTTAGCTCACGTGAAAGTTTATCAACCACAAGACTGAGATTTGCTTCTGCTTTCAGATCATGCATGTATACAAACCGTTTCAATGTCCACACTGCAGTTGACACAGTGTCCGAGAAAACCCTTACTTCTCCCAACTTGTCTGCTTGTAGTTGACTAGACTTCCGCAACTTTTCTAAAGTGGCTTGAACCATGCACAGTAGCTGGCTTTCCAGATCTCAATTCCAATTCCCTCAATGCCCTCAATGCCCTCCCTCAATGCCCCCTAAAGCGTAATGGGTCCCCATCATATTTATCTAGGCTAAGCTTTGGTAGGGAGTTACGGGGTGGGTAGGTATAGACAACGTTCCCTGTGTCTGGGTCTGAACTAGGGGGCATTTGGGAAATCCATGACTTGGGATTTGGTGTTGCTGAAGGAGCCTCAGAATATACAGGGTTGGTATCCGTAAAAGTAACGACTGACTCTTTGTTGAAAGGATTATTTGGTGTAGAGCTAAACAATGGCTTCGGTGTAGATATAAACAATGGTTTTGGTTTACTATCAAAGTTGTTATAAATTAGCTACAACTTCAGTTACTGTTGGTAATTTTCCTATCAACTCACCACTTGTTGTAGGCAATGTTTCAACAGTGGGTTTAACATCTGGGTTCAAGACATCATCAAAGTCTTTCAATCGATTTTTCAAGATCCATGCAATCAAAAGTTTTTCAGGAAATTCGGTTTCAGAGTCTCACGTAGCATAATAAATAATAATAATAATGGCTTTATTTCAGTGTCGTATTATTTTCTTTATACAACTAATTGGGAACACTATCCAAGTCAAAACCGCCACGGGCGACTCTGGTAACGAGATTGCCTGTGCGACAATCGACTGAGAAAGTAATAATACCTGGAGTAGCAAGCACATTACATTACTGCACTCCTCATTGAAACGCTCGAAAAGTACTTTATTAACTGACTTGTACTAAATGTGAAAAATGTACCAACTGAATGTAAATCGTCTATTTTTAGCCCCTCCTGGTACTCCAACCATCCAAGTACAACCTGATCAGTCAGTCTCAGATGCGGGAAAAACAGTCAACGTGACGTGTAATACAACAGTTGGTTTTCCAGAAATCACTACTATAAAGATTTATAGAAACGATCAAATCGTTGCAGAGAAAAATTCAACAGTGAATGACAAACACCCTAAGGCAACAGTTACCATAGAACTGGTGGTAGGGCTCAACTCATTTAGATGTCAAGCTACAAATGAAGTTGGATCAACTGAAAGTACACTAAATATTACAGCAAGAGGTAACTGAAGCCAGTCAATTATTTATTACATTATTTTAGTTTTGGAACTTAACAAAGCACTTTATTTCTCTCGTTATATAAATGTCTAATGTTCGACAAGGCCAGATATGTGATGTGATTTTGGTTATACGGTTATTTATTGCGCATGCCCCATGCAGTATATGCCAATCAAGGCCGGCATTTGAAATTCCATAAAGAAAGAGCTGCGACAATTCTTCAGGGAAATGCATGATACAATGGCAGCTTTTGTATGACTTCCGTTACTATTCGTCCGGATTGTCGGTTTGTCTATTAATTTTAAAAGATCCAATCAAAAATTTCTCGGGAAATTCCGTTTCAGAGTCTCACGTATCATAATAAATAATAATAATAATGGCTTTATTTCAGTGTCGATATATTTAGTTTATACAACTAATCGGGGACACTATCCAAGTCAAAACCGCCGCGGCCGACTCTGGGTACGAGATTGCCTGTGCGATAATCGGCCACTGAGAAAGTAATTCACCTGGAGTAGCAAGCACATTACATTACTGCACTCATCATTGAAACGCTCGAAAAGTACTTTATTAACTGACATGTACTAAATGTGAAAAATGTACCAACTGAATGTAAATCGTCTATTTTTAGGCCCTCCTAGTACTCCAACCATCCAAGTACAACCTGAACAGTCAGTCTCAGTTGCGGGGAAAACAATCAACGTGACGTGTAATACAACAGTTGGTTTTCCAGAAATCACTACTATAAAGATTTATAGAAACGACCGAATCATTGCAGAGAAAAATTCAACAGTGAATGACAAACACCCTAAGGCAACAGTTACCATAGAACTGGTGGTAGGGGTCAACTCATTTAGATGTCAAGCAACAAATGAAATTGGATCAACTGAAAGTACACTAAATATTACAGCAAGAGGTAACTGAAGCCAGTCAATTATTTATTACATTATTTTAGTTTTGAAACTTAACAAAGCACTTTATTTATCTCGTTATATAAATTTCTAATGTTCGGCAAGGCCAGATGTGATGTGATTTTGGATATACGGTTATTTATTGCGCATGCCCCATGCAGTATGGTAATCAAGGCCGGAATTTGAAATGAGCTGTGACAATTCTTCTTCAGAACTGATGCATGATACAATGGCATCCTCGGGAATCCAGGGGTATATTCTGTCGCTCGTTACTCGCTCCCAGAGAATTACCCCTGGGAACGAAGTCTGTTGGAACTTGTTCCGGAAGCCAAAATTCAAAATGGCGGCTGTCCTATTCAAACCAGAATATACGTGATACTCATTGGTCGACCTTCCTAGGTCGACCAATCAGAAACGAGTGTAATTTTGACTTCCGGAACAAGTTCCAACAGACTTCGTTCCCAGGGATATTTCTCTGGGAGCGAGTAACGAGCGACAGAATATACCCCTGGGTGCCCGATGATAGATACAATGGCAGTTTTTGTATGACTTCCGTTACTGTACGTCCTGATTAATTGTCGGTTTGTCTATTGATTTTGAAAGATCCAATCAAACGTTTCTCAGGAAATTCCGTTTCAGAATCTCTAGTGGCATAATAAGTAGTATTTACAATATGAGTGGCAATGTTGTATCTTACTTACAATCTCGAGCCGAAATGATATTGTTTAATCATTATTTGAACCTGCAGGTAGGCGTTTCAACCAGAAATGTAGTCAATATCTGCTTGAGATAAAAAGAATATAATAACTGTTCTTTTAGCATTCAATTCTCATTCCGATTGCTTGACCGCACTGAACAATGAAAGCAGAACGAGTATTTTTCTTAATTAGCTTTTAGGATAATGCATTGTTCCTCTTATATAATGCATTGATCGATACAGAATACTTATAGAGCTTATTAGTATTCTGTATCTGATACAGAATACTAATAAGGTCTATTAGTATTCTGTATCAGATACAGAATACTAAAAAGACATTGTTAACCGAACGCGAGGTCTGTACCGGAAAATATCAGAACGAGGTCTTGATAGTACGAACCGAGCGTAGCGATTTCTTAGTAAATAAGAAATCTGCTGAATCAAATTCAAACAAGAAGAAAACCCGTTCAGTAAAATAGATCGATTTTGTCTTTCAAACTATCCAGTATTTTTTTCGTGCCGACTTGAATTCAGTTTTGGTTGGCATGGATTTGTGTTTTTGTACTTTTAGTCTTGTGCTTTGTTGCCGAGTGTGTTCGTAAAATCAATTTTCAAATCAATTTTAAAGATGTGGCCGGAATTCTGAGTCGTCGTTCATTTTTCTATTCGCCATTTTTCTCACTATATTAAAACGAAACGAGAGTTCATAAATATTAAGTTTGTCAGTAAGGTTTCGTCAGGCGTAAAAAGAAATGAAAGTTGTTTTGAATTTCCCGGTCAATACAAAATACGGAAGTTGGACGATTGTCATAGTAACGGTCCAAACTTGCAAAATACGCTTTTGGACAGACCCCGCGTCGACCAATCAGAATCCAGGAAATTATCAAGCCATATAATAATAAGCTTTATTACTATTCTGTATCATACTTATGAACAATTGCAGCAATTAATCAACCCCACCTATTCCCTGCCAACTATTCAAGCCCTACCCGTGCTTTAAGTTTTTGTAAATTGTATGGGAGTTACAAGGTAGCCACGTGACCAGAATGCTGAGCACAGATTGAATAGCTGCCTCATGAATTATTAATGATTATTATAAATAATAATAATAATGACTATATTTCAGTGTCGTAATATTTTGTTTATACAACTAATTGGGAACACAATTCAAGTCAAAACCGCCGCGGGCGACTCTGGTAACGAGATTCCTTGTGCGATAATCGACTGAGAAAGTAATTCACCTGGAGTAGTAAGCACATTACATTACTGCACTCATCATTGAAACGCTCGAAAAGTACTTTATTAACCTGTTGTGAAAACCTGATTTACAACTGAATGTAAATTGTTGTTTTCAGCTCTTCCTGGTACTCCAGACATCCAAGTACAACCTGAACAGTCAGTCTCAGATGCGGGAAAAACAGTCAACGTGACATGTCATACAACAGTTGGTTTTCCAGAATACACTGCTATGAAATTTTATAGAAACGATGAAATCATTGCAGAGAAGAATGGAACACGGAATGGCAATAACACCGAGGCAACAGTTACCATAGAACTAGTGGCAGGGATCAACTCATTTAGATGTCAAGCTACAAACAATTTAGGTGGAGTCATTGAATCGTCTGAAAGTACAACACCAGTAAATATTACAGCAAGAGGTAACTTTAATCTGTATTTAATTTATTATTTAATATTGTTTTTATTAATGATGTTCTGGTGCCGGTTTAGCGAAAATAACTGTTATTGAATCAATGATTAATATATAATGGTAATTGAACTGTTGTTCTGGACCCCCAGCATAGTAGCACGATTATATATAATAGTTTCTGATTAGCTATCGCCAATTATCATTCTTACGCGTGTCCTGATTGGTTGTGGTACTCGCGCTATGTTTAGTTTCAAAATGGCAATCAATACAGCAATGAAACAATGCAAAGTCCAATTCATCCTCAAGTTAGATATAAATAGCATCTATTCAAAGTCATTTGCATATCTTATATTATGCACGCAGCCATTGTATGGTAATCACTGTGTCTCCTGATTGGCCCATAACTAATTTAAATACACCCTCCATAAATTGTCTACCACACTTCGCAAGAAATCTTGCAAGACTACAAGTTGGTAACTTCTCTTGGCTCTCAACGAACCCCGAATACAGATCTGTGATAACTCAAGTGGTTGGTATGGACGATCAAGTTCCTCTACCACGGCGTCTTGGATCACGGCATTCGCTGCTGGACGTCGTTGTAAATCCTCCGGACGTCCCTCAGGCAGCAGGTCCGGCACAAGTGTAACCGATTCCGCCTGGGCGTCACCGTAGTCTCCCGAGAGTCAAGCCTTCCCCAAAAGTGAATGAACACACACATGAACACAAAAGGATTTTATTACTGTATACGACGAGTTATTACTATATACGACTAAAGTTATACTATAAATACGAAACAGTGCAAAATGGAAAAACGAAACGAAACAACTAAATGACTTGGTAATCTTACTTAAGGTAACGACTTGAAATAACTTGGTTTACTATATCTAAATATACTTAATGTAACGACTTGAAATAACTTGGTTTACTATATCTAAATATGCTTGAGTTCAATGTTCAAATTCGCCTTGTATTAATTTTGGCTTGCCTTGAGTACTGAATACTTAGCTTGAACATAGTTAGTATAGGGGACTGGTTGGGAAACCTTTTGTTATATGTTTTTTTTTTCCAACCGTGACTGTGCACAAATCTTTTGTTTTGTCATTGTTTTGCCTTAATTTGCTATGGTTGAGCAACTGAACCCAAACGTTACTTTTGGCTGCTTGTGCGATATATTCCAATTCAAAATTAAATATATTAGAATATTTAAATAAGTAATCCAATAGAGAACATTTGGGTTCATTCATTTAGCCATTTTGTAATGAATTTGAACAAACATTGTGCACGGTCAGGACCCGTTCAACATCATAATGACATTAGGACTAGAACAGAGAAATATAACAAAAGGCTTCCTAACCATTCCCTCTACTAACTATGGCTTGAATGTTCTTATGTGGTCTGTATCTGTCACTTTGCCGTCCAACTCCTTGTATCTTATTGCTCTGTAAACGTTTATCTTGTCTCTACAATACAATGTTTCTTCTTGCGTCTAAAGTAAACTTTGTATCTCGACTCGAGTATTGTAATCCTCAGTGTACCTTTCTTCCTTACTTCTCACTTCTTGTTCTCTGGACTCTTCTTTACTGTGTACTATAGTTCTGGACCTTGCCCAGAAGGGCGATTATTCTGTTTTACTGGCTCCATCAAAGACAGGCTTTACCTTGTCCAGTGGATCTATGGGTATTCCGTTTGTAAGTGTGCTAATGCAGTCTATGGTCCTTCTTTCGATTTGCAGCCACTGCCTTACATGTATGTTCCCTAGTTGTTTCAACCGTCAGTAGGTTGTCCTGAATGCCGCTATGCAAATGTTGAGGGCTTCAAATTTTGCCAGAACTGTGCTTTTAAAAGACAAAGTTTTGATGCCCCAGGCTTGGTAACTAAGAAGCTAAAGTATACAGTGGACGAAGAGAGCATAGCTCATCGTCTAGCAGAGTTAACAGAGACGAGAAAAGAGACACCCTACGCCAGGCAGAAATCAGCATTGGAAGAGGAATTAAAATGTTTTCTGGCGAAACTTTCATTCCCCAAAAACATTGATACATGTACACCACAGGAGATTGTAAAATGTCTCGTTTGGAAGGACCAAGCGGGTCGTACGTGGGTCCATAAAAAGGACTGTCCGTATCTGGGTCAAAGAGGGCGGACCCGTACTGTTATCCCTGCCGGTTAGCCCATGGCACCGTAGACGCCTTGATAGGCAAATTAAAGGCAGTTTTGGCTGAGAACAATAGGGTAGGAGAGTGGGACCCAGTATTTTTCTTGGGTAGCCCAGCTAGTGGTCTAGCGGTAAAGCAGTACTTAGCCAGGGTTCAATCAGAGCAGCTGCAAGCGCGTGTAACCCCTATATAATCAAGCCAAGCCTTTCCTTTTTTTGCGCACTTGGCGACTCTGAGTAGTTTTATTCATGCTAAGCTACGAGATCCAATGCTCGAGCCTCATACAATTTTTATGTATGGTAGAGACCAAGCTTACTTTAAAGCTAGCTCTTTTTTTCTCCGGTGACAGAAGAGCCGATCTTGCACAGGTTAAGACAGCGGAAGTCATGCGCTTTCCGGACAACTCGGGTTTTCTGTTTAATCATATTTGGACAAAGTCCCTGCGGAACGGCGATGCAAAGTTTTTGCTTTCAAGCGGGGCTGTAAGCTGGATACCTGCCCGGTCGCTGGTATTGGAATGTATTTCAAGATCGCGGCCGCAATGGGCATTGAGTTAACAAGGGGATTTATGTTGAAAGCGTTAACTAAGGAAGGGAAGGTTTCGTCTGAAGCCTTTACGGCAGCGGCCGCTCAGATGCGTCTTAGAGAATATTGTAATTTATTAGCGGATAATTGGCACAGCCACCGCTTCACACTCCATAGCTACAGGGGCGGGGCTGCCGTTTCCCTGGCGCTGTTAGATGTCCCGATTCATGGCATCATGGACCACATCCGCTGGAAATCCAGCAGAGAAGCGCTGCAATACTTGAAGTTGCGGCAAGGTTTGAACCCAGCAGGACCCGCCTCAAAGTTGTCCAACATACCCCCAGAAATTTCCCAGGATTTCGCTAAGTGGGAGAGGCTAAAGGGTTTCGCCCCTGCATTTCTAAAGTGTCTCGTTTACATGCTACCCAAAATGGATACTATCACACATTTTTAGACTCTCCAATACCTGGGCTTCTCGAAAAACACCATAAACCTTATTCACCCCAGATGATACCGACAGCCAAAATTTTGGGATCTGGCTCACGGACTTTACATTACTGCACTCATCATTGAAACGCTCGAAAAGTACATTACTAACCTGTTCTAAATGTGAAAAACTGAATGTAAATTGTTATTTTCAGTTATTCCTGCTACTCCAGTCATCCAAGTACAACCTGATCAGTCAGTCTCAGATGCGGGAAAAACAGTCAACGTAACCTGTAATACAACAGTTGGTTTTCCAGAAAACACTACTATAAAGATTTATAGAAACGATCAAATCATTGCAGAGAAGTATGGAACACGGAATGGCAAAAACACCGAGGCAACAGTTACCATAGAACTAGTTGCAGGGATCAACTCATTTCGATGTCAAGCTACAAACAATTTAGGTGGAGTCATTGAATCGTCTGAAAGTACAACACCAGTAAATATTACGGCAAGAGGTAACTTTATTATAATTATATTTTTTATTTATGATGTTCTAGTACCGGTTTAGCGCAAATAACTGTTATTGAATCAATGATTAACATATAATGGTAATTGAACTGAGCGGAGTGCAATTTGGTCTGTTATACAACTACCTGACAAATTTCAGCAATCTGATTGGTCAAGAGCTAGCGCAGTGGTATTTCATCGAAATTTGAGATACAAATGAAATATAGCGACTCTTGCTATGCCGAGTTTTCACGGCAAAGATGACTAGTGATAACACTTCCGAAATATTGAGGAATTCCTTACCATAATGCTAGATATAGGACACAAGTATTGTCAGATCTTGGCAAATATAGCATTTTCTTATCTTTTTTACTTTTCTCCAGTCGCTCCCAATATTACAAGTACACACCCTACTACTCTCACTCTTAATGAAAAACAAACGGCTCAACTGATGTGTACTGCTACTGGACGCCCGACACCGTCAATTAACTGGACAAGAAATGGCGAGGTGGTAGGCAAAGGAAGCTCGTTTAATATCACAGCCAAACTAGAAGATCATAACCAATGCTACACGTGTGTCGCCTATAATGGAGTATCTGATGCGAAGACTGCCAACGTTTGTCTAGTTGTACAATGTAAGTATAGGTCTGCATTGGGATATCCTTATTTTTTATTTTAGACGACACTTCAATATGAAGTGAATATTGGGTTGGTTCAGCGTTATGTGATTTGAGCTTCGCATTACTGAGCGTTATAGAGGTTTTAAATCCTGATATGCTAATTTTGTGACGTATGAGGAGGCATATTTGCCATAATTTACTATTCACCTTACATAGAATATATTTTCATGATAACAATAAAAAGGGTGATAGGCACTTTAATGTCAATAGTTAGTTTATATTACCTGCAAGTCTGACCTCACGCAAAGAGAATTGTTACCCAAACTAAATTGGTCTCCAATTCGTCCGGTGCCCTAGTGCTTGCACCTATATATGAAGAAAGGTTATAGATACAAATGAAATATAGAGACTCTTGCTATGCCGAGTTTTCACGGCGATGATGACTAGTCATAACACTTCCGAAATATTGAGGAATTCCTTACCAGAATGCTAGATATCAGCTATTTCGGAGTTGGTGTTCGCGGGGAATTGTGGGACTGATGTAGGGGACGCCATATTGCTGTCTATTTAATATAAAACATGCAGGGATGTAATTGTTCCACAATTCCCCGCGAACTCAACTAAACGATTTATAGGACGCAAGGTTTTTTACCGGCCGCAGTTGGTGGATAGTGCTATCTGGTGGATACTGAACTCCTTATGCAGTGGATAACTTTATTATATAACAGTCTCAACTTGTCCACTGGAATAACGATTTCTGCAGTAGATAGTGTTATCCATGACTAATAGGACACAAGTGTTTTCTGGCCCCAGTTGGTGGATAGCGCTATCCGTTGGATAAATCCTTATCCATGTTATGTTATCTGTGCTTTATTCAGTTCGATACAAGATGGCGGCATGCCACGAGAAGGCAAGACTAATTTTAAACATAATATGTCACATGTCTATCACGTGGTGGTGATGTTACATCTCCCTCTGAATGAATAATAGTAATATTGTTTAAACATTTCTTAAGCGTTCAATAACAGTAATCGTCCTTCATATAACAATTCAACTATAATCTATGGAGTAAAACAATGAATAACATCTCCATGTATATGTGCACTCTAAGTGTTCAAATGTTCAGTCTGTAGGGTGGTTTAACAATACGTCCCGATCTAGTCGTATGTTACACAAGAGAAAACCACTGTTTGTATGTTAAGCACTATTTGTATTTCAATTCTAAAGCTTGCTTGAACAGAGAGACTAGCGTACTCTATACGATAGTTAAGACGCTATGTTATGCGTAACTCGTTACTAAGATATCAAAGATATTTCGTTAAGAATTCGGTTGTCCTTTTGGACTAGAACTCATATTACATTTTAGAAATAATTGCAATTAGTAAGTCTGGGTTTTCTGACATGGATCAAAAGATAGAGGATATTACTTTTTGTAATAATCAAAAGAGCTTTTGGATGACATTCGCAAATACGACTGTCAAGACACATCAGTTGCTTTTGAATAATTTTGTGTCCAATCGTCAAAAAGTCCAGTCATACAAAATCTCCTTGGATGTTATTATCTTTCGTTTAAATAACTATATTTTTAACACAGCTGGATAGCTTGTGATTTTTCCTATCCAACTGTATAAGTTTGACACAGAATATCCAATTGTAACCATATGGAATCTTCGAGTTTTCCTCGTAGAAATGTTCTCGTCAGTTACTGTCAAATTATAGAATCACCTTATTACGTTAGCCAATAGGAATCCTCCAGCAGACTGATATAATTTTAGCTTAGGTTGTAATGCATAATTATCTGTAAACTCGCTATAGATATAGCTACATTCTAACTTGTAAAAGTAGTACGAGTTAGAAGCAGAAACAATAAAAGAACCAGCGAACGGTACCACGCTTTACCAAGAGAATCCCTTCCTTAAGGTATCAGGGTACTCCAAAAACCTATCAAAAGACCGGTTTCGATTTTTTTTTGACAATCAAATCTAATTGAATATTATCTATCATTTCCAACAATCAGAATCTAAAAATATTTTCCCCCTAAAAAGTTAGAATCAAAAAACGAATTTTGGATTTCATTTGATGCAAAAAGATGTTGACAAGCAAGCTGTCAACAACACTCACGCAACAGACTTTCCAAAGATTAAGATGCGAAGAAAGTATCCAAAAATCGTAACTGCTCACTCAAAATATCCTTGAATAACGATGCCAAACCACTCACGGTCAAAATGCTCGTATTTCCCGCCAGCAGTAACTTTGTTTTCCTGCCATGTTGTGTTAGGTACTGTAAGGCGATCTTGTTTTGAATGCCATTCATATGTCATCAGGTATTGGATCACATATTTGTGGTGGATTATCGCCGCTTGTGCAAACAAAGCCGCCACTTGACTTGAAAAACAGTTTGGGCTTTTTCTCATAGAGCAAATTAACGAAAATACGGGTGATATTTTGAGCTCCTAAACAAACGGGTTTTATTCGATTCAGCTGAGATTTTTAGAACTTCATCTCTGATTATCATTCTTCAAAATCGTGTCTCCGATTTGTGATATTTTAGTGATTTCATGAGTTATTAACTGATTAGTAAAAAACAATGTATTTTTAGCGTACCGAAAGTTTCGCGGCAGATAAAAAAGCAACGGGGAAACGTATCGATAAACGGAGACATAGTTTTGATAATTGATATCTCTAGAGTGCATAAAGATAATGATCTTGAATTTCCGATAAAATGCGGTTGTCTGGGACCTCGCCGTACAACGCTATATGAAAACTCGTTGATCTAGATTTATATTTAAAACGCGTATGTACTTTTTGTTAATAGACCATTAGTTGGAATCTCCATTTATTTAGCTTTCAGAAAATGTATACTTTATTGGGGTTTTAATGGACGGATTCTGTGTTAAAGCGACTTGAATGCATACCGGTCGGGTAGGGGTACCCTGATACCTTAAGTGTCATTGTCTGAGAAAACCGGGCAGAGTTGAAAGATGGGGGTCGGCCGATTCCTTTCAAATTGCTATCATTTATTACCTATAGGAATAGATTAAGAATGGTCGTATTTAAAGTTTGGTTCAGGCTTTTGCTCGAAAGTTGACCACCCCCCCTTGTTTTGCATCAAAATCGCTCTGAAAGACGCTAAAATTTCGGGTCACTTTGGCGCTCTGTAAAACTCATATTACATGATTTTCTATGATACATTTAGTTTGGTTATAATATTTAGCCTATGTAGAGCTGGGTTACATGCAATAATGGCAAATTTTCGAAAAACATCTTATTTTCACTTCGAGTTAAAAGTCAGTTGTCGACGGCCTTCGGCGGTCGACTAAATTTAAGCCATTTTATGGAGGTCCGTTCTTAAAAGTGCGGCAGTTTATTTTCTTAATTTAGCCATTTTTAACAAGTTTATTCTTTCCTTTCTTGATTTCCAAAAACTCTTACTCGGATATTTTCAACGACTTCGCGTGAGCAGCCTCCGACTCTTCAAGGTAGTCGGCTCTTTTCCCGTCAAATTTTGTTTGTTTATCATCAATAAGTCGGACTTGGTTCTTCGTATACTGTCTTTTTAACCGCAAGCCACTCTTTAGTGCTTTAAAAGACCTTAAAATCTTACAAGAACACGATAAAAGGTAAATAGCTTCGTTTCACACATACTAATTAAGTCAATAGACACTCAGTCAGTCAATTTCAGCAGATTGTGTGACAGAAGTGTTTGATCGCGATTTTGCCGGGAAAACAAGGGTTTCAAGCTCTCGCTATGTACAACATATTACAATCCAATCAAAAGAAATATATGTATTAATGCCTAGATGGATTTATTCAGTAAATATACCATTATTAAACAATTGAGAGTTCGTCCGCAAATCATCATTTAGAATTTTTATGTCAACAGCAACACGTACTGAATGAATACTAATTACAACATTGAACATTCATGCAATGACTTTGCAACAATATCGATATTTCTTACAACATTGCCGTGAAATATCTGCTTCATTATCATTAAAATGGAATCAAAATTTTGTATTTGATTTATCACAGAGTAATTCAGGACAATTAATAGTTATTAGTGTTTTAATTTCAAGATTACACAGTCGTACAAATGAACCTTACTGAGTGGTTACCTGAAATAAATAATTGTTACTTTTGAATTGTGTTGTGCTATCAGTATTACAATTATCTCGTGTGTATGAGAAACTCATGTGTTTCACTATGGATATATCGATCATTTGTTCGTTTTCATCTGAAAGTTCACGGTGCAGTTCTGTTAGTAGGGTCTGGGCTATACGGGGGCGTGCCGCTGGACAGGGTATCGTTTTTGACTGGGTATAAAATGTTATGTGAGTCTGTCCTAAACAGGGTATGGTAATGTACGATTGTCGTACGTCGGTGATGAATTTTTGTGTACTGTATCAGTAGACCTGCCAGACAGAAGACAGTATTTTGTCCTTTGTCCTAAATAGGGTCATAAAATAGAGGGTGTTGTCCTAGACAGGGTGGATATTTTAGTATATATATTTTGTCCTAAACAGGACCAGGGTTTCAAACCCTCAGCGGCACCCCTATACCCAAATATGGGTCAAGTGAGTTTTTTTAATCTACTAGTCATTAGCTTAGTTTTCTAAGAAAAAAAAAGAATGGGTACTTTTAGGCCAGTTTCGCCTGAGTTAGACATAACGATAATAGTTTTCACGGTTTTCACGTGAAGGCTGCCACCAGTGCAGCCGAAACGTCATTTTAACCATTATTTCATTACGCGTAAAAACTGAAAAAAACTATTATCGTTAAAGAACACTTATATATTCCTTTGATTTTCAAATGTACAAAACACTGAACATTACTCTAAAACATGAATTGCTTGTATGTGGTATAAACAGTTAACGATTATGATTTTTATTCCTTTCTTTTCTCATTTTCTGTTTTGGTTATCTGGATGGGAGAATGTGGAGGGGAGGGGAGGGGTGGTTTCGACGCCGTAAATTGTTGATTTTGGTACTGAACCTTATTTTTAATTTATGCGCTTCCGTTATTGTCAAGAACAGGCGTTAAACCATCTGTAGTTTATAGCAGTTTCTATAGCCTGGCTTTGACTGTAGTGCACCTCTCAAACTCCTCGTGCACGTCTCCCGCCTGCTCCCTACCCCATCTCCCTCCTCCCTCCCCCCTCCCCCGTCCCGCTTCCCCTTCCTCCTTCCTCCGTTCCCCCTCCTCCTTTCCCCATCCCCCCTCTAGGGAGCAATGGTGGCCGAGTGGTGAGAGCATTCGCCTCTCATGAAACGCTGTGGTGCCTGGTTCAATTCACGAATCGGGCACTTTCATGTGAGTTGAGTTTGTCAGTTCGTTCTCTCCCTTGTTTCAAGGGTTTTTCTTCTGGTACTCCGGTTTTCCTCCCTCATTAAAAACGAACTAGTGAGATGAGCGTTGGGTGTATAGTACATAATAGAGAATGTAGTAAGAAATGAGTGTTGAGAGTCGTGTCCCAAATTAGCAGTAATGCTAGATCGATCGACACGTTGAATTAAAAAAAGTAATTTTATTCCAAACACCCTCCTCCCCCTTCCCCGCCCACCGTTCCTCCTTCACCTCCCCCTCCCCTTTTTTCCCCCCAACGCACGCTCCAATAGCGCCAGAGATACCACAGGGCCCCCTAATTAATCAGTAATTTCACAAAAATGCTAATAAAATAATAAAAGTAATTATATCGCATTTTGTTTTTCTTTGTCACGCGCGCGCGCGGTACACCGCGATACACCGCGCGCGCGCGCGTGATAAAGAAAAATGATGAATGAAACTTGCCTTGTTATGACTTAAAAACAAAAAAATAAATGCTTTATTCGTGTTTTCTTTGTAGAATAGTTGCAATTGGAATGGTTGTAGAGGAGATATCCAGCGGAGACGTCGGAAGATCTAGTTAAATATATATTTGCTTTATTTACCGTGATTAAAATTATATTTTGAACATTTCACAACTGCAGTGTATTCAGTTTGAATAATAAATGAGTTAGAGACTTCTAGTTCGTGCTTTACCGGCAAATAGACGCACTTGCTGGCTGTAGAATGAACTCGAAATTCTTCATACTGCACTCGGCTACGCCTCGAGCAGTATTTGAATTATCGTTCATTCTACAGCCAGCGCGTGCGTCTATTTGCCGGTAAAGCACTCACATCAGTCTCTAACCCTTAAACAAAAAAAAACAATATAATGTAATATAATTTGTAATTTTAGCTGGAAACGTTCATTATGCCGAGTTTTAATCAAACAAAGCTTTTTCTCTATAATTACTTTTATTCTTTTACTAGCATTTTTGTGAAATTATTGATGAATTAAGGGGCCCTGTGGAGATACCCTTCTTTTCCTGCGGGTAACTGCGGCTTGCATAACCAGTTGTGACGTAAGCGTTTCTGAAAAGCTCCGTTTTTGCACCAAATATATAGATCCAGGCGCAGATCCAGACCGGTTTACGCCGTTTTCCGGAGAACGGTCAATTTTTTCAAAGTAAGAGTAATATATATATAGCTCTCTTGAATGTTTAATTTATTCATAAAAAGGTACAAAAACTGCCGGTTCGGGAAACGGTCACATCTTTTCCTGGATCTGCGTTGAGACCTGCATGCGGCGTTTTCAAACGTCTCCACTTTTGAAAGCGTTTTCGAAAACCTCCGTTTTCATCTATGTTTTCATTTGATTGTTTGTCAGTGGAATGCGCTATATAAGAACCGACATATTATTATTATTAGTGGACGATCGCTAAAAACGGATAAAAAAGTATGCGTTTTCAAACGATAACGGATTAGTGTGGACGGGGCCGGCTCAGTGCGTGGACTGACGCAATATGAGACTGGACATCGACTGGACAGTAGAGAGATTGGCTGGTGAGAGTTCACTATTATAGTCCAGTTATGTCTGTAACTGAACACACTAGTTTGTTGATTTGTTGTATCAAATCATTTATAACTCACTGGATTACAAGATATTACAATACTATTGTATCAGCAATCCAATGCTACTTTAACGGTGAATACAGCCAAATTTAAATTAGTGATGCGTGGCCATGATCAATGAAGTAATTAGTATTCATTTAGTGTCGCTGTTGACATACAGATTCTAAATGATGATTTGCGGACAAACTCTCAAATGTTTAATAATGGTATATTTACTGAATAAATCCATCTAGGCATTAATACATATATTTCTTTTGATTGGATTGTAATATGTTGTACATAGCGAGAGCTTGAAACCCTTGTTTTCCCGGCAAAATCGCGATCAAACACTTCTGTCACACAATCTGCTGAAATTGACTGACTGAGTGTTTATTGACTTAATTAGTATGTGTGAAACGAAGCTATTTACCTTTTATCATGTTCTTGTAAGATTTTAAGGTCTTTTAAAGCACTAAAGAGTGGCTTGCGGTTAAAAAGACAGTATACGAAGAACCAAGTCCGACTTATTGATGATAAACAAACAAAATTTGACGGGAAAAGAGCCGACTACCTTGAAGAGTCGGAGGCTGCTCACGCGAAGTCGTTGAAAATATCCGAGTAAGAGTTTTTGGAAATCAAGAAAGGAAAGAATAAACTTGTTAAAAATGGCTAAATTAAGAAAATAAACTGCCGCACTTTTAAGAACGGACCTCCATAAAATGGCTTAAATTTAGTCGACCGCCGAAGGCCGTCGACAACTGACTTTTAACTCGAAGTGAAAATAAGATGTTTTTCGAAAATTTGCCATTATTGCATGTAACCCAGCTCTACATAGGCTAAATATTACAACCAAACTAAATGTATCATAGAAAATCATGTAATATGAGTTTTACAGAGCGCCAAAGTGACCCGAAATTTTAGCGTCTTTCAGGGCGATTTTGATGCAAAACAAGGGGGGGGGGGTGTCAACTTTCGAGCAAAAGCCTGAACCAAACTTTAAATACGACCATTCTTAATCTATTCCTATAGGTAATAAATGATAGCAATTTGAAAGGAATCGGCCGACCCCCATCTTTCAACTCTGCCCGGTTTTCTCAGACAATGACACTTAACACGTATATTCGCCCATGTTACTAGGTGTTGGGTTGGTTGCCTTGCTTGAAGCTTGATCCGGCTTGGGATATTCAAGTTTGGTAGAGTTATTGGTTGTTGTTGCTGCATGATCTGGTGTACTCTTGTTCCCTATGTCTTCTCGTTCTTGACGATGTATGATCTTGATACTTTAGCTTTTGCTGGTCGTACAATGCTGCCGGGTTTCCAGGTATGGGAATATTGGTCGTACACCCTAACTTTTCACCGGGTTGGAAGGTTTTGAGACCTTGCTTGTGTTGTTGTTTACGATGGCTCTATTGTAAATTGGCAGGGTGGTCTTGAACTTTCGGTAGTTTTAATAGTTCTGCTGGAGATTTCATGTGATGGGAAACGGGTGTGTATGACAACAGTCCAAGGTAGGGGTCTTCCTCCTGTTCGTCGTACATTTTCAGGATGTTTTTGACTGTTTGTACCATACAGTCAGAGGAACCATTTGATTGTGGGTACATGGGAGAGCTGGTGATGTGCCCTGTGCAATAAGATTCGGTGAACTGCTTGAACTCTTTGGAAGCATACTGTGGTCCATTGTCGGTTATAAGTTTGACTGGGATGCCATACTCTGAAAAGATGCTCTTGAGGTGATTTATGATTGCCTGGGAAGTAGTGCTAGTCAGCTTTCTGATGATAGCAAACTTGCTGTATTCATCTGAGAGTAAGAGGTATTGGTGCTCCCTAAACTCAAACAAGTCAGAGTTTATTATCAGCTAACATGGGTCGAGTGGCAGGGTGTTTCAGGTTGGAGTATTTTTTATCTTTGTTGTTGATGTTGGTGTTTCTGGCAGGCTTCGCATCTTTTGACGGTGTCTGTGATATCTTTGGTAATGCTTTTCCAGAAGACTGAGGATCTAGCTCGGTGAAGGCTTTTCTCCTGCCCCAAGTGCCCTTGGTGTATGGTGCTAAGTATCTCTTGTCTAAGGGTGGTTGGTATGATGACACGCTCTCCCTTCAGAATGAGACCATCTTCGATAGTCAATTCCTCGCGGAAATTTGAGAATTAAACGAGACTTATCTAGGCCTGGAAGTTGAAGTTTGATTGGAGTTCTACCAGATCATCACAGCAGCAGGGATAACATGAGATATGTGCATGCGCATAGCTGATCAATATTAAAAGTACTGATTGTCCATATCAGAAACCCCAACAGAACAATGATAGCCGAGCCATTCCCGAAAACCTCGGGAGAAGCACCATAGTGCATACACCTACAGGGAAGGGTATTCAGAACTTCAACTTCCAGGTAAGTCTCGTTTAATTCTCAATTCTACCAGGTCATCGCAGCAGGGATACCATGAGATTTTAAAGTGATCGATATGGACATGAAGTCATGTTTTTGATGGGTTGTATGAATAGGGACTGAGAAATATGCATCCCTTAAGTCAATGGATGCCATAAAGCATCTTCATCAAAGAAATACAGGTTTCAATGTTGTCCATCTTAAAATGATAAGGTGTGACAAATTTGTTGAAATCTTTGAAACTTAGGATTAACCTGAAAGATCCATTTTCCTTCTCTCTAAGTAAAACAGGTGAGATAAACTCCGTCATTTCGTGTTGAGATGGGCTAATAATACCCCTTGATAAGAATTCCTGGATCATAGAATCCCTTTTTTGACTCGCGTCAGAGTTGGTAACAGTAGGTCTTACTTTGCCTAGCTGGATTGGGTTCAGTCCCAAAAATTCCACTTTGTATCCCATAACAGCATTCAGAATCATTGGATCAGAAGTAATTTATTTCCACTGAGGGAGGAACCCTTTTATTCTACAACCTATAATGTGAATAGATTTAAGACTTACCTCAGGCTGGCTGACGACTGTTTCACAGTCTGATTGTTTGCCTTTGGCGTAGTCTTGACTGACTCCTTCCGGGAGTATCTGTTTGTCCTCTGATAATTTCCTGATGCATATAGTTGTTCTGATAGTTGTTGTGTGAGTCGGGATGCCTGTTGCGTCCCCCTTGGGATAAAAAAGGCTTTGAATCTTTTTTGGAGGATGTAGCTTTAGTCTTAGTAAGCTGCTTGGCAGCTTTGTTGCTCTCAGTAACCATTTTGAGAAGCTCTGCGTGCTAGGTCGTCCCCAAAAAGTTCCAAACACACCAACCAATCAGAATTAAGCTCGATACATGTGACTTTGATGCATTTTTTTGGCGAGTGTTTGAACCGGCAAACTGTGGGCAAGAAAATATGCCATTTTAATTATGATTTAACCTCAAATCAAGTTGAAAACCAAGCGAAAAGTTAACAGATATACATATGTTGTTAAAAATAGCAGCTTGAGTACAAAAGTGAAAGCAAAAACGTCGACTATTTTATTTGTGCTCGTGGTTCTCAGTGACAGTGCTGAACGGAACATGGACAGAACCGATGGAGCCAGGTTCATGCTTGAAAATAACTCGCTAAACTGACTGTTTGGGATATTCTGCATTGCATTGAGAAGTAGTGCTTTGAATGTGTCTGCTTCTTGCTGCTGAGATTGAGTGCCTGGGCGAGCACATAATTACTGCACTGTTGGAGCTGGTTGGAAGATGGCCGGGAGTTGAACTTGCAAGTGACTGCTGCTCGTTGATCGGTGACCCGACTGAAATAGCTATAATTTGGCAGTTAGACAACCCTGCGTTTGACAACAGCGTGATGGCAGTTGGCCTAACACAATGATTTGTATAGCTCTTGGAGAGATTCTCGTTGACACTCAATTATTTCATCATATTTCCAAGCTTGTTTACGCGAGGTATTCATACCACCGGTTTTCATATCATCGAGCTGATTTTCATCAAAACCGGCAGACGTTTTTTCTTAGGTGGATCACTAGCATTCTGTTATTCAAGTAAGTTAATTTCAAAGTTTTGAACATTATCATCAGTCATTTAAGTAAATTTTGCTAATGAAAATGTCGTACACTGAAAACAAAATTAGTTTTAGGTCAAAAAGTCGATGAATTTTCCATTAACCTGGCAGGTCGTTACGTCATTTCCATGTTTTCACTGGCAAATGAAACACGGCTGACCAGCCAATCAGAGCGTGCATACTATTTAAATTATTTTATAAAGTGACTTGAAGGATGTCGAGCTGCGGAAGTTGATCTTTGGCTGGCTGAGGTGAAACTCTGGATAGTGCGACTGCGATGGGTACGTCTGCACCTTTTAAGTGTCACTGTGACGTCATACTTCAATGCTCTGAGCACAAATCCCTGTAGTCTGGCGTGACACAACTGGACAATTTCTTTTTGAAGATTGCCTCTAAGGGCTTGTGGTTGGTGTGAATGGTACATCTCTTTCCGTAGACAAAGTAGTGAAATATTTCTAGTCCCCATACCACTCCGAGTGCCTCACGTTCTATGTTGCTGTAGTTCTGCTCGGATTCTGTGAGGGCTTTAGATGGGTAACATACGGGCTGTCCGTTTTGCATTACTACAGCTCCTAGACCTTTCAAGCGGGATGCGTCTGTCTGGATTACTCTCTCTGCCTTAGGGTCGAAGTATCGGAGCACGCCAAGTGTTGATACTTCTTTCTTTACCTCGTCGAATGCACGGTCATGCTCTGGCCCCCATGAGTAAGCTACGTCTTTTTTGGTAAGCTCTCTAAGATGGGCAGTTAGTGTTGCCAGACGTCCTGAGTACCTTGTCAGGTCACTAAGCCTAGGAAGCTTTGTAGGGTCTTTACATCTTCAGGCGGTTGCATGTCTAGGATCGCTGACACCTTCTTACTATCGGGTCTGACTCCCTATGGTGTCCAGGTATGTCCGAAGAAACCTACTTCCTTCAATTTGAATTGGAGCTTGTCTATGTTAAAGACTATCCCTTCTATACGTGTTGTCTCCATTAACTTGGCCAGATTTCTGTCATATGTTCCTCCTCCGTAGAACCATTGACAAAAGTGTCATCTGCAATGCCAGTGACGCCACTTAGGCCTTGGAGTGCTGTGTCTAGCTGTTTTTGGAAACACGTCCTGGGAGACGATGAGACCAAATGGCAATCTGTTGAATCCGCTGAATCTCCCAAATTGGGTGCTGAACGTTGTGAGGTAAGAGCTAGTTTCATCGAGAGGCATATGCCAATATCCTTTCTTAGCGTCTACTAAGGTAAAGCATTTGGCATTGTTTAGTTGGGTTACTACTTCATCAACTGTTCTGGTGTAGTAGTGTTCTCTCTTGACCCACTTATTAATTCAGATCCCGGGGACCTAAACACACTCTTAGCTTTGTGACTTCTCCTTTCTCATTAGTTGTCTCAGACAGGACAATGTTGGTGACCCAATCTGTTGGTTTGTTGACAGGAGCTATGACACCAAGTTCCAGAATTTTGTCGATTTCTTGTTTGTAAACGTCACGCAGATGTTCTGGTACTGACCGTGGTGGATGAACGACAGGTTCTGCTGTTGACTCAAGAGTGATGTGATATGGTTTCATGTTGCGGAAGGTGCCTAGACCTTCAAAGCAGTTTGTGTAGTCATTCAGCAGTGTTTCCTTGATAAGGGCTGGGCTTGATTTGCTGTCTTAGTTTTCTGGTTGTTGTTTGTAGATTGGGAGGTTTCCTGTCCTTGAGATAAACTACAGTTGAATTTAACAAGTCCTAGGTCACTAGATGATTTGCAACCTAGCATGGCAGGACCTTCAACTTCCGAGTGACATTAAATGTAATTGACTTCACTTCACCTTTGTGATGTACATACAATTGACAGCTGCCAATGTTCTTTATTTCATGTCCACCATAAGCAGCGATTTTGAATTGTGGGGGATCAAGTGCCCTCTGTTTTGGGTTTGGCACAATTTTGTCATATTCTTGCTTAGAAAGGACATTTAATTCAGCACCAGTGTCAATTTTACATACAACTGGGGTGGTACGCTTGTGGTAAAGCTTTGCAGTAAGATGCATTTTTGCAAGTACTTAAGCTTTGTTGCTATCTTGCTGTGTGTTGATACAGGTAATCTGGTTAGAATCAATGTTTGCATCAGGGCAATGTTCTGCTATCAATGTTCCTAGGAAAACTCTATCATTAATGTCTGACTCGTCTGAATCATAATTGGGTTCACCTCCAAGTGAGTTGACATTGCGTTTAGCTGTTTTGAAGCACATGTTTTGATAGTGGCCTATTTTGTGATATCCAAAACATTCTGAATTGATAGCAGCAGGGCATTTTTGATCTATTTAGTGTGCTGTATTGCCACATCTGCTGCACGATGACTTGTCATTTCTTTTCTCTTTGTGTCTTTGAGTTCGACCTCTGACCCCTATGTCTAGTATTAGGTTTGGTCTTACCTCTGCTTGGTCCTTTACTTTTACTCGTTTGTTGAGAGTTTACTGTGATGGGATCTGCGAGCTCAGTCATAGCCTTGAGTTGCATTCTGGTAGCCTCATCGGTTTGGGCAATCTCTCTTGCTTTCTTGAAAGTCAATTCATTTCCCTCGGCGATGAATGATTTTCGCACGATGTCTGAATCAACCAGTCCAAAAACTCGTCGTGTATTAATCTGCTGGATATCCATTATTTTGTTTTAAACATCTGAGATAGAATCGGTCCAGTAGGTGATTCGCTTGTGGTTTCACATGGACCTCGAGGCGTGTCAAGTATTCGTATATACTGTATGTTTTCATCTTATTATCTTCCTCAGTCAAGATCCACGTATTAAATAAGTTTAGTCCATAGTCACCTATCCATATGAGTAGATATTTGCAATTTTGGTCCTTAGATCTTGTTTTTAACGGGCATTCGAAGAGTAGCTCACACTTCTGTGTGACTGCTTCAGTCGTTGTGTCAGATCCGGACCTGGAGTCCAGTCGAGTTTTGGCGGTTCAAATCCGATGAGATCACTCATATTCTTCTCGATCCAACTCTAGCTACAATGATGCTTGTGTCTGTTTCGGTTGTGTTTTAGACCTTGTAGTCGTAATCCCACTTCAGACAACCATCTTATGTTATCTGTGCTTTATTCAGTTCGATACTAATTAAAGGCAAGACTAATTAAAATAATATGTCACATGTCTATCCATATCAAACTTATGTCCTGCATCATTGAACATTTGCTCCTGTTGGGATCCAGTATCACGCGGACAAATTTTTTTGTTAATGCTTTGTTTACTAAAGCACGTTTGAGGCCCGATTGATCCAGCAATTTGTTCACCATGACCGTTAAATAAAGCAGATTCGTACGTGACTGGTTTATCATTTCTGAATTCAACTTTTTCCTTTGACAATGTGTAAATCAGGTAGCTAAAACATAAGAGATGGAAAAGCTGCATATGTTTCCTCAACGGGAAAATATATCACAAATTCGAAATTACTTATTGATCTCGTGTGTAAATATTGGAAATTGCCTTCAAAAAACGTCCTTTCCGAGCCATAATTTATTTGCGAATTCGCCTATGTAGCTTCTACATACAGACCGGGATACAGAGCACCAATATGATGTTCACAATTACCAAACAAATTTGTTTTAGATTTCATTTTGACACAGCTTAATTAAGTTCAATATACATGTATTTTATATCAAAATGCGCGTATAATTACAGAGCATTAGAATCCGGCGGTAGGTTTTTGATTGACACAATTCCCAAGGAATTCATAAGGTATTTGTGTGTAGCGTATGTCACGCCCTCCTATGTCTCTTCAGAGATTTCAGTTCGATTGACTTTGAAGAAACGGAAAATGACACAGTCAAATATATTTATTTTTGCTTGAATTGCTAGCTTATTCATTCCTTACATATTCGTCTTTTATATTCCGTTGGTAGGTTTTTGATTTGTATTTTAACAATGCAGTAAAAAGCAAAAATGTACCAAAATCATGCTGTTTTTATTGATAGACCGCCGTCGCTCATTAGCATTTGCGAAACAATGACCTTTTGTATAACATAAGTTTGATATGATGTGGTGGTGATGTTACAATCCAATGGATAACTTTATAAGATAACAGCATCAACTTATCCACTGGAATAACGATTTATCCAGTAGATAGTGCTGTCCATGACTAATAGGACGCAAGTGTTTTCTGGCCCCATTTGGTGGATATAGCGCTACCTGGTGGATAAATCCTTATCTAATGGATAACTTTATTAGATTACAGCATCAACTTATATATCTACTGGAATAACGATTTATCCAGTAGATAATGCTATCCATGACTAATAGGACGTAAGTGTTTTCTGGCCGCAGTTGGTGGATAGCGCTCTCTGGTGGATAAATATTTATCTAGTGGATAACTTTATTAGATAACAGCATCAAATTATCCACTTTATCCAGTAGATAATGCTATCCATGACTAATAGAACGCAAGTGTTTTCTTGCCCCATTTGGTGGATAGCGCTATCCGTTGGATAAATCCTTATCCAGTAGATATAATGCTATCCACCTTTTCTACAGTCAGGACTAGATCTATAAAGTATTCAGTGTCTTTATTTCTTTTCTCCAGTCGCTCCCAATATTACAAGTACACACCCTACTACTCTTACTGTTAATGAAACTCAAACGGCTCAACTGATGTGTACTGCTATTGGACGTCCAACACCATCAATTAACTGGACAATAAATGATGAGGTGATAGGCACAGGAAGCTCATTAAATATAACAGCCAAACCAGAACACCATAACCAATGCTACACGTGTGTTGCCTATAATGGGGTACCTGATGTGAAGACTGCCAATGTTTGTCTAGTTGTACAATGTAAGTACACCTACATTTAGAAACTAATAAAACGTTGTCTGTGAACTTAACTGAAGCGTACGCGACTAGACCGAAAGGGAGCATGGGTAGATGGTGCATTTTGATGTTTATGATCACATTGAGCAACGTCTGAATATGTCTATTTGTGCTTTTATAACCATCAAGCGAGAGTACAACGCAGAACTTAACTTGGCCATGTCAGAATTAAAATATGCTGACATACCCATGCTCCCTTTCGGTCTGGTTGCGTAGGCTTGAAGGTCAAGTTCACCGACAACTTTTTTTGAAATAGGTGTATAACAACTCGACAGTGTTTATAGATACTTTGTATACTTCTCAGAATATCGTGCTACTGTACCATGTGGTAAAACCTGTGGTATAACAACTCAACAGTGTTTATAGATACTTTGTATACTTCTCAGATTATCGTGTTACTGTACCATGTGTTAAAAACTGTGGTATAACAACTCAACAGTGTTTATAGATACTTTGTATACTTCTCAGATTATCGTGTTACTGTACCATGTGGTAAAACCTGTGGTATAACAACTCAACAGTGTTTATCAGTAACTCCTGATGGCAGTCCCTTCCCAAGTGTGAATTGTCGCGAACAGGAGAATGTCCAAGTTAAACACAAGGACAAGACATTCAAAATGTGTGGAAAAAAGGAAAAAACGAAAAGTACCTGTGATGTTTCTAATGCTTTTGGAAGTTGCAGCATCAAAGTTGAAGTCCACCGAAATAGTGAGTTAATTGTGCGTATTCTGTATCAGAACTGAGTATTGTATATAAACATTAGTTAGAAAGTTACAATGGGCGTCAAAATTAGTTGAGACACTTTTTCATCTCCCACTTTGGAGAAAAATGAAATTATCTGAACTTTTCTAAGACTGTAATGTATTTTTTAATAGGTAAATTAGCTTGTACAACATACATGTGGTGTACTTCATCCTTTTTGGAGATTTTAACGTCGATACGACAGGTATTTGAGGTATTTTTATAATTTGTCGATCCCTGAACTACGAACAAACCTCAAAATCTGCTCCCAAAAAGTCACTCAAATAAAACCCAAAATATATTGAAGAGGTTGGTCGATTGGTCAAAGCGTCGGTCTTAGAATCCGGTGGCCCCGAGTTTGAGTCCCGCTCTGTCCACTAGCTGAGACTGTATTTGTTCCGGGCAATCCCTAGTTTAAATTCACTTTCTCGACCGTGCTTGTAAATGTAGCCAACTGGTTCGCCTCCTTGCCAGTTGGGTTTCTTAAAACACTTTATGTTCTATAATATTTATTTCATTTCAGTTTCATTTCAGCGCATTTGAAAACGTCACGTTGAATTTGCGCTATGTAAATAAATGTTATTTATTTATTTATTTATTTATTTATCAAGAAAACCACTCAAAAAGCTTCAAATCAGCCGACATACCAGTCGCCAGAAGGGCTTTATTTATTAATTATCCTTAACTATCCTCCGTTATCTGTAGATAATAAAGTATGATAGTTAACGATAAGTTAGGATAGCTGAAGATAGCTATGGATAAGCAAGAAATAAGAAGAGATATCGTAATGTAGAACATGTTGTGGGTGCTTCCATGGCCGCATTCTGATATGGAGTATATGCCAAAGTATGGGTGCGGATCATCTTCCCCTCCCACCATCATACAAAGTTGTTTAAAGCAAGAATACGTTTGCGTGACATGTACATGATTCAGCTTCAACATTGAAACGGGGAGATCGAGGGATTTTTGAAGATATTTTACCGAACATTTAAGAACTAATGTGTTGCAATTGAGTTTCACCACGTACGAAATCGTACAAAATGGAAAGTATCTCAACAATTATGACGTCCATTGTAGGCGTTCTTGATTGCTGTACGCGGGCATCTTGGAGCATTTACTAATTTTAATATATGTGTTACAGTCGCTGAGAAAGATTGGTTTGGCTGGTTTAGAATAATCAATCGTAAATGGGATGAACAATTGAGAGATGAAAGTTCTGATAAATACAAGACTTTGAAAGCTGAAACTGAAACGATGGTGCGTACTTGTTATTCATTTGATCTACTGCGTAAAACCGTCCATATAAGCATCCCATAATGATAATCTCGTGATTGTTTACTTCTAGCTGGACGTAGTCTATGAATGCCAACTATATACGACGTCAAGAAAAGTAAAAACCTTTGAGTAAGTATTGTTGAACTGATAATGAATGGCTTCCTCAGCAGTCAACCTTTCTCGCCTTTAGGTCGATTGTAATACCTGCTTTGTTTACATGAAGGAGAGGATGTTCATCGGTGATACGAGATTAGGAAATAATGATCCCCATAGCTATCAACCTATTTGAAAACGTACACTTTGATGCACTTCTCGATATCATCATCGTCATCGTCGTTGTTGTTGTTGTTTATATTTTGTTGTTGTTTTGGTTAGGAAAGGAAACGTCGTTGTAAATTACAAACTCACAATCACTGGAGACGTTCATGACCCATCATTACCATTGCACAAGGCACTGAACAGTAGTGGAGGAATACTGAACGGATTGGAGATAGATCGTAGTAGCGTACAAGCAGGTTTGTATTATTAGACCAACTGAAGTTATGCACAGGTGTCGAATCTTGACGCAGGTGGGGTGGGGTTTGTAATATTAGAACAACTGAAGTTGTGCAGGTGTCAAATATTTACGCAGGTGGGGTGGAGTGAGGTCTAGTTGGCAGGTTGCAAGATCTGCATGCTCTTACCAAAAATAGCCCAATTGGCGGGAATTACCATGGCACGCGCTCCGCCATCATGCACAACCTCATCCAGTAATTGCTTATTAAATTATGAGCGTTGTTATTTCAGGTTCTTACGTGACACGAAAAGAGGATGAAGACTCGAGGCCTTTGAGTACTGAGGCCATCATCGCTATTTCTGTGTTTGTTCCTATTGTACTTATGCTCATCATAGCATTGGCTGTTTGCTACTGCAAGAAGAGGAATGTAAAGGAAATCAGTAATAAGAATGGTGAGTATTTGAAACTCATTGAGTTGTCTTCTGATTTGGATGCGTGATTTAGTTTTCTAACTCTGTGGATAATGCGCGCAACCTTGATCTTTTTTCTCATTTTGGCTACCTGCCGTGGTAGTTGAATGAGTTGAAAATTGCCGTAAAATATTGGTCAAGTAATATAAGTTGTTCTTTTTTCCTTATATTCATTTGTCATTCTAGTCATGGCACAATCTGACAGTTAAGCATATCTACTAGCTAGTATCTAATATATCTAATATATGTTCTGTTCTTTTATATATTTTAGAGGCGTTGGAATATGATAACGAAGGCTATGTTGGCAGGTAAGCTGCATTTACTAGTACCCTACACTAGTGAATTGGAATTGGCATTATTATATAAATCACATTTACTAGTATACCCTACACTAGTGAATTGGAATTGGCATTATTATATAAAGCACATTTACTAGTATACCCTACACTAGTGAATTGGAATTGGCATTATTATATAAATCACATTTACTAGTACCCTACACTAGTGAATTGGAATTGGCATTATTATATAAAGCACATTTACTAGTACCCTACACTAGTGAATTGGAATTGGCATTATTATATCAAGCACATTTACTAGTACCCTACACTAGTGAATTGGAATTGGCATTATTATATAAAGCACATTTACTAGTACCCTACACTAGTGAATTGGAATTGGCATTATTATATCAAGCACATTTACTAGTACCCTACACTAGTGAATTGGAATTGGCATTATTATATAAAGCACATTTACTAGTATACCCTACACTAGTGAATTGGAATTGGCATTATTATATAAAGCACATTTACTAGTACCCTACACTAGTGAATTGGAATTGGCATTATTATATAAAGCACATTTACTAGTACCCTACACTAGTGAATTGGAATTGGCATTATTATATCAAGCACATTTACTAGTACCCTACACTAGTGAATTGGAATTGGCATTATTATATAAATCACATTTACTAGTACCCTACACTAGTGAATTGGAATTGGCATTATTATATAAAGCACATTTACTAGTATACCCTACACTAGTGAATTATAATTGGCATTATTATATAAAGCACATTTACTAGTACCCTACACTAGTGAATTGGAATTGGCATTATTATATAAAGCACATTTACTAGTACCCTACACTAGTGAATTGGAATTGGCATTATTATATAAATCACATTTACTAGTTCCCTACACTAGTGAATTGGAATTGGCATTATTATATAAAGCACATTTACTAGTATACCCTACACTAGTGAATTGGAATTGGCATTATTATATAAAGCACATTTACTAGACAAGTATACCCTACACTAGTGAATTGGAATTGGCATTATTATATAAAGCACATTTACTAGTACCCTACAATAGTGAATTAGAATTGGCATTATTATATAAAGCACATTTACTAGTACCCTACACTAGTGAATTGGAATTGGCATTATTATATAAAGCACATTTACTAGTACCCTACACTAGTGGATGGGAATTGGCATTATTATATAAATCACATTTACTAGTATACCCTACACTAGTGAATTGGAATTGGCATTATTATATAAAGCACATTTACTAGACAAGTATACCCTACACTAGTGAATTGGAATTGGCATTATTATATAAAGCACATTTACTAGTACCCTACAATAGTGAATTAGAATTGGCATTATTATATCAAGCACATTTACTAGTACCCTACACTAGTGAATTAGAATTGGCATTATTATATAAAGCACATTTACTAGTACCCTACACTAGTGAATTGGAATTGGCATTATTATATAAATCACATTTACTAGTACCCTACACTAGTGGATGGGAATTGGCATTATTATATAAATCACATTTACTAGTATACCCTACACTAGTGAATTGGAATTGGCATTATTATATCAAGCACATTTACTAGTACCCTACACTATTGAATTAGAATTGGCATTATTATATAAATCACATTTACAAGTACCCTACACTAGTGAATTATAATTGGCATTATTATATAAAGCACATTTACTAGTACCCTACACTAGTGAATTGGAATTGGCATTATTATATAAAGCACATTTACTAGTACCCTACACTAGTGAATTGTAATTGGCATTATTATATAAAGCACATTTACTAGTACCCTACACTAGTGAATTGGAATTGGCATTATTATATAAAGCACATTTACTAGTACCCTACACTAGTGAATTGGAATTGGCATTATTATATAAAGCACATTTACTAGTACCCTACACTAGTGAATTGGAATTGGCATTATTATATAAAGCACATTTACTAGTACCCTACACTAGTGGATGGGAATTGGCATTATTATATAAATCACATTTACTAGTATACCCTACACTAGTGAATTGGAATTTTGCATTATTATATCAAGCACATTTACTAGTACCCGTACACTAGTGAATTGGAATTGGCATTATTATATAAATCACATTTACTAGTACCCTACACTAGTGAATTAGAATTGGCATTATTATATAAAAAGCACATTTACTAGTACCCTACAATAGTGAATTGGAATTGGCATTATTATATAAAGCACATTTACTAGTACCCTACACTAGTGAATTGCAATTGGCATTATTATATAAAGCACATTTACTAGTACCCTACACTAGTGAATTGGAATTGGCATTATTATATAAAGCACATTTACTAGTACCCTACACTAGTGAATTGGAATTGGCATTATTATATAAAGCACATTTACTAGTACCCTACACTAGTGAATTGGAAATTGGCATTATTATATAAATCACATTTACTAGTATACCCTACACTAGTGAATTGGAATTGGAATTATTATATAAAGCACATTTACTAGTACCCTACACTAGTGAATTGGAATTGGCATTATTATATAAAGCACATTTACTAGTACCCTACACTAGTGAATGGGAATTGGCATTATTATATATAAATCACATTTACTAGTATACCCTACACTAGTGAATTGGAATTGGCAATTATTATATAAAGCACATTTACTAGTACCCTACACTAGTGAATTGGAATTGGCATTATTATATAAAGCACATTTACTAGTACCCTACACTAGTGAATTGGAATTGGCATTATTATATAAAGCACATTTACTAGTACCCTACACTAGTGAATTGGAATTGGCATTATTATATAAAGCACATTTACTAGTACCCTACACTAGTGGATGGGAATTGGCATTATTATATAAATCACATTTACTAGTATACCCTACACTAGTGAATTGGAATTGGAATTATTATATAAAGCACATTTACTAGTACCCTACACTAGTGAATTGGAATTGGCATTATTATATAAAGCACATTTACTAGTACCCTACACTAGTGGATGGGAATTGGCATTATTATATAAATCACATTTACTAGTATACCCTACACTAGTGAATTGGAATTGGAATTATTATATAAAGCACATTTACTAGTACCCTACACTAGTGAATTGGAATTGGCATTATTATATAAAGCACATTTACTAGTACCCTACACTAGTGGATGGGAATTGGCATTATTATATAAATCACATTTACTAGTATACCCTACACTAGTGAATTGGAATTGGCATTATTATATAAAGCACATTTACTAGTACCCTACACTAGTGAATTGGAATTGGCATTATTATATCAAGCACATTTACTAGTACCCTACACTAGTGGATGGGAATTGGCATTATTATATAAAAAGCACATTTACTAATACCCTACACTAGTGAATGGGAATTGGCATTATTATATAAAGCACATTTACTAGTACCCTACACTAGTGAATTGGAATTGGCATTATTATATATAAAGCACATTTACTACCCTTGCGAAATTGAACTAAGAATTCCTAAGAATTCCTAGGAATTTCCTAGGAATTCCTAGGAATTTATTCTTAGGAATTCCCAAGAATTCCTAGGAATTCCTAGGAATTAATTCACGGTATTTTGGGACGCGAATTCTTGGGAATTCCTAGGAATTCTCAGCTTAGAACATTCTTGAGAATTCTCAGGAATTCTTGAGAATTCTTAGGAAAGAATTCCTAAGAATTCCTAGGAATTCTTAGGAATTCTTGAGAATTCCTAGGAATTAATTCCTAGGAATTCCTAGGAATTAATTCACGGTATTTTGGGACGCGAATTCTTAGGAATTCCTAGGAATTCTGGTGGAACATTCTTGAGAATTCTTAGGAATTCTTGGAGAATTGCTTGATTGGGGTGAAATAGAGAAATTCTTGAGAATTCTTAGGAATTCTTGAGAATTCTTTGGAATTCTTGAGAAAGAATTCTTGGGAATTCTTGAGAAACTCTGTAACCTTGGTAACAAGACATATAATCATTTCAGCTAAAACTGATTTTAATTGAAATAAATATGATTTTTTTTGGTATTCACAAGACTTTATAGTGAAATAGCAATAAAATAAATATTATTATAAAACACCAACAAACCAGATTCTGCATATTAATCTAATTTTCATGTCATTTTTTTATTAAATATTTATATTGTGTTAAAAACTTTCCAAGTAGAAAAAAACTATAATGATAACATTCCAATGCCGGTAATTAATTAAAATGAATCTTCAAAATAACATTGTAAAATCAATATTATTATCAATCTTATTATTCTTTTACATTCCACTATGTCATGCATTGTCCGCTTACTACAATCATATTAATAAACTGCATCAGTCTTACTTTGATTTGCATCTATCAGCTACCAAAGTGTTTTCATGGACACTCAGTACGTGGTATAAATGTTGAGTCTTGTAAAACTAGACCATGCAATTCAACCCTTGTGAATATTTTGCAGTCATCATAAAACTCTTGATCTCTAACTCTGTTGTAGTTGACTGTTGTAGTTAAAAGTGTTCAGCTAAAATCACCTGAAAATGAATGGGGACTGAAAATCACAATTCTGAACCTACTTTTTCTTAAAATGTTGAATGACTGAATCTTTGCAATTACTATTAAACATTTCTTAGTGTAATATTAACTATAACTACATGTGTAATCTGATAAGTTTAAAACTTTAAGACTGTAAATTCGAAAACTTAACTTAATAAGATTAATTAAAAACATGACTTATAAGCTTATACTTACAGTGTGGACACTCGAACCGTGAACACTTAGGTTTTTTCTAACACATATTTATAAATTATCCATTGAGCAAATTGATCAGAAAAATGTTTATTTTGATCACTAAGTGTATTTAAAACTCAATGCTCCATTTGAGAGGCTATGAGGTAATAGAAAGTTCGAAAAAAAAGTTCGAAAAAACTTGAAGTGTTCACGAACTAAGAATTCCTAAGAATTCCTAGGAATTTCCTAGGAATTAATTCACGGTATTTTTGGGACGCTTGGGAATTCCTAAGAATTCCCAACATTGAAATTCACACCTTCCAAATTTACTTTTTGAGACTTGGCAATAGTTGGGAATTCTTAGGAATTCCTAAGAATTCCCAACATTGCATGAAATTCACACCTTCCAAATTTACTTTTTGAGACTTTAATTGGCAATAGTTGGGAATTCTTAGGAATTCCTAAGAATTCCCAACATTGAAATTCACACCTTCAAAATTTACTTTTGAGACTTGGGAATAGTTGGGAATTCTTAGGAATTCCTAGGAATTCTCAAGAATTCTCAAGAAGTTGGGAATCGATTTCGCAAGGGGGGAGTGTCCACACTGTAAATACTAAAATAGTGCATACTTACATGCAGAATAGAGTGAAATACAACAATGAAAAGGATTAAACTACGAAGCTTATAGTTTTAGCTTTCAAACTAAGCTATGATAAATAACACACAACAATATATAAAGCTCTACCTTTGTAGCTTTTGTCATGTCTAAACGAAAGTCTTCAGTCAGCTGCCATCTTGTCAAGTTTGTGAACAACAGTTTCACCGTGAAAAAGCTGCTTTCTTCTATAAATTTCATATAGAAAACATTGGACAACATTTTACAGCTTACCTTAACAAAACACAGAATGTTTTTACTTACCAAAAAGATGAATAAATGTGTTTTTTTTGTCTTCTTTGAAGAAAAACAAACGAACCTGCCTCGATTTATTCCCGCTCTTTTACCGATAGTCACGTGACCTTATGTGTGTAACCGCTGACCAAAATAAGCAAAAAACATAATACCTAGGAAATTCTTAGGAATTCCCAGGAATTCCCAGTCTTTCAAGGTATTGTAAAAGCTAGGAATTCTTAGGAATTCCTAAGAATTCCCAACATTGAAATTCACACCTTCAAAATATACCTTTTGAGACTTGGGAATTGAATAGTTGGGAATTCCTAGGAATTCCTAAGAATTCCAAACATTGAAATTCACATCTTCAAAATGTACTTTTTGAGACTTGGGAATATAGTTGGGAATTCTTAGGAGTTCCTAAGAATTCCCAACATTGAAATTCACACCTTCAAAATGTACTTATTGAGACTTGGGAATAGTTGGGAATTCTTAGGAATGCCTAAGAATTCCCAACATTGAAATTCACATCTTCAAAATTTACTTTTGAGACTTGGGAATAGTTGGGAATTCTTAGGAATTCCTAAGAATTCCCAACATTGAAATTCACATCTTCAAAATTTACTTTTGAGACTTGGGAATAGTTGGGAATTCTTAGGAATTCCTAAGAATTCTCAAGAATTCTCAAGAAGTTGGGAATCGATTTCGCAAGGGATTACACTAGTGAATTGGAATTGGCATTATTATATAAATCACATTTACTAGTATACCCTACACTAGTGAATTGGAATTGGCATTATTATATAAATCACATTTACTAGTATACCCTACACTAGTGAATTGGAATTGGCATTATTATAGAAATCACATTTACTAGTATACCCTACACTAGTGAATTGGAATTGGCATTATTATATAAATCACATTTACTAGTATACCCTACACTAGTGAATTGGAATTGGCATATTATAGAAATCACATTTACTAGTATACCCTACACTAGTGAATTGGAATTGGCATTATTATATAAAACACATTTACTAGTACCCTACACTAGTGAATTGGAATTGGCATTATTATATAAACCACATTTACTAGTATACCCTACACTAGTGGATGGGAATTGGCATTATTATATAAATCACATTTACTAGTACCCTACACTAGTGAATTGGAATTGGCATTATTATATAAAGCACATTTACTAGTACCCTACACTAGTGAATTGGAATTGGCATTATTATATAAATCACTTTCCAAAAAAATCTAAATATGTGTTGTTCTTGTTCTTTTATCTGTCAGTCATAGAAAGGCTGCCAGTAAATCCACGAAAGGAAGTGAAATATGGCTTGCACCGCTACAAATGGAAAAGGTAAGGATTTCTCACATTGAGTATATAGACGAACGTCATTGGAAGAGAGTAAAGAAAAAGAGTATATATATCCTGGAATTGTTCGTTCTCTTTCTTCACATCGGCAATCTTCTTTTTCATGGCAAAGAACGTCGTTTGATAGGATAATAACTAACAAATATTCGTGCTTTTATGTATTGTAAATTAGCATATAAAGAACTTAATTTATTCAAATAAAAAAATTAAAATAAACATACAAGTATGTAAAAGTCTCTTTTGTCCCTCGAATTGACGATAAAATGATGAGTGTTCTCGTTTAGAACATCATCGAATGATCGACATGAGTCAGTAAAGAGTGTGTAGAAACTGTACGATAACCAATTATTCTTAACCAGATAATTGTCATCGTGCTCCGTAATTCTTGAAAGTGATATATTATACGGGCTCATTAATATATAATTGACAGGCTTTAATTTCAGAGGGGTTCGCAATTGACATGAACTTAATTCTGTCGTAAGATTTTTGTATGAAAAGCAAAAGAAAAAAGAAAGAAAAAAGAAAAGAAAACGATTGCCGCACCAAGAATCGATCACGGTCACGTGGTTCCCAAAATCCCAGCATTTATCCAGAGGACTACGTTAATCGATCAATTTCCCTAACAATGGCCGTCACAAGACTTGCTCAATTTACCCTCGAAAACAATCGGTAGACTTTCCAGTTCCTCTTTCCAACACTTGTATTCATTTGTATTTCTTTTTATTCAGCTGACGCGTGATCCAAACGACACGACAACAGTGAACATCTAATGTTAATCAACTTACTTATCACGTGACCTATTCCCTAATAAGGTAACATTATGCAATGTAACTTAGCAACACTAACACACACACAGTATCGTCTGACCACTCGATCTGTCTGATCGTCCAAGATGAGCACACTCCATGTTTCTAGAACACAAACAGTCAATGAAACCATTTCATTATTCAATGCAGCGAGTGATTGAATGTAAAAACCGCTGTCGGTCGAGTCTACGTGGGAAGACCGAAAAGGATCATGGGAAGTCGTTTAACTTTTGTAGTAACCATGGTGATTACTACCCATCATTCCTTTCGGTATTCTTGCGTTAGTCAGTAATACTAAACCGACCTCTGTCTAAGGAAGTCAGTTGTACAAAGTAAAGGCCCGTGCAAACAACATTGAACATGAATTGTCGGGCCGACATGTTGGCAGCGTTTGAACGCCATGCTGGGTTTTGTTGGGCGAAGTTTGAAACGCCTCCAACTTTTGAGTCACCAAGTCACAATTAACGATTGTTTGTTTATTAACGCAATTAGCCATTTCTAAAACGAGCAGATCAAACTTAGCTAGTCTGGAAAGTTTGGTGAACTTTGGCCTAATATTTTCCCATACACACTTTAATTTTTTGACGTTGTCCAGCCAATCCATACATTCACTGTAAAATTTTGGCTGGACACATATATAATAAGCCCTTTCACGGTTTTTCGCCGCCATTTTGAATTGGGGCAAACTTGGCAAAATTTATAGAAATCTGGATCACTTTGACTTGCCGTTTAAAAGTTAATCAGAAGGCGTGCATATCAGTTGTTCGACTGTAAATAAGACGAATGTAGGTGTTTCAACTACCTTTCTCGAGTCAATCTTCTTTTCACGAATGTATCTTAAAATTTCGAGCAAATTTGCATATTCACCTGCCGAACGTTTTATTTTAAAACAAAAATCTTTTTTTCTCGATTTGTAGCCTTCCAATACCCATCATATTCTAGGACATAAATAACAAAATCCAACGAAATCGAGCGGAGGTACGGCAAGTCAAAGTGATCCAGATTTCTATTAATTTTGCCGAGTTTGCCCCAATTCAAAATGGCGGCGAAAAAACGTGAAAGAGCTTATTTTAAAATTTTATAATTCTGACAGAATTCTGACTAAAATCACATCAAGCTATGCGCACATGCTAATTTCAAAATGTTGTTTCATGTCATTAATTCTAATAAACTCGTTCCCAGTCCCCTGCTCGATTAAGTAATGATTAATGCCGCTGGAGTCCTTAATTTGGATACTGTTGAGTGTTTGCACGGGCCTTAGCTAAAAGTAGGACAAGTTACATAACCAACAAAAGATCAAAACTGATGTCTAAAATTTTTCGAATTTCCAGAATATTATTATATGTATTTCTATTATAAAAAAAGAAAAGAAACGAAACAAAAAAATAATAATAATAATTCCCAAACCATCACATACATGTAGCAACACCTACACTTTCTAGTCAACCTATTTTGTAGTGTAGAACTGGGCGTGATGCATGGGCGGACGTGACTAAACTAGGATGAAGTAGCCGCGAGACATCAAATACTTTGTCCCTATTTCAGTAGTGATTATATACACCTATTTCAAGAAAGGTTGTCGGAAGACATCAGTCCATAGGCAATAGGTTATAGGTCGTTCCAAGACCGAACTGCATTATGGTAACAGCTTGAATATCAAAAAATGGAACTTTCTGTATGAAAAGCTGTATGATATCGTAACTATTTCATTTCAAACAGGACAAGACACTCAAGCTGTTACCATAATGCAACTCGGTCTTGGAACGACGTATAACCTATCGCCTATGGACTGATGTCTTCGACAACTTTCTTGAAATAGGTGTATACAGACTCTGATATCTTATATGATAGAGACTCTGATAGAAACGTGTAGTTTGGAACTGTTCTGGAATAGACATGCAACAGAATAAAAACAGTTTCCATGTTTTCATGGTGCAAAACTTTGTTGCGGGACAGTTGCACTGCCATTATAAAAAGGAAAAGAAAACACATTAAAAAAATACAAGGTGAAAAAAGAAAAAAAAATGACACAAATGTTGACAATTATGTTTAAATGTTACAAATGTCGCAGTCGATCTGCATGGACAATAGTTTGACATTAGATCCCAGTCATGATCGTCTGCGACAACCTAGAGCACATTCTAATCATATAATATTATTTCCACCACGAGCCTTTATACAGTCATACTAATTACTAATCATACGTGACCAGTGCAGCGAATGGTGACTTTAGAAGCTCCAAATTGATCACCGAGAAAGTTGCATAAAGTATGATTCGGTAACAATTACTGACACATTGAATAAGCTTTGTAGGAATAGATGTTCTCATACTCATTAATTATTCATGAGGTAACCAGCCAATCAAATGCGCAGAATAATGCCACGTGATGTAACTGGAAAGTACTGGCGAGAGTAACTGGAAATCTTTTTCTCCAGTTACTGGAAAAATTTCCAGTTACTCTCCCCAGTACATATCATGAGGGACGATTAGATCTAATCGTCTCTCATAACTGTACATGAGTTCTTATCCCTCATATAACAATCATCGGGATCTTGGACAGAGTAGAGGCAATACCACTCTGTCCGAATTCGATTCAATCTGAAAGCAGGCTCTACTCCATGCTACTCAAGAGTCCAACACATGTGGGATTCGATGTCCTCGACTCTGCGCATGAGCAGAGCATATGCAACGACTAGAATTCTTGCTTTTCCGGGCTAAAATCGTGGAACTCTAATTTATTGCCTTTAGGTCATTGCATGTAATAATTAGTGAGTATGAGAAGTCGTTCCAAAGCCTCGAATTCGGACTAGACGGGGTTTCCAGTACTCGGCTTCGCCTCGGACTGGAAATCCCGTCTAGTCCCCATTCTCGGCTTTGAAACATTACATCACAGACGGTTATTTCCCTTGTGCTTTGAAGATTACAAGCTTCATCTTTTGGTAATATTCTAATAGTATTATGGAGACCGTCTGGTAATTACAAAGTAGACATTTCTAGACAACGATCTAGTTGAACTGCACGTTGTATTCAAACTACTATTACTTGATAAAATATGTTGGTCTTTGCTTGTAGTATTGTAGAGTCCTATATAGATTGATAGATAATTACCTAGCTAGTAAGCAACGCTGAACTGCACGTTGTATTCTCTGACAAAATATGTTGGTCTTTGCTTGTAGTATTGTAGAGTCTATCTTTATAGATTGATAGATAATTACCTAGTTAGTAAGCAACGCTGAACTGCACGTTGTATTCTCACTACCTGATAAAATATGTTGGTCTTTGCTTGTAGTATTGTAGCCGTCTATCTTTATAGATTGATAGATAATTACCTAGTTAGTAAGCAACGCTGAACTGCACGTTGTATTCTCTGACAAAATATGTTGGTCTTTGCTTGTAGTATTGTAGAGTCTATCTTTATAGATTGATAGATAATTACCTAGTTAGTAAGCAACGCTGAACTGCACGTTGTATTCTCACTACCTGATAAAATATGTTGGTCTTTGCTTGTAGTATTGTAGAGTCTATCTTTATAGATTGATAGATAATTACCTAGTTAGTAAGCAACGCTGAACTGCACGTTGTATTCTCACTATACCTGACAAAATATGTTGGTCTTTGCTTGTAGTATTGTAGAGTCTATCTTTATAGATTGATAGATAATTACCTAGTTAGTAAGCAACGCTGAACTGCACGTTGTATTCTCACTACCTGATAAAATATGTTGGTCGGCTTTGCTTGGAGTATCGTAGAGTCTATCTTTATAGATTGATAGATAATTACCTAGTTAGTAAGCAACGCTGAACTGCACGTTGTATTCTCATTACTATAGTATTGTAGAGTCTATCTATATAGATTGATAGATAATTACCTATAGTTAGTAAGCAACGCTGAACTGCACGTTGTATTCTCATTACTATAGTATTGTAGAGTCTATCTATATTCGATTGATATAGATAGTTACCTAGTTAGTAAGCAACGCTGAACTGCACGTTGTATTCTCACTACCTGACAAAATATGTTGGTCTTTGCTTGTAGTATCGTAGAATCTGTCTTTAGTCTTTGCTTGTGCTGTTTTGGAAACTGCAGACTATGATGAAGTGTACCAAGTATTGATCGACCGTTGATTAATTCCAACCATAAGAAAGTCAAACTATTTGTTGACTAAAGAAAGACGAGCATATTTATCAGTAAATGACGTCATGGTTACAAATAAAAAAATCACCCCCACAATGTGGTACATTTACTGCGGACCGCGCATGCGCGTTTGTTCAAGGGGAGAAAACAGTATCTTTATATTCGCACCATTCTCGTTCCCAGAGCTCCTCGGTTTCGGTCCATCTATAGATCTCCCGAGAAGGCTCTGGTCGCAGCCAGTTGAGGCTCGATGCTGATTGGACGAAATATATAACGCATGCGCATTTGAAAACATATATCAAGAACAATAAGAACAATGAGCCGAGTAGCTCTGGGAACGATAAACACGAGCACCTTCCCTCAAAAATTTGAAGGCGGCAAAGAATGTTTCAAATATGGCCGATAATGAGGCGGCTTAATTTGAAGTAATTAGAACGGCTCTTGGAAAGTACGGTATTTGAACTAGGCCTAAAGGTTTCTTGCGGGCAATGAATTATCGTTCTCCAAACGTGTTAAAAACATTTATTTATCTTTCCTTGAGCTTTCAGCTGAATATTCGAATCATATACGAGAGAATTTGCTCATATTTTTCTTGGATGTGCCGACATATTACGAACGTGTAATATTGTTATACTGTAGTTAAAAGATGCTATGGTTGTACTCGTCAAACTCATATAGTAACTACAAGTTCTAGTATTGTATTTAAAGTGTAGCCCTGCTTCACAAAGACCTGTGGACAATAGAACTATGGGAAAATGCGAGTCCGCAGGCGAGGAAGCGCGAGCGTACACCAGTCTTCTCATACTCATTAATTATTCATGAGGTAACCAGCCAATCCGGTGCATCAAATCCGGTCACATGATGGACCTGGAAACCCCGTCTAGTCCGCTCTAGAGTACTTTGAAATGCATTTCAAAGTCCAATTTCAAAGTACTCTTTCCTGAGTTCTTATCCCTTATATAACAAACATCGGGACCTTGGACAGAGTAGAGGCAATACCACTCTGTTTGAATTAGATTCAATCTGAAAGCAGGCTAGCTCTACTTCATGATACTCAAGAGTCCAACACATGTGGGATACGATGTTCTCGACTCTGCGCATGAGTAGAGAATATGCAAAGACTGGAATTCTGGCTTTTCCGGGCTAAAATCTTGGAACTCTTTATTTATTGCCTTTAGGCCATTGCATGTAATAATTAATGAGTATGAGAAGTCGTTCCAAAGCCTCGAATTCGGATTAGATCGGCGGGGTATCCAGACCTCGGCTTCAGTTGAGATCCTTTTGACGTCGTGTGACGCCCTTGCGGGTGCTGGTTAGGCGAGGAACGCCTGGGCGATAAATTCAGATCTGTACCAATTTTCTGCTTTTACCAATCACCATCATTAAGACCACCATCACTACCACCACCAGTATTACCATAATCATCATTACCAAGCACCATCATTATGACCACCATCACTAGCTACCACCAGTATTACAATAATCACCATTACCAATCACCATCATTAAGACCACCATCACTACCACCACCAGTATTACAATAATCATCATTACCAACCACCATCATTAAGACCACCATCACTACCACCACCAGTATTACCATAATCATCATTACCAATCACCATCATTAAGACCACCATCACTAGCTACCACCACCAGTATTACCATAATCATCATTACCAATCACCATCATTAAGACCACCATCACTACCACCACCAGTATTACCATAATCATCATTACCAATCACCATCATTATGACCACCATCACTACCACCACCAGTATTACCATAATCATCATTACCAATCACCATCATTAAGACCAGCATCACTACCACCGCCAGTATTACAATAATCATCATTACCAATCACCATCATTAAGACCAGCATCACTACCACCACCAGTATTACCATAATCATCATTACCAATCACCATCATTAAGACCACCATCACTACCACCACCAGTATTACCATAATCATCATTACCAATCACCATCATTAAGACCAGCATCACTACCACCACCAGTATTACCATAATCATCATTACCAATCACCATCATTAAGACCACCATCACTACTAGCACCAGTATTACCATAATCATCATTACCAATCACCATCATTAAGACCACCATCACTAGCTACCACCAGTATTACCATAATCATCATTACCAATCACCATCATTAAGACCACCATCACTAGCTACCACCAGTATTACCATAATCATCATTACCAATCACCATCATTATGACCACCATCACTACCAGCACTAGTATTACCATAATCATCATTACCAATCACCATCATTAACACCACCATCACTACCACCACCAGTATTACCATAATCATCATTACCAATCACCATCATTATGACCACCATCACTAGCTACCACCACCAGTATTACCATAATCATCATTACCAACGTTAACCACCGGCATTAGCACCACCGGCCACCACCACTATCATCATGACATTACCATAATACACGTGATTAAGTATGAACGTATGCAGTAGGGCAGATGGGATATAAAAGGGGCGGGGGATCAACTCAGTTTACATTCCTGGTGAAATTTATTATAATTAATCATTTTGATATTTAAAAACCCCTTTGAATGAAACAATTAAATTGTTCGTGTTCCGATTTACATAAATATTAATCCCATGTACATAGTAATTATACTGCAATGGCGCAACTAGAAGTCTAACACCTGCATAACGTGGACTAATGGCTACTTAACATATTGTCCATGCATGCGACTGAACAGTAGAGTATCCTAGTAAAGTGCCCTCAGTAACATAGTTCACCTGATCAGTCCCTTATCGGATCCTGGGTTCTGGACATATCAAGGACCACTTGCACCGTAGATTCTACAGTTCGAATGTTGGAAACACTATTTCTTTACCTTTTAACTAATATAGTTTGAGTGTGGTTACATTTTGACAATAATGTCGACCTCTTTCCTTGAAGACTCCGAATCTTGACGGAGGGACTGTTTACTCTACCGTAATAATGTTCGTTTATTCTTCCCTATCTATAAGTATATGTGGTAGATTAGATTAGAGACATCCATCTTTCAATAATAATTTCACAACCAATATTTTTTAATTTAAAATCCATTCCGTCATTGCAAATTCTCACCACCCGCTTGTAAATCGTTCATCGTAGCAAAGCCATATTTTCATTATTTGGGAAGAAGGTCTTTGCGCATGCTCGTATGATAGATCCACAGAGCTTCCACATGTGTAGATCCCCTTCATGAACAGCCATTAATATTAAGCTGACCGACTGGCCAAGACACCCAATGCTATACCTCACTCACTAACGGTTCTCGAAAGAACAATGTCTTTTTTCCGTCATTAACGTTAGTGCTTGTGGTCTCTAAACCAACACCAGAGTCGCGCTGATCCTTCTCCGTACTGCTCTCGTCTGTAGTGTGTTTTGTACCCACGGAGTTTAAAAACCCTGCATTGTTTCTGTGGTGTTCAGTAGGAACTGTACTCATAAAGTTTATATTTTCATTGCTTTCGAATACACTGGAGCTTAGCGATTCTCGCGGTATGGGAAGTGATTGTGAAGAAGTTGGAGTATGAGGAGGGGCAACTGGTCCGTCGATTACTTCTTCCAAGTCCAGATATTCCTGAAAAACAATTCTACTGTCATTACACTGATGACATATATTTAACTGGCTTCTTCAATCACATACTGTACTTTTTGCTAACACTGTGATGGCTTTTATGACAACCCCTCAAATGCCGCGCAACATTTAACTGGCTTCTTCAATCACATACTGTACTTTTTGCTAACACTGTAATGGCTTTTATGACAACCCTTCAAATGCCGCGCAACATTTAACTGGCTTCTATCACATACTGTACTTTTTGCCAACACTGTAATGGTTTTTATGACAACCCCTCAAACGCCGCGCAGTTAAATGGCTTTTTCATTGCTTAGGTACAAGTTATGCAACACTTTAAAAGTTTTCCTTGTAACACTTACAAGTCGTCAAGCAGTTGAATGGCTTTTTCATTGATCAGATACATGTCATGAAACACTTTAAAGGCTTTTCCCTCGCAACACATACATGCAAGCCGTCCAGTAGTTGGATGGCTTTAGATACATGCCATGCAACACTGCTTTAAATGGCTTTTTCATTGATCAGATACATGTCATGCAACACTTTAAAGGCTTTCCCGCGCAAAACTTACAAGCCGTCCAACAGTTGAATGGCTTTCTCTCATTCCTTTGCATTTCTTATAACACATATAGTTATCTTTCTCGCTGCATATGTAACATAGGTACGCGACGACGTTTAGCAGAAGAACGTGATTTTATTACTTACTCTGTCGGACAACACTGTTAACTTTGAGTCCAATTCTTTCACAAGCTGTGAAAATGTTGGTCGCTGATAAGGATCGTCGTGCCAGCAATGCAGCATAATGGAATACCTAGATTCCACAAAACACACAGTCTTAACATAATAAGTACTTTGAGAAGTGGAATCTGAAATCACATAAGATCTTAATGCTCTGTACTGACCAAAAAACCTAACTGGTGCGTCAGCAAGAGAACATTGATTAGAGTCGTTTTCGTATGAGTGTGAATTAGTTACGGTGCGGTTCGTGCCGTGCGTACGTGCGGTGACCGTGCCGTGATCGTGCCTTGTCTACGCATTCTGATTGGTTGAGCAATGATTTTGCGCGCTGTGATTGGTTGAATACAATGTCTTCAATTCCGTACCGTGACCGTAAATCCGTGCCGTAGGTTTCCCACTCATACGAAAACGACTCTATGTCAATATTAAATATTTTTCTCCTTCAGTTTTCTGACTCTTTTTCCGTCCAGATCAAACAGTGCGCGCATGCACTTCCTCCGGAAGGTCTTCAACGCACACAGACCACGTGATGAACCGTATACCACGTGACAAGAAATAAGCCGATTTAATGCCCAACAGAATATGTACTTACATATCATCATCACAGTTCACTGGCTTTTCCATTCGGTATCCAGACTTTAATAGTTCGAATAGTTTTTCTAAAGGAATACCAGGATATGGAGAACCACCTGAAAGTACAGAAGACGACTAAATGTTATTGCACGAATGGAATTAATTTTAAAAATAATGACGTCATCAACACATGGAAAGTGACGTCATCGATATGAAGTGACGTCAAGAACATGTGCGTCTTCAACCGAGTATCAATGTACTGTTTTACTTCGTTTTACTTCAATTTAATAATGACGTCATCAACATATGGAAAGTGACGTCATCGATATGAAGTGACGTCAAGAACATGTGCGTCTTCAACCGAGTATCAATGTACTGTTTTACTTCGTTTTACTTCAATTTAATAATGACGTCATCAACATATGGAAAGTGACGTCATCGATATGAAGTGACGTCAAGAACATGTGCGTCTTCAACCGAGTATCAATGTACTGCTTTACTTCGTTCAGTGCTTGCTTTCTTATGATTGATTGAATGAATGCTTACCAAATGTTACGATTTCCCACATCAAGACACCAAACGCCCATCTAAATAAACAAGACAACATTACAATTACAAACGAATCATATATATACACCTGTTTTCAAAAACGTTGTCCATTTACAAAATACAAAATAGTAGATAGTAGATAGGAATTGATTAGAGAAACAATGAGCCAGAGTTAAGCTTGAGTGCATTTCTTTTGTTTCTCTAATAAATTCCTTTTGTATTTTGTAAATGGACAACGTTTTTGAAAACAGGTGTACACCTAATTGCAGAAAGGTTGTCCCGGAAAAGCACATTTACACATTTGCACATTTACACATTTGCACATTCGCAACATCACGTGTATATTTGTTTTGCGCAAGTGGAACCCAGAGTCAATAGATTCAGTAGAAGTATACTGCCATAAGAATGCTGCGGCCTTATACAGAAGATTTCAGGTGGATAGTTGTATTTCAGCGCTTGTAAAAGTGCAAATGTGTAAATGTGCAAATGTGTAAATGTGTAAATGTGCTTTTCCGAGGTGGACAACCTTTCTGCAATTAGGTGTATATATATTGAGCTTTTAATGAACGTGTGTCAACTTACACGTCACTTTGCGCAGTGTATACACGATCAAACAACGCCTCTAATGCCATCCATTTGACTGGTAGACGCCCCTGTAAAGTAACCCAAAGTAGTTTAATTTCATGTACTTTAACATTGTGAGGAAATAACCCGTTTCCATAGCAACTTACGTCTGTGGTTTTTCTGTAGTAGTCGATATTGTGAACATCACGTGCAAGACCAAAGTCTGCTATCTTGATGACGTAATCTTCGGCGACCAGAACGTTTCTCGCAGCGAGATCACGATGAATACACTGAAATTATAATACGTACAATTAACAATCAATATGCACAAAAATGAGTAGTCGAGATTGCGGAAAGCACTAGATCCCAATGACCAAAACCAGGTCAAGATTTGAATAACAATAGGAACTATTGTCAGATATGCCTCGTTCTACAAAGGACATGTCTTTGTAGAACGAGGCATCTATTGTTATTCAAATTTTGACCTGGTTTTGGTCATTGGGATCTAGTGCTTTCCCGAGATTGCCGCCTGAGAACGTTATTGTACAGCGGTTATACCCAATTAAGAACGCGCATGCTCACTGTGCTTTATGATCCATTTACTGTCTATCTGTTCGTCCTTGGTTACATGGGCTCCTGGTTACATCCATTATTTTGTTTTTCTTCCTGCCCGCCTGCCTGTTTGTCTGTCTGTCCACACATCCATTCTTCAGTCCTTCGGTTTCTCCGCCCGTCCGTCCGTCAATAATCTGTCTGTCGTCCGTCCGTCCGTGCGTCAGTCAGTCTGTCTGTCCATTCGTCCATCCATCTGTTTGTCTTTATCTCTATTTATCTGTCTGATTTTCAGTCTGTCTATCCGTCTATCCGTCCTTCCATCTGTATGAAAGTATCGTCACCTTGCCTGTCTGTCTGTCTGTCTGTCTGTCTGTCTAGTATGTATTTTACAATAACTTACAAATGTATCGCGCGCTGATTGGTTAATTTTCATCATCAATAAGAGGACAGACAGATAAAAACAAAATGGCGCGTACAAAGCTGAAGATCTATGTAGAAAAATTTCATCAATGGACGATTTTCCTTCGTTCCAAGTTGAATTTCTTGAGGAAATTGCAGATGAAAAACTATGCTTGTCACTGGAGGAAGTTGAGTCCGAACAGAAAGTAAATGATAGCGTTCGCTTTGCGACACTAAATGACTACGAACTACACGAAATAGTCAAGAAATTCGTAAGATCGAGAAATACAAGATGGTGTGTAAACATGTTTGAATAATTTTTGTTATTGTAAAAAAAAATTTGACATCACTTTTGTATGCGTCTGTCCTCTTATTGACGATAAATTTCGTCATAACATTGTCAAAGTAGTATGCGGATCCACTCGGCTGTCGCCTCGTGGATCCACACTACTTTGACAATGTTATGACGAAATTTATCGTCAATAAGAGGACAGACGCATTAAAAAGTGAAGTCAATTTGTTAATCTGATATCTGCGATCTTCAAGTAGGGTATATATTCACCTTTTTCGATTCTAAATACTCCATACCACGAGATACTTGATAAGCAAAAGACACCAAGTCAGACAGATGTATGTTTTCCTTTGGTTCAACACTAACTTCCATGTAATCTGGAATTGGTCTTCTGTTTCTAAGGAACTGACGTAGATTACCATATTTGGCATACTCAACGACCACAAACAATGGACCTGGAAGATTACAAAACGATCAAAAGAAACATTAAAATACAGAGATGGCCTACCACAGGGAACCCAACGGTAGCTTTTTCTGTTATCTTGTTATTAGCCATTACCTAAACGAGCAGGGGACTGGGAACGAGTTTATTAGAATTAATACTATTACGAAATGAAACAGCATGTTGAAATTAGTATCTGTGCAAAGTTTGATGTGATTTGAGCGGAATTATGTCGGAATTATAAACTTTTGAAATTGTGTTGTCCAGCCAAATTTTACAGTGAATGTATGGTTTGGCTGGACAACGTCAAAAATGTACAGAGTTTGTATGGGAAAATAGACATCTTTGATGCCCTCTAGCATCGTCAATATTAAGCCGAAGTTCACCAAACTTTCCAGACTAGCTAAGATTGATCTGCTCTCTCAGAAAATGATGACCATTTTTGCTAGTTTCTTATTGAATTAGTTTTACGGACTTGGTCCCAGTCCCCTGCTCGTTTAGGTAATGGCTAATTCACTTACCATCCTGTGTACAAGCACCATAAAGGTTGATGATATTCTTGTGTTGTCCTATGGTCTTCATAACCTCCATTTCTGATATCAAGTCTGATAGTTCATGTTCGGTCGCATCCTCTGCAATGGAAATCTGGCCATTAAAGCGACTCTTTGCAGCTACACACGTAGCCGGCTATCTTATTGAATATTATAATATTATAAATGTATTGATTATCATAGTATGGTATACACGTACTTATAGAGTCGCTTTCGTATATGAGTGGGAAAGTTACCGCACCGTCACCGCACCGCACCTTGCCGTATTGAAAGAGTTTGATTGGATGAGATGCATCTGCACACTTTTTGATTGGTTCAGAAAGGAAGCTATTTGAGTGTCACGATACCGTAGGTTTCCCACTCATACGAAAACGACTCTTAAATTATTGAAGCTATGACCGCAAAGATGTCTGGGAAAGCAGAATTGAGCCACGTTCCATGCAGATGAAGTCTTTAAAATTTCCCAGAATTCCTTTTGGCCTTAGCTTCCATGACCTTCACCATGACAACGCGATTGTGCAATAAGGTGTATGTGTGAGTGTCTAAACAGCTTGAATAAGAGAATTACCTTTTAGCATTTTCACAGCAACGTAGTTATGGTACAGCATGTTTTTAAGTCCAATCGCATCAGCTTTCATCACGCGTCCAAACGCGCCTTCACCCAACGTATCCAACAAAGTAATCAAACTCCGATCCAGTTCCCAGTCTTCGTCCAGTGGGAGCTCGTATTCGGACACTTGAGAGAGATTGGAATCGAGTCGCGTGCTTCGTTTGCGCAGCAATGGAACTGAGGAGCCGTATGACGACGCACTTGTGGAGAGCGAGAAATTTCTGATCGTTGGAGTCTGGTCGATGTTGGGTTCATAGTGAATGCTAAAATTACCCTGCTTTGATTTTCTCTTGGCGAAACAAAAGTACATTAGAGCAAAGCCAAAGCCAATCAATAACACGGCGACAGCACAGACTGAAAAAATGATGACCGTCAGATTGTCGGTTCCTTCTTCTTGTACGGGTTGTTGGGTTTTCAGATACGCCTCGGTTACGAGTTCATGGATTGTAGGCGGGCTTTCTGTAGAGGCGACTGGTGTTGTCATTTCTGCCAAAAGAAATCAGAGTAAAAATTTATCGAATATTACTATTGCTTTATGAAGTATTTGGACAAGTGACGCACTTGCCTTTTAATATAATAATAATAATAATAATAATAATAATAATAATAATAATAATAATAATAATAATAATAATAATAATAATAACAACAATAATAATATAGACTTTATTTAATGAGGGTAGCACGTGACAGTTAACATAAACTGATGACTATGTGGCCCTCGATGACCTTAATTTTTATCCGCTGTAAAAGGCTTCTTCACACTCTTTCATTTGCAACTTATCTTCGCCTCCCACTTCTTTCAGCTCTTTTACCTCACCCTTACCCTACTCTCCGTTCCTTTAATTTCCACAATATAGGCTATTAGAGGAAAGAAGGCTTGGGTACGCCCTACTTCTGTACATAAGCCATTCAACAAAAGTACTTGACTAAATAAATAGATAAATAAATCATTATTGTCTATTTGGTCACAGAGAACTTAGGAGGTTCCATACTACGATTATAATAATAATTAATAAATAATGAATAAATAGATAAATAAATCATTATTGTCTATTTGGTCACGGTGAAGGAGGAGGTTCCATACTACGATTATAATAATAATTAATAAATAATAAATAAATAGATAAATAAATCATTATTGTCTATTTGGTCACGGTGAAGGAGGAGGTTCCATACTACGATTATAATAATAATTAATAAATAATAAATAAATAGATAAATAAATCATTATTGTCTATTTGGTCACGGTGAAGGAGGAGTTTCCATACTACGATTATAATAATAATTAATAAATAATAAATAAATAGATAAATAAATCATTATTGTCTATTTGGTCACGGTGAAGGAGGAGGTTCCATACTACGATTATAATAATAATTAATAAATAATAAATAAATAGATAAATAAATCATTATTGTCTATTTGGTCACGGTGAAGGAGGAGGTTCCATACTACGATTATAATAATAATTAATAAATAATAAATAAATAGATAAATAAATCATTATTCGTCTATTTGGTCACGGTGAAGGAGGAGGTTCCATACTACGATTATAATAATAATTAATAAATAATAAATAAATAGATAAATAAATCATTATTGTCTATTTGGTCACGGTGAAGGAGGAGTTTCCATACTACGATTATAATAATAATGTAATAATAAATAATAAATAAATAGATAAATAAATCATTATTGTCTATTTGGTCACAGAGAACTTAGGAGGTTCCATACTACGATTATAATAATAATTAATAAATAATAAATAAATAGATAAATAAATCATTATTGTCTATTTGGTCACGGTGAAGGAGGAGGTTCCATACTACGATTATAATAATAATTAATAAATAATAAATAAATAGATAAATAAATCATTATTGTCTATTTGGTCACGGCGAAGGAGGAGTTTCCATACTACGATTATAATAATAATTAATAAATAATAAATAAATAGATAAATAAATCATTATTGTCTATTTGGTCACGGTGAAGGAGGAGTTTCCATACTACGATTATAATAATAATTAATAAATAATTAATAAATAGATAAATAAATCATTATTGTCTATTTGGTCACGGTGAAGGAGGAGGTTCCATACTACGATTATAATAATAATTAATAAATAAATAAATAAATAGATAAATAAATCATTATTGTCTATTTGGTCACGGTGAAGGAGGAGTTTCCATACTACGATTATAATAATAATTAATAAATAATAAATAAATAGATAAATAAATCATTATTGTCTATTTGGTCACAGTGAAGGAGGAGGTTCCATACTACGATTATAATAATAATTAATAAATAATGAATAAATAGATAAATAAATCATTATTGTCTATTTGGTCACGGTGAAGGAGGAGTTTCCATACTACGATTATAATAATAATTAATAAATAATAAAAATAAATAGATCAATAAATCATTATTGTCTATTTGGTCACGGTGAAGGAGGAGGTTCCATACTACGATTATAATAATAATTAATAAATAATAAATAAATAGATCAATAAATCATTATTGTCTATTTGGTCACGGTGAAGGAGGAGTTTCCATACTACGATTATAATAATAATAAATAAATAATAAATAAATAGATCAATAAATCATTATTGTCTATTTGGTCACGGTGAAGGAGGAGGTTCCATACTACGATTATAATAATAATTAATAAATAATAAATAAATAGATAAATAAATCATTATTGTCTATTTGGTCACGGTGAAGGAGGAGTTTCCATACTACGATTATAATAATAATTAATAAATAATAAAATAAATAGATAAATAAATCATTATTGTCTATTTGGTCACAGTGAAGGAGGAGGTTCCATACTACGATTATAATAATAATTAATAAATAATGAATAAATAGATAAATAAATCATTATTGTCTATTTGGTCACGGTGAAGGAGGAGTTTCCATACTACGATTATAATAATAATTAATAAATAATAAATAAATAGATAAATAAATCATTATTGTCTATTTGGTCACGGTGAAGGAGGAGGTTCCATACTACGATTATAATAATAATTAATAAATAATAAATAAATAGATCAATAAATCATTATTGTCTATTTGGTCACGGTGAAGGAGGAGTTTCCATACTACGATTATAATAATAATTAATAAATAATAAATAAATAGATAAATAAATCATTATTGTCTATTTGGTCACGGTGAAGGAGGAGGTTCCATACTACGATTATAATAATAATTAATAAATAATAAATAAATAGATAAATAAATCATTATTGTCTATTTGGTCACGGTGAAGGAGGAGGTTCCATACTACGATTATAATAATAATTAATAAATAATGAATAAATAGATAAAATAAATCATTATTGTCTATTTGGTCACGGTGAAGGAGGAGTTTCCATACTACGATTATAATAATAATTAATAAATAATAAATAAATAGATAAATAAATCATTATTGTCTATTTGGTCACGGTGAAGGAGGAGGTTCCATACTACGATTATAATAATAATTAATAAATAATAAATAAATAGATAAATAAATCATTATTGTCTATTTGGTCACGGTGAAGGAGGAGTTTCCATACTACGATTATAATAATAATTAATAAATAATAAATAAATAGATAAATAAATCATTATTGTCTATTTGGTCACGGTGAAGGAGGAGGTTCCATACTACGATTATAATAATAATTAATAAATAATAAATAAATAGATAAATAAATCATTATTGTCTATTTGGTCACGGTGAAGGAGGAGGTTCCATACTACGATTATAATAATAATTAATAAAAAATAAATAAATAGATAAATAAATCATTATTCGTCTATTTGGTCACGGTGAAGGAGGAGGTTCCATACTACGATTATAATAATAATTAATAAATAATAAATAAATAGATAAATAAATCATTATTGTCTATTTGGTCACGGTGAAGGAGGAGGTTCCATACTACGATTATAATAATAATTAATAAATAATAAATAAATAGATAAATAAATTATTATTGTCTATTTGGTCACGGTGAAGGAGGAGGTTCCATACTACGATTATAATAATAATAATAATAAATAATAAATAAATAGATCAATAAATCATTATTGTCTATTTGGTCACGGTGAAGGAGGAGGTTCCATACTACGATTATAATAATAATAAATAAATAATAAATAAATAGATCAATAAATCATTATTGTCTATTTGGTCACGGTGAAGGAGGAGGTTCCATACTACGATTATAATAATAATTAATAAATAATAAATAAATAGATCAATAAATCATTATTGTCTATTTGGTCACGGTGAAGGAGGAGTTTCCATACTACGATTATAATAATAATTAATAAATAATAAATAAATAGATAAATAAATCATTATTGTCTATTTGGTCACGGTGAAGGAGGAGGTTCCATACTACGATTATAATAATAATTAATAAATAATAAATAAATAGATCAATAAATCATTATTGTCTATTTGGTCACGGTGAAGGAGGAGTTTCCATACTACGATTATAATAATAATTAATTAATAATAAAAATAAATAGATAAATAAATCATTATTGTCTATTTGGTCACGGTGAAGGAGGAGGTTCCATACTACGATTATAATAATAATTAATAAATAATAAATAAATAGATAAATAAATCATTATTGTCTATTTGGTCACGGTGAAGGAGGAGTTTCCATACTACGATTATAATAATAATTAATAAATAATAAATAAATAGATAAATAAATCATTATTGTCTATTTGGTCACGGTGAAGGAGGAGGTTCCATACTACGATTATAATAATAATTAATAAATAATAAATAAATAGATAAATAAATCATTATTGTCTATTTGGTCACGGTGAAGGAGGAGGTTCCATACTACGATTATAATAATATTAATAATAAATAATAAATAAATAGATAAATAAATCATTATTCGTCTATTTGGTCACGGTGAAGGAGGAGGTTCCATACTACGATTATAATAATAATTAATAAATAATAAATAAATAGATAAATAAATCATTATTGTCTATTTGGTCACGGTGAAGGAGGAGGTTCCATACTACGATTATAATAATAATTAATAAATAATAAATAAATAGATAAATAAATTATTATTGTCTATTTGGTCACGGTGAAGGAGGAGGTTCCATACTACGATTATAATAATAATTAATAAATAATAAATAAATAGATCAATAAATCATTATTGTCTATTTGGTCACGGTGAAGGAGGAGGTTCCATACTACGATTATAATAATAATAAATAAATAATAAATAAATAGATCAATAAATCATTATTGTCTATTTGGTCACGGTGAAGGAGGAGGTTCCATACTACGATTATAATAATAATTAATAAATAATAAATAAATAGATAAATAAATCATTATTGTCTATTTGGTCACGGTGAAGGAGGAGGTTCCATACTACGATTATAATAATAATTAATAAATAATAAATAAATAGATCAATAAATCATTATTGTCTATTTGGTCACGGTGAAGGAGGAGTTTCCATACTACGATTATAATAATAATTAATTAATAATAAATAAATAGATAAATAAATCATTATTGTCTATTTGGTCACGGTGAAGGAGGAGGTTCCATACTACGATTATAATAATAATTAATAAATAATTAATATATTATTGAATAGTTATTCAATTGGTTCAAACTCCTTACCTGACAGAGACCGCACTATAAGGTAACCATGTTCAATGTTATACCCGAAAGCATTTCCCACAAGGCACGTGTACTTCCCTTCATCTGCCTTGGACACGTTCACGAGCATTAGCTTGACGCCATGGAATGCAAACTTCTTGTTCGATTTTGGTCTCAAAATATGGTGCGACGAGTCCTGCGCTGTTTGTTTAACCGCCTCGTAGGGGTGCATGGTCGTGTTGGTAGTGGCGTTGAAGGTTGGGGTAAACCTTCGAAACCATTTGAAGTGAGGCATAGAATCACTCATAGCTTTGCACTCCAGGGTTGCATTCTCACCGACCCAGACTGTGACGTTGTCAATATCGTGGAGAACAGGTTTGGCTCGCACTCGCTCTGCAGAATGATTAGTAATGGTAATAGAACTGAGTGGAGTGCAATTTGGTCTGAAATCATACTCGTGATTACAAAATTGCACGACCGCGTAAGACCAAAATTGCACGACACGAAGTTCAATTACCTATTAATCATATTCATTTTGAAATATTTTCAAATACACTCGTTATATTTAGGTGGTAAGTTGCAATAATAAGAATAATTTTGATGCCTAAAATACAACTCTTTCATTCTAAATTACAAATTACTTTTTATGAAGAATCGCTTGAATTTAATAAAATTAGAGTTTCTGTGCGAAAATTAAAAAAAAAAAAAATTGGTGCAATTAATGATCCAAAATAGTGCAATTAATGATTTAATCGCACCATTTTTAGCCAATCAGATTGCAGGATTTACTAGTGATTTCAAAATGAATATGATTAAGATGATAATCACTCTAGTGTCCAACTCCAAAGTCTTATTATACAACAACTCTGGTAGAATTCTCTAATTACTCGGGCTACTTGTTCTAGTTTTTTTGCAATCATCTAAAATGTACTAACTCTAATTACTCGGGCTACTTGTTCTAGTTTTTTTGCAATCATCTAAAATGTACTAACTCTAATTACTCGGGCTACTTGTTCTAGTTTTTTTGCAATCATCTAAAATGTACTAACTCTAATTACTCGGGCTACTTGTTCTAGTTTTTTTGCAATCATCTAAAATGTACTAACTCTAATTACTCGGGCTACTTGTTCTAGTTTTTTTTGCAATCATCTAAAATGTACTAACTCTAATTACTCGGGCTACTTGTTCTAGTTTTCTTTGCAATCATCTAAAATGTACTAACTCTAATTACCCGGGCTACTTGTTCTAGTTTTTTTGCAATCATCTAAAATGTACTAACTCTAATTACTCGGGCTACTTGTTCTAGTTTTTTTTTTGCAATCATCTAAAATGTACTAACTCTAATTACTCGGGCTACTTGTTCTAGTTTTTTTTTGCAATCATCTAAAATGTACTAACTCTAATTACTCGGGCTACTTTTTCTAGGTTTTTTTTGCAATCATCTAAAATGTACTAACTCTGATTACTCGGGCTACTTGTTCTAGGATTCCCATACACCACATCCATTTCTCCCTCACTCTGCTCGTACTCTTCCACGATATAACTGATGTAATGCAATTGTGCAAGAACATTGAAAGTGATCTCTGATTAAAATCTAAATTCTCCTCGAGGCTCTTTGAATTCTAAAGGAGAACTTGGATTTTGATCACGGCTGTTCTTGCACCACGTACGCGCGCTTCAGCAAAATGTACATCCCTCTAGACTCCTACCTCGTACGTCAACCCTATATGAGTGGTTAAACCATCCATAAGCATTGGTTACATTGCACGTGTAGATCCCGCTGTCACTAGGTATCACAAACTTCAGACCCAAAACAAACTCATGAGCACTGAGGTACAGTGGATCATCGATTCTGTGCGTAAAGGGCTTGCCATCTTTATACCACTTGACCAAAGGTTGGGGATAACCGCTGGCCGAACAGTCTAGCTTGATGGAGTTACCGACTGGGACAGCTATTAAAGTCTTGTCTCGCTTCAGCTTATCTACTATGAGTTGGGGTGGTGCTATATGAAAAGAAAAAAGCGCATTAAACTATATGACCAAAATGTCAAAATTTACCAAAAATATTTATGAAATATATTTTATAAAATTTATAAAAAAATATATAAAATATTAGATTATACCTTTTCTTGAGTTGTTATTCGCAGGAGATAATGATGGAGCTGAGATTTTAAAAAAAATTAATTTTTTTAAAAAATAGACCGCTTTAGCTTGTATGCAAATTGCCCATTTCAGATCATGTGATGTAAACATTGATATTCTCTGGAGAATTAGTCCTTTCAATATGAACGAATAAATTTCAGAAATATAAAGGAACAATTCTCCAGAGAATATCAGTGTTTACATCACATGATCTGAAATGGGCAATTTGCATACAAGCTAAAGAGGTCTATTGGTCTATCAAATGGCTATCAGGATTGGGCTTCCTGTGGTAACGTGGACAACCTTTTCAGCGGTTTACCACATCAGAACAGAAAAGAGAGAAATGATAGAATTTCGTGTGTTTTTCCTTCCATTTTCATATGCCAGACTATTAAGAGTGGATGCCAGTAAGGATCGAGACTAATTCATCAACTCAAAAAAATCGAATTTAATTTTCTTTCACCATATCATTCCTTTCGATGACCTATTTTAGGGGAAAATACTAAAAAGTTCCAGCGATTTTTATTTTAGGAGAAATTTCCAGTTTTTAAAAACCCGTCTGTCGACCGAAAATTTTCGGCTAAATAATAAGCCAAATTTGAACAGTCGGTGTGTGTTCGCCTCTAGCTCTACAACAATGACATTCAGTACACTTGAAGAATTAGTCTAGTCTCGATCCTTACTGGCATCCACTCTTTTAAAATAGGTAAGCTACACATACTTTTACAGTCTTACAGTGACTATGAACCTGAATCTTACATGACGAATTTAGAAGAAAACGATAAAGTTTGACTCACTTCCGACAACCAATTTCATGGTTACATTGACGGAGCCACAAGCGTTCTTGGCAACACAAGTGTACTTTCCGTTGTCTGTCTTTTTTGTGTTCTTTATCTTTAAATATCGCATTCGCTTGACTCGTAATCTGTTATTGTTTTCAAAGTGTAGTGGTGCACCATTCTTGTACCATTTGTAGGTCGTAAAGTCTTGAGACACTGTGGATATTTGGCATTGCAGTCTGGCAGGTCGGCCAATGGCGACCAGTGTGTAGTTGTTGGGCTTGGTACGCAGTATCGGAGCTGAAAAGGCACAAAAAGCAGGTTAGAAAGTAGTCATTATTGAGCGAAATGTTGTATATTCGAAATATAAACTGAATTCTGTCAAAGTTGACTGGGACAAATGTTCGTTGAACAGGAAGCTTATTCGTTCGACTTGGGTGCGTTTATAGGAGTGAGGAGAGGAGAAGAAAACAGAAGGAAAGATATAGGAGAGGAGAGGACAAGAAAGCAGAAGGAAAGAAACAAAGAGGTGTTTTACAATGTAATCCAATAGATTAGACTGCAGAATAAATGGTCTAACACTATTGTATTGGACAAATAATGTTGACCTACTACCACCCATATCAAGGGGCAATGCTTCCTTTCCATCCCCTCCCATCCCCTCTTCGTCCAACCAAAAAGACCCAAAAAGTATTTCATAATTGCAGATACTATTTTACTACTTTAAGCCTCATATTCATTCATTCATTGATAAACTAAATTAAAATTGCCAATTCTATTCTATTCCATTATAGTAGAGTATGTATGGTCTCCTCTATTTCGTTTTATTTCATGCATTTGTTTTTCTATCCTGAGATCATACTGGAAAAAAAATCATACTAGATAAAAGATCATACTAGATAAAAAATAAATAAATAACATATTAAATAAATAAATACTAGATCAAATATACATGAATTATACTTAGAACACTCCTTCAGACTTTCTGTCAAATCATTCCAAATACTAGTAGCTTGATAGGAAAATGAACATTGCCCTTTTGCAGATTTGCACCGCAATGCAACCGAATACTGTACACCTAGAGAACTGAAACTATGTCGTGAATTCTACTGGAACAGACATATTCCCATTAATGACCTTCATGACTGCATATATAACTATTATTTGTTTGGATTAAACACTTACATGTAATTATATCAATAAGAGTTCTCGCTAGAAATAACAAGTCATATACATGTATGTATTGTAGGAAGATTGTTTGACAAATCTTTTTAAGACTAACAATATTTTCTCTTCTGTCGTACTGCAGACATCAATAGTATAAACTATGTCATGGATTCTACTGAAATAGACGTGTTCCCACTGATATGCTTTTCTTGTGTTTTGTATTGTATTTTTAGGATTTCAATATTTAGCTATAAACAAGAGTTATTGGTGAAATAACAAGTAATATAGATGCATGTTTGGAAATGGAAATCTTAAAAAAGACTACATATAGTTTGAACTAGCCACCTAGCTATTCATTGGAAACACATTTAGATTAGTATTTACTCGTGCCCAGGTCTAAGGCCGGGCACGAGTTGAAAAACACAACTCTTTTTTTTTTGTTCGGTGTCGCGAATTTGGAGAACGAGTCTGACCACGAGAGAGATTACAAATCACAAACCAATCAGGAAGCACCGGAGGTCAAGGGGCAAGTTCAGCTGTCAGAATCAATCACGAAAAGTAAAGTGTAGTTCCCCAAAATCTAAGTCCCATATGTATGTTATTTCGATTTTGCTAGCACTCTTTACCGTCTTAACCAGCCGTTTATACAAATTCTGAGCTGGCCGGTATTATGTTGTCGAGTGCTGGGCGATTCCAAATTCTGTATGTTCTACCGAGTCACCCAACAAGTAACCAAACACTGATTTGATCACTATAATCGTTATTTTATCTCAGATCTAAACATGTAAAACATGTAAAACATGTAAAACAGTGTTATTTTTAGATAATTATATATTAACTAGATTTTAAATTATTGTATACTATTCTAAACTGATGTTATTTACCGTGAATAAATAAAATTTTGTCTGTCTGTCTGTCAAAATATTTAAGTAGTGAATACACCTATGATGACTAAGCACAATCTGCAATTGCATAAGTATGCGTCTTTCATGCTGCAGTGCATCCCAGTACTCAATCGCACCAGGGCACGAGTGAACGCTTGTAAAGCGTCTAGTTTAATATTTAGTTATGAACAAGAGTTATTTGCGAAATAACAATTTTGGAAATGCTCGGACAATCTTTAAAAAAAAGTACAGATAGAACATTAGAAACACAGTAGTAGAGTGATTTTCATAAATCCGTGAATCACGTGCACTTTAGTGTATTTAGCACTAATACACTCTAATTCCATTGTGTTCTGTTGTTGTCACTTGACTAGCTATTACACTCTAAAAATTACACTTTGTTTCACGGGTTTATGAAAATCACTCTAATTTCTAAGTAAAGTAAAGTCTATACTTTAGGTGTCATCACACAAGTGTTTCACTTGGACAATACTTTGAATTCAGAACGTTTGTGGGAGGACATTTTACACACTGACAAAGTCCCACAGCTTTAAACTTAGACATAGAAAAATACTCGTGAAAGACGACTAACTCAACTAGATCAAACAAGCAATAAAAAAACATCCAAGAAACTTTATTCGCCGCAGACAAAAAGCATGTACAGCAAGGCGAGCGCCGTATAGTGCTGTAGGCTATTGGCACGATCAATTTAGAGTCTATACTGCAATAAAAGTGTTATTTTACAACCAGAGAACTTCGCGTGACGGTTTCCCGATGAGAACACGATATGTTACGGATACGATTAGCGTGGTGACCTGTATGGCGTGGAAAAGAAATGCGTCTCATCCTGCACGATACGTATACATGTACGTAGCTCTGCGGTGCGGTGAACGGAAATCATCGGCCAATGCGTCACGTCAATCTATAGACAGTTTAATTCACAAAGGAAATGCTCGTATGTTGGGTGATTTTTCCTTGGGTTACAGAGTTTGAATTCTGCGCGTTCTTTACTGTCTAGATCCAGCAGTATGGAACTATATGGAATACATGATCAATACTTTTCCTTTCTGTATCCTCTATGTTTTTATACTGTTCAGCCAAGTCAAATAAAATGCAATGATGTGAACCTTCAACTTCCTTTTTAATTCAATAACAAACCTTCTTTGTTCGAAAGTGATCTTTATTTAGCCGCATAGCGCGAGTGTGTTGCTCATAACGGTTGGAAAGGAAGATTGCATACGGAGAGTGACATCCGGCAGAATGACGCAGGCTTAGCGTGGACTTCCTTTGAGCAAAAAGAAGGAAAAACACCTACAAAGACTGCCACTGTTTGATGAGATGACCAGTGGCGAAGTTTTGAGCATAAAAAGGAAATTCGAAACGCACTCGACTATAATTCTTCAACAGTAAAGTGTCTCTCGTAATTCGAAGAACGCCAAAATATTTAGTGGCAAAAGTCATTTTTTCTCACACTTTTTCTCTTTCTCTTTTCCTTCTTTTTCGCTGCTTTCCGATTATCAATCCGATCTCATTTTTAATCCCACTTTTTTCTTTCTCACTTTCTCTTTCCCTTCTTTTGTGTTGCTTTCCCTTTATCAATTCGTTCGTTCATTTATTGATTTATTTACTCTTTCTCGGCTCTTTCCTTTGTCTTCGTACATTTCTTTCTAATTTTCGTCCATCCATTCATCTACATTTTTTCATTTCCTTCATTTTCGAGTTCTTTTCTACCACAAATAGCTTGATATAATTGCTTGCTAATTTATCATACTTGCACTGGACCAATATTACTGATTTCCTTTAAAATATTCCGGTCATTAGTCACACTTAGTTCAATTATAATACTGTCGCACATGCTAAACTGCTCAGGCACAAAGACACGTAAGGGCTCGGTTAAATAATATTAATGATAATAATAATTTATTAATCGAGCAACCCAGTGACGTCAAAATCATTATTGCATATTTCCTCTTCTTTTTTAATTTTTCAGTGTTTTTTCGAGCAATCCAGTGACGTCAAAGTCATTCCATATTTCCTCTTTTTTTTTAATTTTCATATAAAAAACTCAAAATAAAACTCAAAATAAAACTTTTAAAATTGTTATCTTTCAGGCCAAGTCAAGCGTATTGAGTTTAGCTTTAACACGATAATTGTAATTAAGTGATGTTATAAGTAATGCTGATTAGACTTTAATGAAGTGAACATCTTTTCAAAAGAATAGCTAATCGACATTAATCATTCCAACTGGAAGATTTTGCAATGCAGTTTTAATTTATTCACATTTCACAACAGTTTCAAATTCCATGCCATTAAGGTGGCGCACGGCTAATGGATGGGTCGCAAGCGGCAGAAACCCGTGATGACCAGCGGTCAGTAAACACGAGAGGTTTTCAAAGCAGTTTCGAATACGGAAGACTTGAAGTGGCTGGGTTTGCTGCCAAAGTTCTCCAAACTGTTTGTAAAGAACACGCTGAAACTTGGTGAAGTGTTTTCGAATATGTTGCTCTATGTCATATTGAAACATTATGGAAATAAAATCGACAGAAATGTTTTTATACGCAGAATACAATATTTTGGATTTTCATATAATACACAACATAAACCTCTTCAGTGCACTTTGCTCATTGATAAAGTTTGTTGTATGCTTCCGATTTGCGTTAATTTTTCCCTACAGTTGTGAGTGATATGAAGCTTTCAGATGATAGTTTCAAATTCAGTTTTATTTTAAAATTTGTACGGAAGCGCTGACAATGTGTGCGAGTATAGTATTTTGTACTAAAATTTAGCAGTCGCCTGTGCAGCATTTTCCAAGGTATACGGATTTACTTGAAACTTGGCACCAGTAATCCTTTACACTTGTATACTTGTTTGAGGTTATTTAAAAAAAATCCATCGTGGAGTTTGGAAAATATAAGCATTTTCTCCGAAAATGGAGTGTTTCAATATCGATTGTAACTCAATAAACGTTGTCTTTATTACAATAAAATTGTGCTTTTTATGAAATTTACGAATACCTGATTATCAGGATGAAAACTATCCGCAATCGGTTAACGTTTTGCTGCTCAAATCATCGATTTAAAATGAGACCCATCGTTCAAAGCCATTAGCCGTGCGCCACCTTAAACACGCTAAAACAAATACTAATCCATCTTGTATACATCATTAGTGGAATGCGACTTTCATTGCACGCTCACAGCACTCCTGATATAAAAGAATAGGAGATGGCGGGGCGTCGTCAAGGCCCCCTAGTCAGCTGTGGGCGAGCTGTGGCGTGGGACCCACACATCGAAAGGTATAACAACAGTTATTAACACAAACACAAACAGCACGAAAACCAACAAAAATGATAAAAAATTTTCGAATAATCAATACACTAAGTAGTGGGTAACTGTTCTTGTTGTTGGCTAAAAATACGAGCCAATTGAATCAACGGTAAGAAAGGACTTTTTATGAATGTGACTGAGATATTTTATCTCGTAGTTAAAAGTTATTTGTC